>CM046448.1:1535491-2135491 GCA_025506515.1 Flaveria trinervia
TTTTTTGCCTGCAGAAAGAGAATTGAAGGAAGTACATGTTTGAAATGGAAACAGGAACTGGTGATTGCTACTTAGGTGAAGTGCTTCTTAATTTCATTCTATATGTGTTTGTGAGTTGAGTGTTTATAGTTGCTTGGTATATACTACACAACTTTATTATATTGCTGATTAATCATGTACTAATTTCAACATAATTCTTATTTCAACATAATTCTTTGAATTTTTTAAATTTATATTCATTTTGCTTCCCAACATCAAATTTAGAAAAGGGCATGCTATTCCTGCTCCACCCAAATCTAATCTCATACTGTTAGAAGAAGGTCATTTGAGGTCGGATAAAGGGCTTTGGGCTTGCATCATATATAGTCCCATTACTTTTCAAACGACTGTTTGAGATTCGTCAAACAGTGATTTGAAAGTTAGGCCTTGTGTCATAGCCCCTACCTTTCAAACCATGTTTTGAGGATTCATCAAATGATCGTTTGAGGATTCACTAATGGTCGTTTGAGGATTCACCAAACGGCCATTTGAAAGTGGGAGTGCCGAGGTGACTGAATATGACTTTGTGGGTGGTTACCAATAGTAACATCCTTTACAAAACCATACTAGCTACTTTAGTTTGTTTAGGTCCTTAATCATCGACTCGTTTTTTTGGGGAGGAAAAATTGAATAGGGATGTCTTAAAGCCCTAGAATTTGTAATAAAAGCTGTATTTTCCATCTTGAGACCTTGACATAATTGATATATTCCAAGTATGCAATTATGAGTGTTCATTGTTAATAAGATTGTCTTGTTTTTGACGCTTCATCTCTCTCTCTTAGACATACGCACGCGGCAAGAATGCTTGCTGTTGAACATATATAGATCATAATATCTTTAGTCAACGTAATATGTTGTCTTTAATGTTGGTCACCTTGGAAGGGATCTTTAGTTTTAGTCTTTTCTTGTAGGTTTGTTTTTTGGCATGTCTTAATTCTTAACTTTTCTAAATTGTATAAAACTATGTACTGTACAGATCTTATGCTTACAACTAATTGGTATATATTAAAAGGTGTTAATTCAAGCATAGTGTTTAACTCCCAAGTTATTTATTAACTGTCATCTTTATATTCTCATTTTACGTCAACTGAATCTTTAAGCAGCTTAATTTCTTAATTATTTAACTAGTTTACTCAAGAACATATATGAAATTGACTAACTTATACCTACTAACAAGCATGACTGAATACAAAATTGCATGAACCTTCTATGATCATGGTTATATACAATTATATATGCATGTGTTTATTATTCTTGGTGTTAATGTTATGCATGGTTGTGAGACAATATATGTAAGTAGACAGTCGCTTCATGATCATGTTGCGTGGTAATATGACGTGTGACATGTAATAGAACGCCAAACAATGACAGATCAAGGCAATACTATATCATTTTAAAGTAAAGAAACTTGAATAAAAAACAAATCAGAACAACGTACATAGATTTCAATTCTCTATATATGTGTCCGAACTAATGATTTAGAGGTATGGTATATCAACTTGTGCCTGCGCGCGCTGTTGAAACGCCCAAAGATTAGTTGCAGTGATTCTTTTTTAAAGACATTAATGCACAATAATTAAGCTTCATTTATTCTACAAACACACAACATAAATGTGTATGATATAATATCCTTTTATACTTTCCTTATGCTTATGTGTTTAAGCAATCAGTTGACATTTGATGGTTGAGTTTAACAACATAAGAATTTGTCCATGCCTTAAAGTGTCATGTAGATGATCCTCTTATGACAAAGAGTAATGGATTTTATGGCTTAAATATGCTAGAAAATATGTATAGTTAGTTACTTTGTTGTAGTTTTGAACAATTTGTCAATAAGGCATTCACATGTTATCTTGCTCAATATATACTTTATAAACAAAACTATGTTTTCTGACTTCTGAGTAAAGACACATGCATAATGCATATTAACTTCACTTTAACTTTAGCATTTCTAAATAACAAAAATAAGCAACCATCTTTCCCAATAACCAAACCGTTTGTAACCGAAACCAATCTGTTATAACCAAAAAGGAAATATGCATATTAAGTGTTTTGCCATTATTCCCGAAAAGATAGTTCCTCGGGCATCACTAATGAGCAGTTGTTGGAACCATCTGTGACTAACGTGGAGGACCTTTTTTGAAAAAAAATTACTATATATGTATGTATATTTTTATTAAAAAGAAAAACTATAGGCCTTTAACAAAACCCATAGCAATTCTAAGTAATTTTGCCCATTAAAACTTTAATTAGTTTAGCTCACTATTATTTAGTATTTACACAATCTAATCGTATTCTCAAAACGTTAGGAGAGCTTTGAAATTCACTTAAGAAAGTAAATTAGATTATATTTATACATTTAGCTTTGTTTATTATTATAACGTTTCTTATCGTCTTATTGACTTTTTATACATGGTTATTAATTTTATATAATAAGGGTTCATACTTTTCTACTCGCCCAGGGGTAAAAAGTTTTCAAAAATTTTCAAATATTCTCGGGGATTACCCTGAGAGAGGGGGGTGTCCGAGCGCGTTTTTAGCGCAGCCCAGGCATTTGTAGCATGGACCTTTTTAAGGGCTCCTATTGTAGCATGGACCTTCTCTCACATTCATGTGAAATTTCCTTCGAAAATAGATTGGGTTGTGCCGTTGTGTCACTAATGTGAGTGGTATTTTGAATTCTGAACTAGAGGTGTACAAACCGGTTTGGTTTTTAAACCGGACTAGTTTTTTTAATATGTATAAACCGTTTTTTTTTTCAAACTGTTTTTTTTGTCAAGAATCCTCAAACCGCTCAAATAAGTTTGAACTGGTTTTTTTAGAAAGCAGGTTTTAATACATGTTTAACCGTTTGTTTATTGAAATTGGTTTACCCGTTTTTAGTGCCGGGTTACAAACATGTATACAAACCGCCGGTTCGGTTCGCGTCGGGTTAGGAACCAGTTTGGCTCTATTTTTTTTTCTTTCTAAAACCAGTTCGGTTGTTCTTTTCGAACCTGTTTTTTTATACACCTCTAGTCCGAACAAGAGCGAAATTAGGTTTTGATGTCGATGAACAAGATAAAGACACATGGCCTGTTAGCATGGGGTCCTTGAAGGGATCATTGACACTGATCCAATTAGAGGCCCAATTTCAGGAGACCCAAATCAGCCAACTTTTTCCTCTTAAAACAAGTTTCAACCCGAACGGGTTTCGACATAAACCTTATCTGACCATTTTCTACTCAACCCAAACCGGTTTCAACTTGGCACAGCAAGCCCAGCTCGGCTTACGCAATGATCGGTCGCTTTGAGCCAAAACCTTAATTGCGCCCTTCAGTCTGGCATGATGCATTTGAAGACAACTTATGTAAATGTGTTACAAAGTTTGATCACGATATTGTTTGAGGTATTGTATTTGTAACAAAATAAGAACAAAAATATATATACAAGTAAAAGAATTGTACATCTAAGAACAATATTAAATAGAAAAGAAAACCCAAAAAATATAATTAAATGTAAATATATTCAAAATGTTCCTTAGTATTACGAGAACATAAGGATTGGTTTTCAAACTGGACCTCAAGTAGGCCCAACCTTGATAGTTGAAGCCCAATCTGCAAAACACGTGATTGATAAGAGACAATGGACACAATTAAATTGACTTTATTTACAAAATGTGTCTTAAAGTCAAAAATAGAAAGATCCCCTCTTCTTTTACACAGTTTTTGCATCATTGCGACATAAAGAAGGGCCCTTGTGTTGGTAGCTTCATTCCATTTCTAATCATCCTTTCGCGTGTTCATTTCACACCAAGCATTTTGATGCTTGTCGTCGGTGGGGACATACGTTATGTGAACCACGTTACTAGTGTTTTATGTTTTCGTTCAAGTTGAAGCAATGACCTCTAATAAGATAATTATTTGTCAATCAAAACTTCAAGGGTTTTGTATGTTTGTGTATCATTTCTATGATGTCATTACTGAAATGGAATACTAAAGTGTCTTTACAACTTACAAGTATAGACTCAAATGTGTATGTTGAGTCTTGCAAGTTGCAAGCACATGGAAACCATTTTTGTTAAGGTTATTAATCCAAACAATTAAGAAACTGATACTAAAATTGTTTGTTTATATTATATTTATTTTTAGTATAGAAAGTATAAAAAAACCTTAATAGACTAAAAAGTAAAAAACTCTTGAAAAATCAGTTTTTTACAATTTTCTGAACACTTAATATTATAAGTTTAGTGTGGGTACGAAAAACCCACCAACCGCTACAACACCACAAGAGAGGGGTGGTGTTCTCGATCCATACCCACCAGCTATCCCAATCTTCATAAACTTCTTGTGTCCTTGGATTTTAACGCACAAATGATGGAATCTTCACGATATTAATGGAATGGTGACGATGACATTGTTGATACTAGGCCAGTGCCGACCCCAACACACTCACACTCCCTTCACGTAAGCTAAAATCAAGAGGATAGCTCTTGTTGTTTATCCAATAATATGGGTGATTAAAAAATATTTTAAAATAAGAGTGGTTTTAAAATTATTCTTGTTAAAAGTTTGAAATAAAAAAAACAAATTACTTAAATTACCAAACAAAAAATAATACTGATGGAACACCACTTCAACATAGAAATTATTTATATCTTAGTTAAGTGATTTCGCAAATTAAAACCTTGATGACAACTCAAAAATAAAATTTTATCCATGAAAATATACCTTATGTCTCACATGTGACATGAATTGCCATTTAATGTTTTAAAATGACTAGAATTTTATGTCACGGTGGCACTAGTAGCATTGTCAAAGGCACCCTTGACATGAAAATACACAAAAATAATTTCTCAGAATGTTACTAAAAAACAATATCCCTCCCACAAGATAATATAGGTAGGTTTAGCATATATGTGTGCGTTTAACCAATCGCTTTCACAAGCATTAACATTTCCTGATTAAAACTACAACTCAATTTCAAAACGTTGAATACCAACCTAAATTCAATCATAAAACTTTAAACGCAAGTCGATGACAACCTTACTCTCAAACTAAATGTGAAATGAGCCGCAACAAGAAGCATGTGGATCTAGGTATGCACAATTGTATCCGGTTGAACTTCGTGATGCTAACAAATTATGTGTGTTTGAATGTTTTCGAGTGTTGAGTTGTGGAGTAGAAAAGATGTGTTTTGTTTAAGAGCAACATATTTTCCTAACAAATGATAAGATTAAGGACTTAACTTGTAAACATTATAAAAGTTGGACTAAATTCAAAAATTTAGACAAGTGGAGGGATAAGTTACGTAATTTAGTCAAAAAAGTAATTATTAAGGGAAGTTGAAGGAGACGTCAGGATGAAAAGGCGTCCAAATTGTGTTCATGCAGACCAAGTGGGCCCCAACTTGTTCTTTGCCCATTTTAGAATTTATTATTTTATTTCATAAATCCTAAAAGATCACACCATATGTAGTATATAAATATTATTAAAAGACCACACCCTTACCATTCAAGTTGTTACAAACTTTACAAGTTACAACAATGCAATTCTTTAATTTTCACATTAAAAAATAGGATTTATAACTTTACTTATGTGCGTGCATTTAGCTCCAAAACACTAAATTTCTTTTTATCGTGAAAAAATATATTTTACAAATCTAACAACTTGAAGAAGAGGCGTTGCAAGAAGTAAAATGAAAGGAATATGTTTATCCTCATCTTAAAACTGATCTAACAAGACATACCGGTGTCTAACTTAAATTATGTTTTACACTGGGGTTTGATCACTTTGCGATTCACTTTACGCTTTAAAACGATAAAGACGGATTTTATTTCAATAGCAAACATGGTGTTAACTTTTGAAAAAATGATTCCATAATAGCATCCGAAGAACCAAAACATATAATAAATAACGTTTGCATATAAATTTAGTTGGTAGTGAGAACCAAAATACCAAGTATATCAATTGAAAAGTGAAATATCTCGATAATATAAATATTACGGGGTAAATTTACGAGTATACCAAATAATGAAATTAAAAGTAGTCATAGTGGGTTATCCAACCTCATTTTCATATTTACATTAAAACACTAATTTTTTACTATTTTTTTCAATTAAATAATTGTTTTTAATATTTTTATTATCATATTTTTCTCTCTTCCATTTACAGTCACTTTTAAAATATTAAAAAATTTATGAAAATTGTACCGTGATTCCGCATATTTCCTCAAATGTTGAAAATCATGACAAAATCTATATAAATATTATCTCATTCACTCACATAAAAAATAAAAAAACCACTAACAATCATCCCCTATAATATATGATACACACTCACGTTGAAAATAGGAAATCCACTGTGAATTTTTCACATGTGCTATATTTTTTAAAGGTTTTTAAACCTTATTTATTGAATTTAAAAAGGTTCAATCAAAGAAACGTATTTAGATTCAAATCAATCAATTTTTTGATAATGAGTGATAAAGATTGCACACGCAATCATTTATTTTTATATACATTCTGTTTTTTATTATCGTCTTTATAAATAACTAAAAGTTACTACTTTTTATCTTTTTTTCTCAACTAAATATTATTCCCTTTTAGTTTTATCATTACATTTTAATTATATTATTTTTACTCATAATCACTTTCAATAATATTAAAAAAATCAGGGATTAAACATTTTATTATCAAATATACAAATAAAAGATAAATTTTATCTTTCCTACATTAACCATTCCATATGACATAAGAAATACACTCACAAAAACAAAAGAAATGAGATATGAATGCTCTCACATAACTTAATTGTTAAAACTACATATTAGCGACGTGACTATATATTATTTTTACACGAAGTATCAATAAAACTATATTGCTTGACAGATAATTTCTTCAAGTCTTAGACCGTTTGATGGTTTATACTTTACATAAAGGAATAGGTAATAAGGTTGTTTTCAGTTAAAAAAAACATTATGTTTGTCATTAATTTTTTCTGTCAAGATTAATATTAACAAACCTGAATATATAGTAGTTTATAAATTAGTTTAAGAGACTCTAACAAAAAATGATTATTAGTAACCCTATATACTCATATTAAATAACTAGGTTAGTTCCCGTGTAATACACGGATTTGAATAAACAAAATATTAAATAATTATTAATAAAAACTTATGTATTATTAAATCATGTTTGAAGATAAAATATGATGTTAATTACGTATAAATAGTTGTTTTGATTATAATATTTTAATGTAAAATATAACTAAAGTTATATATACTTTTGTTTAAGAAATAAAATAATTATACTATTTTTAATTTTCTTATGTAAAAAGTTTCATTTTAAAAATTAATTTTAGATTTTTCATAAAAAAATATCTTTAGTGTTTCAGAATTTTTAAAAATATTTCACTTGTTTATAATTTTCTTTTAAAACAAAATGATTTATAATATATTGTTTAAAAATATTTAATGTTTTAAAAATTTTCATATTATATAAAAGTTTAGTTTTTTGTTATTTAGATGTTGATTAAAAGAAGTGATTTCTAATTTCTTTCATAAAAGCTATTTTAAAAGAAGATAGTTTGATTTGTAAAAAAATTAGATAAGAGAGAGAAACATAACAATTAATAAAAAAATTAATAAGAGAGAAAGTTTTGTATGAAAATTTAAATTATTATAATACTCTTTTGAAGTGAAAATTGATTTGTGAATATCTAAAAAATTAACAAATGATAAAAACATAAGTTAAGAGAATGGGGAGTGATAAAAGATTTTTTGTTTTATTAGAAGTTATAGTTATGATTAATGTTATATACGAGTGATAAAATAACGATATATTTTATACTTTTTTAATTTATTTGCTTTTTTAATTGGTTTTTAAACAATTTGTTTTAAAACAAACCATTTTTAAAAAAGTACCATTTTTAATAATTTATTTATTATAACTTTGAAAATTAATTACTTTTGTTTCATAAGAATTATTTTTTAAAAGTCATAGGTTTTAAAATATATTGTGTTTTTTTAAAACATTCTTATTTATAAAAAAATTATTTACTTACAAATTGTATTTGTAGAAAGATCAATTTAAAAAAATATATATGTAATATAAAAAGAATTGAATGATATCATTTGTATATTTAATGTGATATTTATTAGGAGAGAGAAGCGGAAAAATGAAATTTAATAGCTTTTTATAATTACGACAAGTGCCAGACAAAAACTTCTTTTATTAATATTTATAGATAGATTTATAGATTTATAAATAATATTAGTTTTCTGATAATATATAAAGCATAATACTATTTTTCTGTTTTTGGATAACCCAACCTAATTGGAGTTTGGACATTTTGGTGTTAAGCATGACACCTAACTTATATTCAAATATTAAAAAAAGTAATTACAAATCTATTGCTATTTCATGGCCTGCGCCCTACTGATATACTCTTACCTTTTATAATTTGGACTTTATATTCCATTTGTATTGGTTTTGTCTATTTAGAAGAACTGTCCAACTATCTTTGGGTTGTTTGATTCATTGATTGTATCATCCCGGCTTTATTAGATTATAGAAACTTAAAATAAATAAAAAAAACTAAAGAAATATAATATTATTAATGACCATTATATATGATCATATTAAAATAAACTTCAAAATTTATAGCTCTTTTAATAAAAAATACACGTTAGTTGATCCAACTTTTAAGTACGATCATGGTCAAAATCTTGGAAGATTTTATTAGTTATTATAATTACAAAGTTGCCCTCTAAAATTGTTGCCTTAGTGGCCGTCTTATAATTATCATAGACCACCTTTTTTACGCAAACATCTTTTATTTCAAAGTTTAATATTTACAAGATTAAAAAACAGTATTATAATGTTCATTTTATCATTTGCTATTATCTCTATTTATTCATAAACATATATTGTTATGTTTCTTGTTATGAGAGTAAAAATACTAGGGTAATTCAATATTGTGTATTATATCTGGCCTCTTATACAAACTAATATTGTTATATGTACTCGAAAGAATATTGTGACTTTGTTTGTTATTGCCACAATGAAGATTTTTTAGAATTTCATTAATCATTGATTGATTTCACTTAAACACGTTTAACTCGTTAGTTTTCATCTCAACCACAATTAATGCGTTCAAAACATTTTGATGATAATTGAGCTCAAAGGTTGTCATGACTCATGCATGCTATGAGAAATATCTATTGTATCACAAATAACTCCCCGAAACTCATCTTTAATGAGGTTTGGCACACTATCATAAATATGACTAAGGGGCTGTTTGATTACACTGACCGGGTAAGATCTGACTGAGTTAGAAGCTGACCCATTTAGAAGTTCTGACTGGGTATTCATCTGACTGAAACTTGGTTGTTTGATTCAGTATCTGACTTGAACCAAAACGATTCATTATTTCAGTAACAAAACCACCGAAGTCACACCACCGGTCGGAACCACCACCGCAAGGGGGTGGCGGCTTGCGGGTCGGAGGGGGTGACGGCCTGTGGGTCGCGAGGGGGCCGTGGCCTGCGGGTCAGCCGGTCAACATATTTTTTTCAAGGTCTGGGTTAGCACTCGAGACCCGATCAGCCGGGCTCGAAGTCGAAATCAAACGGGCTGACCGCTGACCAAGTCAACCGATCAGTCAGGTCAGCCCAAAAACAAACAGCCTCTAAATATGACAGACGTAGGATTTAATAGTAAATATTAAAACATCTTTTATAATTTAATAAAATGTATAATAAAACAACAATTTCAACTCATGTCATACGAAAATCATCTCAAATTTATATTTTATTGATGACCAGTCATCTTGACAAGTAACACATAGTAGTAAAAGAAACAAATCAAAATACATTGAATGAGGAAATTATAATATGCGTACAAGAAGAACATTTTAAAACGTCACCAATGAGACAAATAGAGAACTTTAGAAAAATATCGAATAGTTACACCAATATCAAAGCTCACTTACTATACAAGAAGAAATCTTCCACCAATTTATTATATAATAATAAATATACTATTATTTGTCAACTACTTTTAAAAAAACAACAAGCATGCCCCCACCCCTCCCAACCTAATTTTATTCTAATTTTATTCACAACTCGTTTGGTGTTATGAATTTTCAGTTTTTCATAACCGTATGAGTAGGTGTTTTTTATTATGAAAGATGGTTGTGAGTTAAAAAAATAAAAAAATTATAAAGGTATAATTCTCATAAATTTTCTAAAAGTGGTTATGAGTGAGATGAAAAAGAAAATATAATGATAAATGTATGATAAATATATTATTTAATTGAAAATAAAATGGTAAAATAATGAATGTTAATATAATTATAAAGATGAAGATAAGAGATGAATTGTGAATGCTTTAAGTTGTAACGAACTAGTTGTAAGGTGTGTTACAACATTCAAATTAGGTTCATATTTCAATAATGTTTTTTTATCATTATTTTTTTCTCTTATTCACTAATAATCACTTTTATAAATATCAAAACAAATTATCAGGGTAAACAGTGTTTTTCTCAAAATATAGATTAATAATTAAAATTTTTATAGCTCAACTCACAACCACTTACAATCAATATCAATAGTATAATAAACACACTCATAATAATATGAAAAACATACAATAAATGCTTTACTAGCTTTTCAAGAGAATCGAGTTTAAATATTATTTGATTAACATCTAAGAAAAAAATATGTAATCTTACTTTTGTCTACAACCTTATAATCTATTGGTATTGGTTTTAGTTACTACAAATATAACATATGTTAAAATCCTTTCAAGTGTTATATTAGTTGAAAACTTAAAAGAAAAAATTGATATACAAAAAGTATATCTCCATATCATCGTCCACGGGACTAAACTCCCCAACTTACGAAGAAGGATACTACCAACTTCTATAAAACCACTTTCTACTTTACATCATTCTAATCTTAAAATCATCAGTAGTAACACATATATTTTATAAAATCTAGACACACGATCTTTATTTAAAAAATACATCATTTTATCATCAGAATATCTGTATGCGGATACCGTTTTTGATTCGTTGTTCGTTAAATATTAATATTAATTTGTTCAGAGTACCGTTTGCCTTTCCACTTAACCAAAACAACGGCGCGGACAAATCTAACTAAACTACCTTTCTCTCTCACACATAAATACACATACACACACACACTCTACGAAACTTAAAAGGAGTTTTGAAAATTGAAAGTGGTGGTAGGGGGAAGAATGAAAAGAAACTGAGGTGGGTGCATGCATCTGTACATTTCACACATATAATAAATTAAAAAAAAACCAAAAATCTTCGGGTTTCACTGTCGATTACAACCGACTGCATAATGCAAACAACATCTTCATTTGGGTTTTTGGTAAAATTAATCACTGATAACTGAGGATACCAGATGTCGTGTTTGAAATCTTTGGTAATTTTGAAGTTACAAGGGGTTTTCTTTGCTGTTATCGGTCGCTGAAGACGCGTTGTTGTTAGGTACGACTCACTATTTACCTGCATTATTGATATTTTGCTCCCCTTTGGATCGATCGTTTGTGGGTTTTTCAGATTTTTGGTGGTTTGTTGTTTCTTGTGTTCAATCTGTTTCAAAGATGGAATCTTGGTTTTGGTATTTGGAAATTTTATGGTGAAATTTTGGGGAGAATTAAGGAATTTTGAGCTGTTTGATATGCTGGAATCTGAAATTATCACGTGCGATGAAATTTTTAGCACACCAACTGTTTGATTTAATGTCTAAATTGGGTTTTGATTTGTGGAGATTAGTTTGTCAATTTTGTTTCTGGTTTATTAATATTTTTGCTGATTTTTTCTCTGTCTTTTCTTCAAGCTGTTGAATGTATAGGATGGTGACGTCATGAGAAATCAAGAATTATCTTTAATTTGATCAAATTATGCAACAGAAGGATTGAGAAATCTGTTCATATGTGGATTCAAGAATCAGTTTTAATAAATCAGATGTCGAAAACATCAGCTTCTTTTGCCATCATTTTCATGTTATTGATCTGTGCTTCGGCGTCTGATAATGGGTTCTCAGGGTGTAACTGTGAGCTTGAAGGTTTTTTTGGGTACAAAAACATAATGGAAACACAAAGAGTTAGTGATTTCTTGATAGCAGTTGCTTATTTCTCAATCCCCATTGAGCTTCTTTACTTTGTTAGCTGCTCAAATGTCCCTTTCAAATGGGTACTTGTTCAATTCATTCTGTTCATTGTGCTATGTGGAATGACGCATTTACTCAACGGTTGGACATACGAAGCTCACCCTTTTCAATTAATGCTTGCACTCACCATCTTCAAGTTCCTCACGGCATTAGTCTCTTTTGCGACCGCCATTACGTTATTCACTCTCATCCCGTTGCTTCTTAAAGTTAAAGTTAGAGAATTTATGTTGAAAAAGAAGTTTTGGGATCTTGGTAGAGAAATGGGAATGATCAAGAAACAAAAAGAAGCCGGGTGGCATGTTCGTATGCTCACACAAGAAATAAGAAAGTCTCTTGATCGCCACACAATTCTTTACACAACTCTTAATAAGTTATCTGAAACTTTAGATTTACAGAATTTTGCAATTTGGATGCCAGACGAGGCTAAAACCGTAATGAATCTCACCCATCAATCGAATGGTGGAGAATCTACGAACCTTGGTCAATGTTCTATCCCTATCAATGATTCTGATGTTCAAGAAATCAAAAGAAGTGAAGCAGTGAAGTTATTAGAACCTGAATCAACATTAGCTGAGTTAAGCAGTGGTGGGTTGAGTCAACCAGGAGCTGTTGCTGCTATACGTATGCCAATGCTTCGAGTTGCTGACTTCAAAGGTGGGACCCCTGAGATGATTCAAACTTGTTATGCAATATTAGTTTTGGTTCTTCCTGACGGAAATTCTCGATCTTGGACCAATTCTGAGCTTGAAATAGTCAAAGTAGTTGCTGATCAAGTAGCTGTTGCACTCTCGCATGCTGCAGTTTTAGAGGAATCAAGACACATGAGAGACAAATTAGTGGCTCAAAACCAAGCTTTACAACAAGCTAAACATGATGCGATGAGGGCAAGCCAAGCTAGAAGCTCGTTTCAAACAGTTATGAGCAAAGGTTTAAGAAAACCAATGCATTCCATCATGGGCTTGCTTTCAATTTTGCAAGATGAGAATTTAAAAGGTCAACAACGTGTTCTTGTTGACACAATGGTCAAAACAAGCAATGTTCTTTCGGTGCTAATTAACGACGTAATGGATGATTATCCTAAAGATAATGGCAAGTTTCCATTAGAAATGAGATCTTTCCGGCTTCATGATATGATCAAAGAAGTTGCGTGTCTTGCAAAGTGTTTGTGTGTTTATAAAGGCTATGACTTTGACATTGAAGCAGATAAGTATTTACCAGATAATGTAATGGGAGATGAAAGAAGGGTTTTACAAGTGATCTTGCATATGGTTGGTAATCTTTTGAGTGGGGGTAATGGTGGTGGATGCTTAACTCTAAAGATTTTGAGAGAAAGTGGAAGCCACGGGAGAAATGAACAACAATGGCGATCTTGGAGATCGAATTCAAACGATGGATATGTTATTGTTACATTTGAAATTGGGTTAAACGATTCACATTCTGTGTTGGAACACTCTCCAAGTGATCCAAGAAAAGCTAGAGTTGTCGGTGAGGAAAGTTTGAGCTTCAGTATGTGCAGAAAGTTGGTTCAGGTTTGTATTCAAAATGTTATTCTGAATCTTAATCAAGAAAACTGTTGCATGATCTTTTTTGTTTTCTTATATATATGTGAGGGGTCAACTGTGTAACAATTGATGGCCAAAAAGGACCAAAACTCTCCCAATTGACGAGTTACACGACCCCTAATCCGATCAATATAATCAACACTCTACTAATACTGTATTGCATTCTTGGCTAACTAAATATGAAATAAACATTGTTTTTTTGGCAGATGATGCAAGGGAACATTAGGGTAGTCCCGAATCCATCAGGTTTTGACCAAAGCATGTCACTTGTTCTTCGGTTTCAGCTTAGGCCTTCAATCATGATTGGGATATCTGAAACAGGTGAATCATCATCAGATCACGACCCACAATCAAACTCAATCTTTATGGGCCTTCAAGTTCTTTTCGCTGATGAAGATGATGTAAATCGAGCTGTAACGCGTAAGTTACTGGAGAAACTGGGCTGTGTAGTCATGACTGTGACCTCAGGTTTCGACTGTCTCTCAGCTCTCAGCTCACCAGTATCTGGTTACCAAATCTTGATTTTGGATCTACATATGCCCGATTTAGACGGGCTTGAAATTGCATCTAGAATAAGAAAGTTTAGAAGCCGAAACTGGCCTTTGATTATCGCATTAACTGCTAGTGCTGATGAAGATTTGTGGGAAAGATGCATACAAATTGGCATTGATGGAATCATTCAAAAACCAATTCTTTTGAAGGGTATTGCTGATGAACTAAGGAGAGTCTTGATTCAAGCCCAGAAGGTCTCATGAAGTGAAAATCAGTCTTCAAAGAAGGTGTCACCTAATAAACTAACACATCTAACTGAAATATATGAATATGTATAGTGTAAAGATGGAGTATATGAAGATTTTAAGTATGAATATCTTATTGAGAAACCTTTCATAGATTAATAAACTCATGGTTGTTACTAGTTTTCATCCATTTCTTGACATCTCGCGTGATGAATAGTTTTTATTCGACCCGTTTCAAACCCTGAGATTGCTAGTTTCTGCATGCATCTATGGAGTAATTAAGCTGATATGCATGATTTTGTTGAAGGAATATTAACAAGATGATGAATCAATGTGTTCTTTTTGGAAAATGACATGTGACATGCACATGGTGTCATATAGTGCATGTACTTAAGGAGCCCAATATCAACATGTCATGTTTGACAATAATAATAAGCCAAGTTCTATGCATGTGTTTCAATGTTACAGGGCAGCTGGGACCCAAATACCTTATTGGTCCTTTTCTTGATTTAAGGTTTATTCTAAATTTATATAAAATTTATATATCCTGTCATTTTCGTTGGATGTTCATTGTATAGATGCTTTTTACATCATTGCTTTCATTGTTGGACAAGTTGTAGGTATTCTCCAACAGTTTTACAATTAAATCCATAATTGGTTAGTTAAGTTAATTTCAAATAAAGAAAGTTAAATCCATAAATCATTATAAGAGTATTTCATCGAAATTTCGTTTGTGGAGAAAATTCAAATGAGAAAACTAACCATGACTTTTTCATGAGGTTGTTCAGCTTCTTCCAACATACAAGAAATTATTAATAGTATGAAAGATTATGTCGCTCTTTTTTTCTTTGGAAATCATTTCATTTCTTTTATGTAATTTGACACGTAGAACATATCATTTAGATTTGAATGGTGGAAAATTTTAACACGATACAAATCAAACGTGAAATTAACAGATTTGGTTGGTGTTACACCCCAACCTTGACGGCGGAAACGTCTAGAAGTGAGAGTAAAGATCGTTTACAGCCACATAACGCTATTATTCATAAGTTTCAAAAGTAATATTACAAACATAAATCTCAAGTAAAGAAAACATAACAAGCTTATTCATTTATTTAACTAGGTCCATTCCTAGGTGTAAACAACTTCAAAAGTGGCAATCAAGCTTGAGTATTTCCTGAAACATGTTAAAAATAAAAGGTCAACATAATGTTGGTGAGATTTCCATAGTTTTCGATACATAAGTATATAAAAGATGACAATTCATGTTGTAAGTTAGAGAACAAGGTAACTAGGGATGTAAGACATAATGCACAATCTGTTGGACCAAAAGAACCAATGAGCCAAGATCAGAAAACCTCTAAGTCCCACACGGTATCACAACAACTGCTGAAAGCCTCATCAGTAGTTTGACAAGTGCTGAAGACTTCAACAGCTGAAGATCAAGTGCTGAAGACCTTAACAGCTGAAGAACCAAAGTGCTGAAGTACAACAGCTGAAGAACACAAGTGCTGAAGCTGAAAGACCAAAGTACTGAAGTACAACAGCTGAAGAGTTCACAAGTGCTGAAGATCAACAACTGATATACAAAGTCTGAAGACAAAGACTGAAGACATCAGCTGATGATATCTACTGAAGTCATCAGCTGATGAAACACCTGAAGGTCAAAGTCTGAAGATCAAGTACTGAAGCCTCAGTAGTTTGTCACAACTGCTGAAGAGTACTTCTTCAGTAGTTGTGATATCAGTAGTTTTATTTTCTATGTTTCAGTAGTTTTGTAAAACGACTGAAGAGCTTGTTCTTCAGTCGTTGTAGTTTCAGTAGTTTTATATTTTGTACTTAACATGCTGATATGTTCTCAGTAGTTGTGAGCATTTCAGTAGTTTGTTAAGAATTAGTTATTTTTGTATTGGATCTGCCAGTTGTCACTTCCGTGACAACAGCAGTGATTGTTGCACTCTATATAAGGAGTGACAACCTATTGTAATTTAAGAAAATGAGTAATTGAATGGAATGAATGATTGATTTGATTAGAAATATTCTACATCTATAAACATTCCTAGAAATCAGAAATACATATTCTCTCCCTATAACCGTATGCGGTCTTAATGCTTACAAATATCGATTGCTTGCTACAATTTGTCTAATTCTTGTTTGTATTCCGCTGCTTTATATTCTGATACATCAAGCTTGTGATCACTGATCCTGTCACAATCAAACCTCGACAAAGTTTTACAAGTCTCAAACGTTTAAAAGTATATATGATTAGCTAAGTGTACTTGGATCAACCAAGCAGGCTTGTCTAGCTCATAGATGTATAACTTCGCTAGGCTAGCAATAGTTAATGATTGTACATATATTCGACATTATATGGTAGCCACAAAGTTCAACTAACTACAACATACATGTGAAATACCATAAGTTTACAAGAATCAAACGTGTTAACAAGTGCAAAGTTTATAATGTAACATGTTTCACCCCAAAGTGTGAAAGTATAAAAAGAGAGTATAGAAATACTCACATTGATGTATAAGTGTATAAATGATGAATAATAAGAAAATAATAGTCGTCGTTCCAACGTATTCCTTCACAAGGTACCTAAATATATTTACTTACAAGATTCAAGCTTAATTATATTAAGTTTAACGAATTAACGGGGACTAAGGTTCTAAGTGAAATTTAGGGATTGTCAAATAACTACGTTTTAACAAAAATGGAACCAATTTTAGTTATTAATATTAAAGGAAGTTGTTATATTTTATATAAAGTTTTGATATAAAAAAATAACGCCTATAATAATTTTGTATATATATAAAGGTTAAATAAAATCTAATAAACATATTTTAAACGATAGTTTAAAGACAACGTTTGGAATAATCATATTTGTGAAACAAGGTATTAGTTAAAGTATAGTTTTTATAAAATTAATCTATTATTATATATTTTTTTAAAACTATATGACAAAAGTATAAAAGTATTTCTTTTTAAGAAATTAATTTACAGAAAATAAGTTTAAGTATTTTTAAAATAATCAGCTTTTATAAAATGACTTTTTTATAATTTTTTAAAAAAATTTTAGTGCTAGGGTTGAAGGCTAAAAAACCTCTTAAAAAATCAAAGGGTGCCCGGGGTCGAACCCGGGACTTCTAGTGTACAAAGATAAGCTTTTAACCGGTAGGCTAGACGCCTCTGACTGATAAGAGAGTGATTTTTAATTCCTAAGAACATCAAATGAAAGAACCCCCAAATACTGAAATAAACATGGGGCTTTGATTCCCCATGTGAAATCGAGTATAAGTGCGTATTTAACTTACGTGATTAGAGTCGAATTGATGGAGATGAACGAAGGATAGGTTGCGACTGTGGTGAACAGAGATCTCGATGTTATAAATGATTGTTATCAAATTAACTTCGTATGGAGCTTCCTAGGATGTTAATAGTAACTACCCCACAACCAATTTGTATTAATGAAGCTTAGAAGGTTGAATCCGCCTAAGTTGTAGGTCGATGAGGAAGATGATGACCGAAGTCGATTTGGATGGGCTTGATAAGCGAAATTGGATGTTCAGAGAGTGTGGAAACGTCGGTTAGAAATGTAACCCTCTGTTATTTTGGGTCAATTGTAACTATTTCATAATCAACGATTCAAAGGTTTGATTCGAAAGTTTCGACTTAAAATTGATGTTAATTACTTGCTTTTAATCAATATTATGGGTTGATTTGAATGTTAAATGCTTAGTAATACGTTTCTAATGAATCGACTGAACCAATTGATCATATATCGATTTGAAACCGATCTTGATTTGAAAAGCTTATTTCGGTTTCTAGTTGATTGATCATAATAGCAATTAAAGTCGAATTAAGACCTGTTTTGGGTTCGAAACAGCCTCACGAATCGATTGGAACGGTTTGGGTTCGTGATTCGAAGGATTTAGCTGTTTTTGAGCTCGCCGGAGCTCGGCCGGGGCTTCGCATGTTAATTTCATAAACGAGTTGAAATAACTAACTTGTTTAAGTTTGTTTGGTTTAGGTAAAGTTGTCTAACCAAATTGAAGAATACCCACCAACCCAATTTAATGGTTATAAGACCAGCCGTAGTCAGTTGAGACCAACGAACGTCCATGTGTGGATCAAATTAAATTATCAAAATATTTCATGCTTATTACAATTATATACTAATTCGAGTGTAATAAAAATGAAGGCTTATTATGAACTAATCCTATACATATACAATTAAGTATAAAAATATGAATTCTATAAGATTTTTATAATTTAAATTTCAAAGTTAGTATTATCTTAATTTAAGTATTTTTTTTGTTTATTAAAACAAAATAGTGAGAAATTATTAAAGGTGAATCTGTTATTAGAATTAATGTTTTTAACAAAATCAAAATACATATGAGAAGACAGCTTTGTTTTCAAACGTTCTAAAAGTTAAGTTTAAGAAAAAGATTATTTTTCTTTGCAATATCATAAACAGAAGCATACATTATGATAGACTATATTGACTTCATCATACTATTTTCAATTTTGAGGCTTAGATAAAATGATTATAAGAGAGAAAAATACACATATTGAGAATCACGCGTGTCGCGTATACAGAATTCTTATAATATGAAATGATTTCAAGAAAGTAACAATGATAATTAAAATTAGAAAGATAATTGTTTCATGATAATGATAAGTCAAAATGACAATTGACATGATGTCAAATTGTCAATACAAGTATGGAGTATGGTCATCATCTTCACATAGAATTTTAATTGGATGAAAAAAAACGATGTAATCCAATATCTAATAAAATGGAGTTGAAGAAGATGTTATATCATATTTACTGATTAGACACTACTATATAAATAAATAAATAAAAATCATATTCACTATTTAGAGCATATGCAACTAGAGTGCTTTAATTCATAGACGTTGATATGAGAGGCCATGTAGAAGAGATAGAATAAGAAATTTCTAGATTTTCAAGACAAAAGAAACCATTTGTAGAGAAGTGATTTTTTGTTTGTGGGTGTGAGAGAGGGAACATGTATATGAGCGGAGGTTTGGCATCGTGTGATTTTGGCCGGACAAATATGAAGTGAAGGTTCGCTCCAACCACTACAAACTGCGAAACTAGGGATTTGAAAGTATCGTTAATATACTCCCAAATAATTATGTTTTGTCTGATCTTTAGTTTCATTTGTAATTGGTGGTCTTAGCTTTTTGTTGGGATTTGTTTGTAATAATAATTGCTTTGCTGTTTAAACAAATATATTTTGTCAGTTCGTTTTATTAAATATAACTAACTAGCTTTAGTAAACTCGTGTATTACACGGGTTGAATAAATAAAATATTAATATAATATGATATGACTGAAATAATTAAACAGTAATATCAACTTTTTAAAATTTTATTTTTAATTATTTTTAAAATAAACAATTTTGTAAACAAACATTATAAAAATGTCAAGTTTAAAAATATTCTTATTACGACTCTCAATTTTAATTATTTTTTAAATTAACTTTTTTAAAAATATCAATATTTAGAAATAACCTAAATAAATAGATTTCTTTCTTAATATATTATATACTATAAAGTATTAAAATATTATTATTATTAATTAAGATAATTATTTAATAAGATAGAGATACGAGAAAATTTTAATGAGTAGAATTGTTGTGTTGACATATGACAGCCTATTTATCGTTTTATTAGAGTAGGATTATTAATTATTTAACTTAAACTTGATTACCTTAAATTACTAATCTTTTTTTGTTATTATAGTTGATATTTTACAAATATAGATTACCAATAAAATTAAAATTACTCAATATTAATCTTCATCGAAAAGTACATTACAAGTCAATTGACTTTTGTAACTCCGTAAGATTGTACGAAGATTCCAAGTACATCAGTTATCATGAATTTTTTTGAAGCTAAAGTGTTAAACTATGGAAAGAATTTGGGCCAAGTCCAACTCCCAAACATACAGTCATCACTTATCATTTCAGGCCCATTGGTGATCAGCCCAAATCGGAATGGATCCAACTTTTACACTAGGCGCTAACGGGGTAGCCACTAGCCCCCAACTCCTTTTACATATTTACTCAATTATTAAAGCTGATTGCTTATAAAATTAAAAAAAAAATCGATTAAAGGCCTTAATTTGAAAACATTAGTGGTTTAGGTGTCCTAAAACTCTAAAAGAGGGTTAGGTTTAACACGCTTAGCTTAACGTTTAAGATAAAATTATCCAAAATATTCTTTGTTATTTATTTATATATAATTTAATATATTAAACAATATTAAAAAAATAATTAAGTAAAAATACGTTAACCTTAAAGAGCACCAAAATAATTTTTGAGCAAACTATAGGGATGGTCAGAGAAAGCTAATATTTCATTCTTAGACATTGTTCACTTAGCTATAAGCCTATAACACATTTGATTTTTAAAGTGAACGACTGTCACAAGCTTTCATGGACGAGCTGATTACGTTATGTATATCTCCTCATGGTTTGGAAGTTGCAGTCGTTTAAATTCAAGCTTTCACTTCTCTATGTGTTTGCCGGACACTTATTCCATGAAAGTTACGGTCGTTTAAAGTTAGGCGTATTAAGCATTGAGTTGTACACTGTGCAAGGACGAGTGGATCGTTCAAAGATAAAGATAAAAAGTAAGAAAATTCTCATAAATTTGAGCAGCAGGCAAGGCATGAGAAACCCTGCATGCTCTCATGATGGTTTCAAAGTCAATTTCAAAATGAAAGGGGACCATCCTTATTCCTTCACACTTCAGAGTTCAGTCTTTTGGTCCACCTTCAGTTCTATCATTTTAAGTAAATCAAATTCACAGTTACATCTTCATTTCTTTTAGTATCATACAATTGGGACCCACTTAAAGTGTTAGATAACTTACATGATCTCACCATGGTTCAATAAAGGTTCTAAAGCTGTTTGCTTGCTTCAGCTACTTTGAAGTTTTAACCTTTTTCTTTTCACCTAAACCACTACCGGCAACTAAAAGTTTATCCACAAACTGATCGCCATCCCACCAGTTCAATCACCTAAAAGAAACTAGTCGTTGTATGCATCGTGTGTTGTACAGTACAATCAAATGCCCAAGTAGTAGTTGAAGAGGTTTAAGAATATAGAAATTAACAGCAATGGTCCAGTGAGCACATCAATGATGCTGGCATAGCATGTTAGGGAATTAAAGTATCAGAATCATATCTTCACATGATGACATGTTCTTAACAAGATAGAATTGTTGTATGAGCGTGACATAGTGCACACATTCCATGATTACATGTTTGTAGCTAACTTAACAAAAAATGCTCGAGACAACAATAAAGCGTGACACAAACGAAATGATTTTAGCATTCGTAAAGTCAAACTTTATCTCATTTCCCATTATGAAGAGGGTATTTGTTCAAAGAAAGACATAGTGCAATGAAGCTGCTATAAGCAAACAATAGAAACTAATAGAATGAAGTCATATAGAAGCAGAAACTGATAAGACAGTTAAATATTATAGATTTGAATAGGGTAGACTGTTGATTAAGTTAATTTATGTACTTTAAAGGCAAAGAGAGATGCCTTGTAACAAAGTACATAAAACAACTCATGCATACAACTAAAAATCTATAGAAAGCCAAAATCTCTAATATTCACATAATGTTGGAGCACTTATACCAAACAATGCAGAGAATGAGAAAAACTCACTATCACAAATCCAATTAATCCTCCATGAAGCTCAGTATTGAGTTTGCCATTCCATGCTGTCTTCAAAGTCAAAACTGCTTGCACAATCCAATAAGGCGTTTTGTTGATGCTCATAACGACATATATAATTCAACCCCACAAGAAGCTCACAAATGGCTGCCTCTGTCTTTGTTCTATCTGCAAAATACAATGTTTGCAGAAGAAGAACATTGGTTCTTGAAACGATTTGTTGTTGCTCAAAATTTCTCTCGTTCTGCCACCGAATCATGTTGTGTGCCAAAGGTGCAAGCCAAGCAAGAATCTCATCAAGCCTATCTTTCCAATCATGGGCAAGAGGGGCATCATATATCGCTAAATCTTTCACATAAGACTTTAAACTCGTCTTTAACGCCAATCGTAAGCTTGTTGGTAGCATTTGATATAAATCATCTCTAGCTTCCTCTCCAACTAGATGTGGGTACTGAAGCAATTTCTCAATCACAATTATAACATTAGCATAATGCAAAGCTAAAGCAGAGCCTCCAATGGTGTTTTGAGAAGCTTGTACCAGCAGCCTGTTTTTGGGATCAGTCTTAAAGCTGCTCATCACATTGGTCTTAAACCGTCTTTGTTCTCCAATCATTGGAATCCGACTCTGAAAACCGAATGATTTGTAACATCTTTTCTTATACTGCTGGAAACACTACAAGAACCTGAAATCTGGCTGCTTCGATCATCCCCTTTTTGAACAGAACCATCATCAAAATCATCCAACTTTGAAAGCGAACCGCCTCCGTTTAAACATTCCATAAACAATCTCCCAGGTCCCAACCCACAAGCAAAGTTAAAATCTTCTGCTTTGAACAGCGAAACTTCCCCCTTTTTCAATCCAACCCGAGGCTTAACCGTAACTACCCTCTTCTCAACCCCTGAATTACTACAACCACCACCAGATTTCGCACTACGCGCATCAAATTGAACAGAACTTCTACAAGAATGTAAATTCGCCCTAGAAATGGAACCAGAACCATTCGAAAACATCTCCCTTCTCGAAAACGTATCAGCAAAAACGAAACAAATACGAGCATAAAGAGTACATACAGTTCTTGCAAGCATCTCCACAATCTTATCATAAGTCTGATTCCACAGAGAAACATCCTTCAGATGCCTCACATCTTGCTTCTGCCAAACCACTTTCTGCTCGAAAACCTTTCGGCTTTCTTCATGCTGATTCTGCTGAAACTTGTTCGTAGCAACCTCCAATTGATTCAACACCTCCATTTCAGTATACAAACTAGCTGTAGTATTAACATATCGTTCCATTTTTCGCACCATCGCCTCCATATCCTTCACTAGAAACCCTAGCTCCCCAACATCAATGGCTCCAGTAACTATATCTCCATAAACATGTTGAAACCCTTGAAGCTGAGGGACCGTACACTTCTTCCCAAGTCTAGAAACGACACCAGCGATGAAATTCAAGTCTTCAAGCTTCTCCGAAAGCGCGAGATCGAGAAGATACGTTTCGTCGGAAGAAACTAGGGTTTTGACTCCATCAGATTTGAGAATCTCGTTTTTCAACTTGGAGATCTCGTTATTCGTTAACGATTTGTGGAGATGAACAGTTTTCGACAGCACATTAGCAACCTCAAACGACAAGATTCCGATTGTCACCGGAGTTTTACTACCGATTTCATGCTTGTTCTTCGTAGGTGGTTTCGAAGACGATTCTAACAACAACGCGTGCTTGAGATTCGAACTCATTTGACTCCCTAATCTCACCAACCAAGGTTCAGCCACCATTGCTGTAAATGATCAATCTTCGAGCTTCAACACACCGAAATCGCACAAATGATTGTAGATCTGGTTAAAGATTCAGCAATTGCATTGCATTAAGTGCAAATTGAGCATTAATGTGTTGAAATTGAAGCTGAATTGAAGGATATGATGATGGAATTGTGGTGTGTTTCAGAGGATCAAAGGGTTGAAGAGTGAAATTGGGGTTTTGGTGATGAAGATGGAGGTTGATTTATGGAGTTTTGGGGCATATTTGAAGAGGGTAAATTGCAGTTTGAATGAAGCCAATCTCAACTCAACTGCACCACTTTCTGTGCAATATAGTATACTAACAAAAAGAGAACAAACACTAAAGTACAAATTTTAATTATTGAAAAAATTGTTAATTTCATAAACACTAACTTCTATAATCTACTAGATAAATTTATTTTTTTTAATAGCAAACGTACGAATCAAGAAGATATATGTTATCTTAATCGTAGTGGTGTTCAAAGTCGGATATCCGAAATTTCGGATAGTCGAAATCACTATCTGAATCCGTATCTGAAATTTCGGATACGGATTCGGATAGTTATTCGGATATCCGAAATTTATTTTTTCTTGTTTTTCTTTTGTTATTTTTTAGTTTTTTACAATAATTAAACATATAATATTATAAAAATAACATAAAAAACCAACTCATATCATAAAAGTCATAATATACACTAAATAATCTCAATTTAAAGTAAATATATATCTAAAACTCAAAAAAATAAAAATAATTTTTTTTTACTTTACGGATAATCGGATATCTGAAACTTTTGAAATCACTATCCGAATCCGAATTTTCGGATATCCGAAAATTCGGATATTTCGGATTCGGATTTTCGGATCGGATTCTCGGATTCGATTATTTTTGAACACCTCTACTAAATCGGGTCCATCTGTTTGTTTTCCAATCAGGATCACACCTTCAATCTTCACATAAGAAAACTTATTGTTAAAAAACCCCATTGTTTAAATCTGAGTATTTTGCTCAAAATAAAATTTGAACCATAACCTTCCTTTATTTACATGTAATAAGTATTTTATTTTAATTAATTGGACTAAGAATTATTATATCAATTTATTTAACTTTTGTTTGTTTTTTAGTGATAAATATAGTACTGCTTCGAATCGTTATCGAATTAGAATAGCACCCAAATATTTTTTAACGACAAATATTATAACAGTATTGATACAATTATGATTTATGAACATGGTAATTATTTAAATTGTTTACCAAAATAAAATTTGAACCTGAGGTTTCTTAAAGGCCGTTTTGTTACTGGATTGCCTTGTGATTAAACATTTTCTATCACTTTTTATTTTTTATTGTTCGTTTTCTCTACTTTATGCAAAATAGAAAGATGCTTTGATTTTCAATTATTGTAACTTTTTCAAAATTAAATGGCTAAGTAAAAAGCACTTGTTGTACCTTAGTAAATGTGGGTAAAACTTCTATCGCGAGGTGAATGTAACGGCTAAAATAAGGTTATAGTTATAAAATTTTATTTAACTAGGACTAAAATAATTAAACTTTAAAGGTAAAACACATGAGAGGAATTGTGGTAAATTTGAAAAAACAAACATTAATAAAAAATAAATATAAAATTACTTACATACCATTATTTTCAACTAACTAGTTAAACCAGTTAAATTTAATTGCAGATCACTATATGTCTCTAATCTTCTTTAAAAATACTATTTTAAGCTATTTTAAGATTAATGATTTCTAATATGGAATTAAAACAAAAACACTAATTAAAAAATATTACTAACATAGTTTCTAAACTTGCTCTAAATCTATAACAATGTTTATTATACAACTAACTTAATCAATTAAAAGGAAAAACATCTTTATCACACAGTATCATATCTTTAGACATCTAAAAATTCTTTGGTAAATAAAAAGTTAAAATGGTAGAAAATATAAATTAAATAATGAATTTTGAAATGAGGTAAGTCAGGTAAAGATTTGAGGTCAGTTATAGACAGATAGACGTGTGGGAGTTGGTGGTGTGAATATTATGCATCTTGTAAAGTCAAAATTGTTGACTTTCCTTTTAATGTTATGACTTTTTCTTAAATTATAAGTATTTGGGTTAAGTCAACCAATAATTCCTTATTCCCTTGCAATTTCTAGTTTTAGTGAAGTTGCAAAACATATATAATTCTTAATATTCCCTTGCATATAAAAATACTACCTAATTTACTTATCATTCCAAATTCTGTAGAACTACAATATTGAAATAAAAAATATTAAGTTTATATTATAAAATTAAGAAAAATAGAGAAGTCAATGATATGGAAATCAGATGTAAATCATGACTTTTAAGATGTGTTGGAGGGGTTGGCGAGTGGGGAAGGTTTGGAAGCTTCAATTCAAAATGGTTGACTCCCTTTTCCTTCTTCACCAAATACAATCAACTACAATAAACCTCACAAAACACGTATATTGTATACATAGACACATCTATGTACATGTAAATTTAAGCATTTAAGTATGTAAAGCGGTATGTATTTGATTCCTTGTGTATACATATACATGATTTTTGTGAAGTGCGCTACATACGAAATTTGAATACGTATACAACACATACATATAACGTAAAACATTGAAAGTATTGTAAAGTGACAAGTAATTAATTTCTCCTAGCATAGCTTTCAATTCGATCCTCCTTTCACTTGTTTTAAGTCATAACTCTTGAAAGGTATTTGTGCAGTGAAAACTATGATTTATCTTATTTCATTATTAGCATGTTTTATGAAGATATGATGAAACCAAAATTTCAATGTGTATGTGTGTGATGATACCATCGTTAAAAATAGTGTAGACATATGTACATCGCTATAAAATATGTAAACATTTAGAACATAACTTGATACAACTCCCTTAAAACAAATCACGTCTTTACATGTATGCTTCTTAAGATACAATAATCGAAACAGTAGATGTAACATTGCAAATGGCCAACATGAAACCAATTTAAACATTATGATATTCACCTTATAATATCCATATATTCACCTTTGTTTTCCTACCACGAAAATGGAAAACTTAACAATTTATGGCCTCATACACTTAAAGAGACATAAATTGTATAGTTGTTAAAAAAATAATTAAAAAATTAAATTAAATTAAATTAGGACCCCCACATTAAGTTCCATATGATTTAAAAAATATTAGTTGAGCTGTGAGGTGGTTCACCAATTTATGGAAACTGTGGTACAATCCACATTATGATTGGGGTCAGGAAGGACCTTTTTGGTGTTGACAAGTCAAAGCCTACTTATGGTGAAGTAGAAGAAACAACCTTCCAAGCTTGTATAAATTAGTGACACCTTATTAAAAAGAAAAGGATAATATGTTTTGTTTAAAATAAATATTTATTTGTACATAATATATCCTGAGATCAGCTTTGCACACTTTATAAAACATAATTTATCAAATGCATATAATATCTTTTTTTAACTTGTTATAAAATTTTACTAAATTCGTTTTATTTTGTTATTTTTAGAGAACCCATAAACTGATCATAAACAAAAGAAAATATTTTGTAGCGCTAACTGGTCTTGGATCTACAATGGCTAAAGTTGGGCTTTTGATAGTGGACATATCCAAGGCTTTGGTATCTTAACTAGACTACAAGATATAGATCCAATCTATAGCCCACATACACACTCGAATACTTATGGGCCTAAATCCATATAAATGATACTTCATCAGTTCATCAGTTCACTTATCATCCATCTATAAGGTTCAATTATGGTGAGCCTATATAGTTTTAAGTATAACCGTTACGTGTGATATAATATGATCAGGTGTTAAATTGAAAATTCTCACTGGTCTATCTTTTAGTTATATATTTTACAAATGGATAAAACTGCAGGTGACTTTGATCTATGAAGCGTATTTAATTTTGTTTTACAAAACCATTTCAAGTTTCGCCAAAAATAAGAACCGGTGATGGGCCACTAACCCACTCTATTGTTTTCATTATTTAAGTACGAAACTTAAAATAACTCTCAGGAGTAATCACATTAAGTGAGAAAACTCTCATTATTTTTGTTACAGATAAGACTTAAACTCAAGTTTAACTATCATCTCATCCTTCTCAAACTCACTATTTGATATGAATGGAATGTTACAGGATAAGTTGGTTTTGTTTAGTTTACACTAAAGTAAAACTCAAACGTATTAACCAACTGTTTAAGCTTTTTTAATCTTATTTTAATTACATTCAAGAAGTAATATTTTTGGTTCTGAGATTGACCCTCTCTTAAGTATATTAAGCATAACAAACGTCATTGATTGATTAGATAACACAGTAAAATAATTTGTTCTCAACAGCATTCGAGTTAAAACGGATTGTAGTAGCATTGTATTCACGTCAACACGACCAATTATCAAAAGTATCAATTTGATATCAAAACAATTTCTAACCACATAAACCAATTGCTTACAGTGTATAGTGTCTTTATTTTCTTTGATTTTAGTTTGTGTGGTTGTTAACTCTCTTACTTTACCAAAATAAATGTAATATGCCAAAAGCATCTAACAAACAATTTCCACTACAAGATTAGGTTCATGATTCCATATCAGCAGTTTAATTAAATTAAACTCCGTTCTTATCATCATATAACAATCACATTAAAAAACAAAACTCATGACCTAATCATACCACTCAACACAAATTCAAAACCATTTGTTCATCAACAAATCATAACTTTATTCAAAATAAACGAATCAAAAACAGAAAAAAGAAACTCATATCATTCACCATTAGATCTAAAAAACAATCAATTCTACAAAACTACAGATCAGAATACATGATTCAACGATAAAACCTACTAAATCAGTATCAATCATCAATCAGCTTCTATCAACACCACCACTACAAATCGACTGCAACAACGTCGGCGCCGGCTCGTAAAAAAACGGAGCCGCCGGATGCTGCCAGTTCTTACACACAATCGGAGCTTTCTCCGGCTCCGACACACTCTTATTATCACCATTATCACTACAATTTCTCTTCACATCAGGAGCCGAAGTAGCTAACGGCGACAAAAGAGGAATCGCAACGTTCCAATTACTCACCGGAGTTACCTGAATCGACGCCGGAGCTCTCCGCCGGAGCCTACTAGGCGTCGCCGGAGCTTTCGCCGATTGTTCCGCCATTAACAGAGATTGATTATATACTTCAGTAAACAAGAAGATGGATAATCGGATTCAATTGAGATTTGGGGATTTGGGGATTAGGGTTTGGATTGAAGTTGTTAATGGTTAAGATCTGTGGGGTGTATGGGATTTATATATGCGTGTGGTGAGCACGCTGAGCCGATGATGAGCCGTCAAAAGAGTAAAAAGGGGGGGTTTTTTTAGTCGGCTCGGCTTGGGAAAAAGTCGGTTTATATAATATATTTGTTACACGGAAAAGGAGACGTGGTTTGACCGCCAGCTGGATTTAAACGGCTTGGAGCTGCGTAGATGTGAACAGCTCAGCCAATCCCGTACGGTGTTTCCCTTAATTATTGTTACTTATATGGTGGTATAATTTTAATAATAATATGATGATTTATGTGTCATAATTTAAATTTAGAGTGACGTACATGGATAGTTCCTAGATTGTATAATTTAATCTGTGAAGTTTGAGTGAAGAATTCTATTTAAGTAGTTATACAGATCTAGTTCTATACATTATACAACATTATTTCAACATGTATAAAAACATAAGTGTAAAATTATAAAAAGTTAAAAACTAGACAACTTTTATTAAGATTATAGGAATCTATGAACGGGTTTATATATTTGGTAAATGTTTCACAACTTGACGGGACCTGACCACAAACCAAACAATCGGATCAGGAACCGGACTTTTACTTATTATCAATTAATCAAATCAATTACCGGGTATTAACTTGCGTTTATTTCTTTTTTGATCTCGTTACTTTTCAACTTTTAGTCTCCATATTTTATTTGCATAATTTGTTAAAATCGTAATCAACACTTAAACATAAAATATATTATATTTTGTTTTATGTTAGATGTGCGTAGTTTTAATTTTACAATATTTGTGTTGTATCTACTTATTCGATAATTAAATCCACTCCGACCAAAAAAACGATGTTCTGAAAACAATGGTTTTCTTTAAATAAACATTCAACCTTTCAAATCAAGTGTACACCAATGTAAGTGTAATGTATATTATAAAAAGTTCTTAAATATGTTTCGAACTAGATTTAAATATGTATTAAGAAAAGTAACTCATTTATAGCGGTTTACAACACTCGTTGGGTTCTAAATATTTATGTAACATTTATTTATTCTATAAGTTTTGTTGTTGTTATTCGTATTTATCGTATTTTTTTTTTCAACAACCAACTAATAAAGCCTAGCTACCCGGGGTACCCCAATTACTGAATACGTCCCCGAGCATAGACAGCGGTGGGTAGCCCAAGATTAACACCAATTCCGGGGAAAACCCACCACCCTAAGACCCACACGTATTCATCGTCTTTTACTTGTATGAATTTACAATTAGAAGGGAAAGAAATGTTTAATCCAAAAAAACAAAAATCCAGAAGCAAATATTCAATATCATTTACCATGCTAAAATCTATAAGCAAAATGTAATGAAAAAAGAAAAATAAGACACATTTACAAACACAACACTCAACAGAACCTTGCCTCATCATAAAGCAAACCCACTCCAGGTTTTATGGAAACCTAATTGGGACTTGGGAACCTTTCAACCCACTTCAAAAAAGCATATGTTTGATTCGCATTGTTAATAATATTTATCTCCGAATAATTTAAAATTTTAAAAAGTTTATAGATGTTTGACTTAATCTTTGCTTCAAGAGCTTAGAGGGCCCGACACAGTTTTATCCCGTACTTTTGTTCATGAGGCTATTTATTATATTATTATGGTTTGAAATCATAAGCTCATGGTGAATTGGTGACAAAGCAACAACATTAAGGTCGTTAATGAAATATAGTTTTTTTTATAAAAGTTACATCCGATTACCAAAATCAGATACATAAGACAACTAGAAACGTCAAACAAGTAGAAGACCCTCCTCCTCGACCCTGTGTAAGATTTTCGCTACTTATGTTTGTTTCTTTGTAATAAGACAAGTACTTGAATACCCGATGATCGGGCCAAAGGATACGCTTACATCGACCACTTTTGGACCAAAATTGAGACGGCCCGAGTCGAAACCAATCCCAAAAGCCTAGTTTTCATGAGACCTGAGTGACAGTCGCCTGGCCCATATAGGTCTTCATATTCTTACATAAAGCCCAAGCCAAGCCAAGCCAAGCCAAGTTTAGCCGAGCCCAGCTAGATCAAGCCAAGCCAATACACAGAGCATAGTGCAAGATAAGATCCATTAGTTGTGTATATATAAAAAAAATTGTAAAGCTACGATATATGGGAGTCCAGGATAAAATCCCTATTGACTAAATATATTCTCTAGATCTTTGACCATATCATCAATCTACGGTTTCTGTAGCTTATAAACCATACACCAACCACGTGGCACCAATAAGATGTTGGTTCTCATGTTACCGTTTGTTTCATGTCGTACGTGGTTTCTGCCCATCCTTGTATATTTAAATAATAAATCTCACATGTTTTGTAAACATCTTCTACATGCAAGATTAAATTAAACAAGTGTTTGGTTCCTAGGTTTTGATATTAAAAATAGGTGTGAAAGTAAGTAATATAAGTTGTGTATTTTAATAAATCAAACATTACTTATTGCTTACTCTCAATTTTTGTATTTGTTTACGTGATCTTAATTTCACTCTTTAATTATTAGTTTACGTATTTTCAAGTTCTCCAAATCAACCCAATTGTTTTATAAAAATGATCTATACTCTATTTTTACTAACGGGTCAGGACTTGAAGATAAGTAAACTAAAAATTGAAGAGTAAAATCAAGATCATATAAACGGTTTTCAATTTTTGTTTAGAAATTAAATATTGTAAACAAATAAACCAATAAGGTTAATTATCTTGTTTCCTGAAGATCTCTAACCAATTTTGCTTAGAAAATATAGGAAAAGGTTTAGAATTGGGGAGATGGGATGGAAGAAATTTTAAGAATTGACTCATTCTAACCCGTACTCATTCTGACCCGAGCCCGTCTTGACCCATGCCCATCCAGACCTGTTTTTTATATTGATCCACTCTGATCCGAACTCATTCTAACCCGAACTCATCCTGACTTGACACGTTACCCAACCCGGCCCGCCCATTTTGCCGGGTATAGTAGTAGCGTTCTAAGTGCACAGCTTCCTTGACTTATTGCATTAACTAGAAAAAGTTGTAACAATAGTTTCACATTTGAAAACATGATAATTCTATGGAGAGAGCTAGCTCAAAAAAAATTAATGAAACGCTTTAACTATGTCTATTATGAATTGTATCTTCTACTGCTTAACTATGTCTATCAGGTTATAGTTATTAAGAGAAAAGATGAATCTTCATATATATATAAAACTAATTGAAAATTACATATTTTGTTGTTGTTGTTGATATGGTATATAAGCCCTTGAGATTAAAGTAAACTTCCAACAATCAGTTTTTTATATTCATTAAGTTTCTCATTCTTTTATAAATCATGCACGTTTCTAGTTTGCTGCTTTTTACTCTTCTTGGTAGTTAAGGATGATAAAAGCCCATTTCAAAAACCGTTTGTTAATCAGGTCATTAATCGTGTATATAACTTGCGTTGAATGTTTATTTATGCATGCAAATTAGCATGTTCATGTTTTTTTATTTAACTTTAACCGAACACAAACACGAACACGAATATATAATCGAACACAAAATTTTATTCATGTTTGTTCATTAAGAATGTAGATATGTTAGTGTTCATTTATGTTTGTTCGTTAAAAAACTAAACGAGTAGTTCATAAACGTGAACGTACACAAATGAACATAATTGACGAACATAAATAAGCACAAATAAACATCAATGAACACAAAACACATTATAGTTTATCTAAAAACTCATGTAAATTAATGATTCAAATATACATGATTCATCAAAAAATATAACTTTATAAAAAAATCCATAATAATTCATCAAGAAATCATCCATACTAACTCATCTAAAAACCATAATAAATATGTACATGTAATATTGCTTCAATACATAAACAAACAAACGAACATAAATAAACGAACATATATGGACGTTCATGAACATAAATGAACAAACAAAACATGTGTTCGTGCTCATTCATTTATATAAACAACAAACAAGTTTTCTAACATAATTACATAAACAATTACCCGTCGAATAAATTCATGAACAGTTATGAATGTTCAGTTAATGACCTACATGAAGGTTATATAATTATGTTTTGGTAGTGGCTTATATTGTGCTATGTTTTATAGCCTAAATCTCTTCCATAGAGTATGCTTAACAGTGAGTAGCTTTATCTTCACTTGTTGCTTTCTATTAAAAATGTTAGTTATTTTTTTTTATCTTTTTATTCATTTATATGGTGTTTTGGCAAAAACACAGTGCAACAGAAAAAAAAAAAAAAAAAAAAAAATATATATATATATAATATATATATATATATATATATATATATATATATATATATATTATATATATATATATATATATATAACTAAAGTAGCCTACTCGCCCGTTTTAACCCAACAATTTATCAAACACGTCTTCATATGACCAAAGAACCAAAAGCACACTTTGATGAGTCATTACCCACTTCATGGTTTGATTGTTGCCAAAACCTTAATGGCATGATGTGAGTTCGATCTTATCTTTGTCTTCAAATTATATTGTCTTGTTACTACCATGACGTTACTTTTTTTTCACGATTTTAAGCCCTAATCATAACGTATGGTTATTACGATTTTGCAATAGATAATATTCGGCATTGAAATTATATATAACTTTAAAAACCAAAGTGAACATCATCTATGCATGTACTATGCATGTTTTACAAGTTTTTTATGCATAGTTTTTTTATGCGTAGTTTTTTTTCCTCTAACAAAAGTTATGTTTTTAACCACTTAAGTTTATTGCATGTACATTATAAACTTTAAAAACCAAAATGAATATCATTTATACATGTTTTACAAGTTTTTATGCATAACTTTTTAGTCATCTAGCAAAAGTTTTGTTTTTAGCCCCCTCAAGTTTAGTTACATGTACACTTTAAACATATTTATTATTTTAGCACACTTATAAACCAAAGCGAACATCATTTATGCATGTTTTACAAACCTCCAATGCATATCTTTTTATTTTCATGATGTCATCTAGCAAGATTTTTTTAACCCCTCAAGTTTATTTATTTATACACACTTTAAACCTATACATATGTATTTGTTATTTTGGGATGTTCATAACTTTTTGAGTTTTTTCTCTTATACATATTAGAACTTAATGTTTTGTAAAATTTGTAATATGCCGTTACCACAAGCTTATAATTACAATATGTCGTTACCACATGCTTATATTTATCTATATATTGATTAAATTTTATTTAATATGGTGTGATGACTCAAAATGTACAAATCGTCAAAAAGATAAAAATACAAATGAAAACCAATTTAACATATCAACTTCTTTATAGATTCCTTCTCTCTTCTCACAACTTTTAGAATACGAAGTGTTTTTAAATGTCCACTTGTTAATATTTTAACTATTACGATTTTTGTGATTAAGACGCATTTATTATATTGGACATACAAACATGTGTTTTTTCTATTTTTTATATAAACTTTTAATTATTATCAACGGTCTCGTCGCAACACATAAGTATTTAAAGTTTTTTTCTATTTTTTTCTCTATATAAAATTCTGAATGTTATTTTTGATGTAACAATCCGATTTTTTTAATTATTTTACGTTTCCGCTTCAACGTAAGGTATTAATACCGGTTACCATACGATAATAAATCTCCGAATATCCACCACCAACGTTACTTTCGTAATTTTAGTTCTTTAACTTATTATTCAAGATTATTATATTTCAATTTACATCATTAAAAGTTTAAAACACCATACCAAAACAAAACCACTTTCCCCCAACTTCAAATCCACCCTCACAGAAAACAAAAATACCAATTCCACCCCTTCTAAATTCGAGCTTTTACAACTGCCCTCGTCGTTAACCCCAATACCCCAACGACCTCCGGATATAACGACTTCCGTATCTCACCATACACCTCACCATCCCACCTCCGTTTACTCAACTCCACCCCCAGGCGCACAGCAGCCTCAACCGCTTCCCCCGCGCTATCGTGCGCCGAGTCCACCAACCCCATCGCCACCGCCTCATCCGCCTTAACCTTCACCCCACGCAACAGCACATCCCGCAGCGCCACCGCCGTCGCAGCCTTACACCTCAGCACCGCCGTGAAGTACTCCGGCAACGTCATCCCCATATCCACCTCACTCATGTACAAAACGCCCCGATCTCGACGCATTAAAACGTAATCGTGGCTGATCGCTAGCAGAAGTCCGGCCGCCGCGGCGTGGCCGGTCACGGCGGCGATCGTCGGCATCGGAAGCGAGATTAGATCAGCGATTACTTCCTTAAACTGTATCACCATCTGATGTAATAGCTTAACGGCTTCGGGATTAGATCCACCGGAGGCGGATCTCGCCCACGGTAGATCGAATCCGTTCGAGAAGAACTTACCTTCGGCGACGGTGATGAGGGCGGAGCCGCGCGTTGACTGAGATTTGACCTCGGCGAGAGATGATCGGATGGAGGCGATGACTGACGGACACAGACGGTGTTCGTCGTCGACGGCGCCGGCGCCGGTCAATGTGAGGAAGAAGATGTTCCCGCGCTTTTCTAGAGTGCACATATCGGTTCGATTTGGTGTCGCTTCGATTGGATAGCCTGCAGTGATGATAGGGTTTATAAGGAAAGCTAAATGCCTAAATACAAGCCATTAATCAAAGTTAAAAATGAAAATATGTGCAGTTTTGGATGTATGTGTAAAGGAATAATATCTTAAGATGAGGCTCGCGTTGTACGAATACTTAAGAATTATCAATTTTATCAATATAACTCTGTATAGATGTTTGGTTTATTATAATTGTTGTTATTATAAAACGGGCCTGAGTTTATGTTTTGGATTACTTATATTTTTTCAAAAGTAACTTTTTAAAAGTTTATTTTTAAAAGTTAAAACTATTAATTTCTCAAAAATAACTTACTAATCTTTCAAAATTAACTTTTTATACTTTTGCCAACATATTTATTAATTTATTAATTTTTAAATTAATAAATCAAAAGTTAATATAAAAGTTAGTTTGTCATGACCAACTATTACCAAAAGCATCAAATTTTCTCATATTCTTTTAATTAAATAATTTTTTTTTCTTTGCTTTTTTCTCTTCTTCATTAACAACACGTTAAAAATTATAAATTTTTTTTTATAAAAGTTGTATTCTATTTCTCCAAATACGAAGATAAACAATAATAAGACACAACACAATCACTCATAACCACTCACAACCATACCCTTAAAATAAGATACATGCTCGCATGAAACGAAGAACCTACCGTGAATGGCTGAATGCTATTAGTTCAAGTGTTTAAAGTGTGGTACCCAAAGACTATTAAAATTAAAAAAGATGTTTGTTCGAGTCTCATTTAAGACAAAGATAAAAATAAAAATAGGGATTCTACATTGGGATAAATGGTTTTTTCACCTATGTGTTTTTACTTAAGGGTGGTTTTAGGTTCGTAATTGATAGAAACGGACTGATGAACAAGTTTTTTTTAGAAACGTGTCAGCCTAGTGCTTTAAGATTTCATATTCACGTAATGAAGATGATCAAATAGATTAATGACCTGTTAGTGATCCGATAAACAGCTAAAAAAATATATAGTTAGTTTTATCTATAACATTAACTTATATGTTTGTCTGAGATCAGGGCGGCCTATAGTGTGGGTTGGGGGGGACTCGATTGTGGCTCAAATTTCTCTTTTTTTTCATCAGTAGTTTTAATTTGTGGCTCGATTGTGTAAAATTTTTATATATATAGAGTTCACACTCGCCCCCTATGGTATGGCTGATATTCCGCCACCGCCTAAAACTCCACGGCATGTGTCCCTACGTATGAATTAATAATGACATATTTTACGTCCTTTTAACCTGTTATTTCTTTCTCTAAAGAGAATCTATATGCATTTTAAAATTTTAAAACTAGGCGATGACGTGTGACGGGTGCCGTCACGCGTGTACATCAATTCTCACTTCTCTAATATTTAACCGAATACCTGATAGTATGTTAATGTTGGTTATTTTAAACTTGAGCCGAATCGTTTTAATAAGCTCATTAAAACTTAAGTCTATACAAAGTAGTGGTTCCCTCGCACCCCACCCCACCCCACAAATCTATATTTAAACCATGGTGCGTATTTATTGAGCATTCATTATAATAATAAATGCATTCTATATGTACACTTATAGACCGAAAGCTATATATGTAATAGCCATATATAGCAAAATGTGAAAAGAGTTTAGGGTACGCCAAACGGAGCCAACCCTATAATTTTTTTGTCGGTCCTATGTAGTGATAGCAATATAACCTAATAGGTTTACGAGTGATAGAGATGGTAAAACGTCGATGAGAAGTTAATGTTACTTTATTTTTAGTTATGCTAAAAGTATTAATGTGGTATTGTTTGTTAAGACCACCCGTAATGGAGCGTCAAAACTGAAAATTCTTGCAGGACAACACCCCCGCCACCGTCCCTGCCGGTGTTTTTCGGGTGTGAAGGGGCAGTGACGTTTTCTGCATAACGCCAAAAATGGTTGTCTTTTTTTCAAAATTGGTTGTTTCTGACGAAAGATCATAGAACACATCAAACTTTGAATCATCGATTTCAAACGGTTTGCAACCCTTTTTTTGTTAAAGAATCTTGAATTGGTGTTTAATCGGAGATCGGTGGCAGGGTTGTCGCCGGAGGTGATTTCAAGGCCGTGGGCGGTGGCGGATCGCCGCCAGGTGACGGTGATGAGGATGTGGATGCCGGTGGATGCGATGGACGGTGGTTGTGTATACATTTGTGGTGGTGGTTTGGATCGACGGTGGTGAATTTGGGGAATTTGATTTTGTAACATTCTTGTGGTTTGAAGATGTTTGTAAATTTAAAATACATTTTGTTAATATAGTTACCAACTACATAAATGAAATAGTTATAAATAATTAATGGGATATTAACCATTACACCTACTTTTACATATATGTCTTACGCTGAAGTGTCGTAGATATGATAGAAAATACTTATTAGGAGTTATAAACATTACGCATTGCCAATGAAACTTAAATATATTTAATCTATTTCACATTGGGTTCATTCATTAGATACCTAATCCCATTTTTTATATATAAAAATATTAATTACCAATAGTTTGTGCATAAGGATGTGGTATATCATGCTTATCAAGTTGTTTATGCTTGAAAATGTTATATCATATTTTTAATGGTTGTCCTTTTTTGTCATTTGTTTAAAAATCTTTATTTTTTTATATTTTAACTCACTACTTTTACATCTTTTATAATTTAGCCTCAATAATTTTTTCTACATTTCGGTTTAAATTTTAGGAGTTAACATATCATAAAGTGTGTGTGTGCTTTAGTACTTTTACACTTTTATTCCTTATTTAACATGTTTCGGACTTTGAAGTTTTTAACAAGTCTAAATCTGCAGTCTGTGAATTATATCTGCAGTTTGTGAATCACATTTGCAAACATTTGTACAAAAAGTGAACAAAACCTTTGCAGTCTGCAAAAAAAAGATTGTTTGGTTATTAACTTCTGCATATTGTAACCTAATGGGGCGCGAGATTAGGGTTCGCGAGATGGGACTGACCAGTGGAGGCGTCTGACAAGTGGAGGTGGGATGCCCGAGGTTAGGGTTCACGACTGGAGGTGCGCTGCACGAGGTTAGAGTTCGCGACTGGAGGTGGGCGACGGGTGCAAGTGACCGACGATGTAGGCGACATCAAGTGTAGGTGGCTGACGGGTGGGGGTGGGATGGGAGGCGGCTGGTGAGGTGATGGTAGGATGATTTTGTCAAAAGGGTTGAAAAGTTGAGAAGAGGTTTGAGAAAATCTTTGAAGTTTTTTTTTATGTTTGCACCAAAAAAACAACGTGCAAACGTTTTTTTAATGAAACGTTTTTGAAAAAACAAACAACATGCAAAGGGTAATGTCAGCCTGCGCAGACAAAAGAGCCCGCGTAGATTTTTTTTAGAAAAATAAACAACATTTTAGGGGCTGTTTGGTTGGGTCTGACTAACCCCAGTCAGACGTGCATGTCTGACCCGTCAGACGTGCAGTGTCTGGTTGGTTACCTCTTACCGGAGAAGAGGTCTTACTGAGCCACTTATCCAGTCAGACCTAAATCAAGATCTGACCCGAGTCAAACGTGGAGGCGGGTCCGTGAAGCGACGAGGGTCTGGTCTGCGATGGCGAGGGCGACGACATGGGGTCTAGTCACCGGTACTGCAGGCGATGAAGCCGAAGAGGAAGGGGAGACCGAAGACGGCGATCGGAATTTGGTCCAAGTAGATATCCAACCAAACAGACTTATTAATTTATACATCTTATTGTATCAGACCTCTTACTGGTTTAGACATTTTATTGGTTCAGCACTTACCCATTCAGACTCCTTAGTTTTCTAAATGCATCCAAGCATTTGACACGACATCGAGAGTTGACAAACTTGTTTCTTCATTAAAGTGACGGTATTCACCGTACAACTTAAGTGAAAATAGTGTTTAATTAAGATATTATCACTTGTTCAGGATTGACAGTTTCAAATTTTTATCAACTAACGAGTTATATTTGAATCATTAAATTTCAATTTCTTGAAAAAGCTTTACGTGGATTATACTTCACTGAAAACATCATATGCCACGTCTTGCAAATTTTTATCAATTGATTGATGATATCTTAATTAAAGTGCTTGTAGTCTAACCATATCTTTTTCTAAAACATATATTGTTTTTAACTCCTAAATACCTATAATTTACACTTAAAATATTTAAATCCACATCAATTTTTGTGAAGGCAATTTATCACCTCTACTATATTGCAAGACCATAAACAACTTAATAATATCTCGTGGGTACATTAAAATGTATTCTTCATAAAAACTGAGGGTTTGTGTATCATTAAAAACGCTAACATACACTTGTAAGTAAGATTAAACAAGGAACTAAGATTAAATAAGTGTGTTATCAATGATATACTTTAGATTATTCAATTTTAAATTTCAAATTGTTAAGTATAAAAAGAGGAAGAGGAAGAGGAAGGTGTGTTTATGTAATTAACCATACGTAGACATAGAGTATTTAGCTAAACTGGTTAAAATAAGATACTTATTACATGTAAAAAAAAGTTGTGGGTTAAAGTCTCACATTGCAGTGAGTTTCCTCGTGAGTGGTTTGGGGTGCGATCCCGGTCGAAAAACATGTACATGCATCCGATTAAAATAACACGTTCGAGTTCCAAATCCCAAGAATAGGAGACCACACGAGAGCAGTGTCATAAATAGGCTCGTCGCCACTCTGACACGAACCCAAGCAACCAACCACTTTGATTTCTTCTTTTCAATATTATTTGATCCACTTCCGACCGCACCACACCGGGGTTTGATATCCCCTCGTTCAACACACAACTCAACATTCAATGGGCTTCGTCTCCTTCCTCGGAAGGCTCCTTTTCGCCTCCATCTTCATCCTCTCCGCTTGGCAAATGTACGTCTCTTTAGATCCACCTTTTCATCAACCATAACAACGTATCATATCAAATCATGTGTCTCTACACCTCTCTCATCACCTTCATTTCGACCTAATTTAGTTTTCATGCATGTTATTGTTTTGTTTCATCTTCTGAAATTCGTTGATTGACGTTTGATCTCGTTTTTAAGCCCTGTGAAAGTTACGATTCAGTTGCACAATTGCCTCTTGGGTTGCCCGCGTTTGGATGACGTATTATTTTTCGTTTTTTTAACATGTTTTTGAGTGTATAGATTCATTTTTGAAAGCGAAATTGATTGTTGGTTCAATGACAAGTTTCCCCCTCAATTTAAGCAATAATCTGTTAACTTAGACTGTTTTTCTCAAACTTAAATGAACCCTAATGCTTAATGTTACTAGGTACCTATAACTAATATTAATTATTGTGCATTACTGAATTGTAATTCAAATCTGTAGTGGCTACATTATAGTATTTATGTTCTTTTATATCTTGTCTGATATTGCACCATTTTTAGGTTGGTCCTTTCATGTGGATTTGTTTGTAGTTGACTAATAGTTGTATGCCACTACATTGATGGTAAAAAATGGCTCAGGATAGTGTGTTTCTTACTAAAATGTGTAGTTATGTAGTGACTGTTATAGTGTTATGCTAATTGCTAATTAGTGTTGGTTAAGGAAAATAACAGATTGGATAGTTTTGCCCATAAGTGATTGTTACAAAAGGCTGATAGATTTGATTCTGGTTGTTTAGATGTCTTTCTTTTAATTGCTATAGAACGTTACGTGAGAGTTTAGACGCCTTTTTATCAATTAAACACATCCACTAAAGTGTTGACGGTAAACACACACGCACACTAGAGCTACTTGAACGCACAAATTGTTTACTATAATGTTTGAAAGCTCTTTTTATTCTAGGTTCAATGATTTTGGCGATGATGGTGGCCTTGCTGCAAAGGAACTAGCGCCTAAAATTGCTTCTATGCAGAGAGTTCTCGCCTCCAAGATTGGAGATGGCGTGCCAAAAATTGATGTGAGGCTCTAATCTATACCAAATAGTTGACCGAAAATGCAAAAATAACAATACGATAAGTAAGAATTTGACAGTTTTGGATAAACCATTGGAATTTAGATGTGAAAATAACTATCATACTCAGTCAACTATTTGTTTAAACTGCTAAATCCTGCAAACTGTAGTGTTTTTACAAAAAAGTTTGCTTTGTGTGCAAAAAAATGTATAGTTCAATGGTTCAGAAAGTTAATAACTAGATTACTTTTGATTTGAGTGTTATCTTCATCCTCTTTTTTATATATCAATACAGGTTAAGCATGTGGTATTGGCTTCAATGATTCTCAAAGGCGTTGGTGGGATTTTATTTGTGTTTGACAGCATTACTGGTGCCCATTTGCTGGTAACAGCTTTATCCTTCTTCCTGTTGTCCTCATTCACTTGTATTAAGCTATTAATGTCAGTCGCTAAATTCCAATGCATACTGGCTGGAAAATAGTTTGATTAGATTGGCGTTTATACGAGGACCCACAAAATGTTAATTCAAATGTGTATCATTGAAAATTTGATCAAAACTATATCTTCATCTGCAGGTGTGTTACATGCTGCTTATGACTCCATTGCTACATGACTTTTATGACTATGAAATGGATGATCCAGAGTTTCACCCTCAGCTTGCAGATTTCGTGCAGGTTTTTTTCTTGAGTTATATACTGCCAAAGTTCATCGAATGAGATATTATATTCGTTATTGTTGTTTATTTAACGGGACCCACATTCGTTACAGAGCCTGGCACTGTTGGGCGCGCTTTTGTTCTTCATTGGAATGAAGAATGTGCTTCCTAGGAAATTGGTCAAGAAGAAGCCTTTAAAAGCTAAAACAACTTAGATCTCTTGATGAAAATGATCTGCAGTTGCTGGATGGTAAGTGTTTTGTCTAGCTAGAGCGATTTTGGTTCGGTGGTTTTTGGTTGTAATTCTCTTTTGCTGGATGTATTTTGGTTCTAATTATTAACACGAGAAGATATTCGTTAAATAAGAAATGTGTTAAATAAGAAATGTGTTCTTTGTTTTTGTTATCGTCCTTTACTAATTTTCGTGTAAAATACCATAATCTGATTTTTTTTAATTTAAATAGATCAATCTATATAAATTTGTGTATTATCCTTTAAATCCATAACTTATAAAAATGGGAGCATCTATTACACACAACAATATATCTAATGATATAATATGGTAAATTTATTTCTTTTGATTATTTCATTCATTCCATCTCTAGCAATCACAGAACAATCAAATTGTCGGGAAAATATCCCCAAAAGGCCCACATTAGTTTGTCAATCATTTTTAAAAAAGAAAATATCCCAAACGGCCCACTTTAGTTTGTCAATCATTTTAAAAAAACAAATAGCAATTGTACAGATTTGGTCGACAAAATAATATTTCAAAATAATGTAAAGTTGATTTGTGGTTCAGTTTCCATGGCCAAATTAATGAAATTAGGAGAATTAGAACTAATAAAATAAACTGATTCTTATAAACAAATTTACGCCAATTATTTCAAAATATCTTATTAATCAATTAAACCTAATCCTTATTAGATTAATCGTTTGAAAATTAAACTAGATTTTCATAATCCTAACCATGATTAATTTGTTGAAATCTACACTGATAATTCAACTAACGTTACTTTTAACTATTACTTTTATCTGCAAGAAAAATATCACTTGTATAGTTATCACCATTTATTCTCTGCATTTTAATTCTAATATTCTAAGACACCACCCCTCACTTTACACAGAGGAGAGATTTAATTACTCAAAAAAATTAAACAAGTGAACGTGAAAATTAAATGTGTTATTTATCAAACTGATAGTATACTATTATCAACAAATGCATTATAGTTTGGATTATTGAATTAAATCACTCTAAAAAATTAATTATTAAATTGTAAGAATTTCAGGGTATTAGACATTTAGATCACTAGATCCATATTTGGGATACAATATTACGGCCTAAACAATAAAATTTGGCTTGGCTATTTGGTCTTTGAGGGTATCTTTCGCAATATGTTTATGTTCTTTCGAAAGTTTGGCATCCTTCAAATTGGTATGCTCTCATGAGTCATTACTAACTAGTTGTATATCATTTATTCTAAATAAATAATCACCAACCACCATTACATTCCCTTTTTTACAGTCACCATCACCATAATATCCATTGTCATAACCACTATGTCATCTCCGTCGCTGTCCCCGCTTCCACCTATTGCTACTAGCCGATATAAAAAATAATACAAGATCTTCGTTAGTTTTATCTACGTCTTGAATGATTATTTATAGATGAAAGATAAACCTCAGAAGGTTTTTTTTTTCAATTTTTTAAAACAGAATAAAAAAGGGAAAACAAATTATTAAAGCCAAAAAAAATAAAATACATATTGCAAGTTGTTGAATAATCTCCCGATTTGGTATCGACATGGAGAGATAGGTAGGTTTTTTTTTAAATGACAATTATGGGCAGTGGCAGGTATAGACTTTTCAATTGTGGTATGCATGATAAGTAGATATTAATAAAATTTACTGAAAGACATTATCATTTTATTATTTTTCATCCACACTTATAATTAAATAAGTTCTTTTGTCTAAGTATTCATTCACGTACCTTTGGATCCACCTTTGACTGTAGGCATGAGTTGACCTAGCTTATATTTCAAAAGTAAGTAGAATGTTTCAAAGGAGATGGTTTTACAGGAATTGAAATTGAAATGAATTTGATTTAAAATTGTGTTTGTTTGATTAGGATGAAATTAAAATTAAAAGTATTTCTACTATATAATGAAAATTAAAGAAACATAACGGTAATGCATTTTTTTGTTTGTTTGATTATGAGAATGATAACTGAGAATCAAAAACTAACATCGGTTTCACCTTCATTCCTTACAAAAAGTAAAAAAAAGATACACATCGTTATTTTCTAAGATGGAGTTTCAAATGAACTCATAACACGTATTATCTTTTAATACCATGAATAAGAGTATCACTTCTCTTTCTTTAGATATGCGATCTTTCTCTTCAGTTCAACTTTGTGACTTGTTCTATTTTCTATGACTCACTCTACCAAACACACGCTTAATAGTGTTAAAAAATTAGAAACATAAAAAAAAGTAATATCTAGATAAATATTGAATATACTCTCAAACAAGATGGTAATTAACATATTCAATTACTAGCTAGTTATAGTGAATATCATACTTTACATTCCTAAACTTCTCACTAAGCTTATCTTTATTAAGTTTACGAATTACAGGTATATATTCTAGTACTCTAATACAAGAAAATCATATTCTTCTAAAAGTATTAAAATAGCATCCAATTCATATATAGAAAAAAGGACAAAATCTAAAGCGTTTGAGCCTTTGAGTTGAGGTGAAGTATTTTAGTTTCCCTTTGACCCACTTTTATTGAAAGGTCACATACTATTAGAAAGTGATTAGTAAGTTGAACAGTGAGTTGGATATATGCCTTACCTTTTACTTTATCTCTAGATCTACTTTGTTATTGTTTAATCAATTTCTGAAAAAGGATTTTAAGGCATGATATAAAAAGACATTACGTATAAAATAAGCTAATAAATAAAAATTAAATAAATTTCTTGTCTGACTATAAAAAGTAGGTCGGATTCATTGACACTATGTATTAGAGTTGTGTTTGTGGCAGTTGTTATGCACTCATTGTCTATGTGTTGCATACGAAAAGTCGTCAACGATAATAAATCCCTTTGTTAAATGACTTGTTGTTTTTAAACAAAATGGTTTAACATCTTGTTTAACTTGTTTATTCTCAACACAGTTACCCTATTCGTGGCCTTTGGCAGACATTACCGTGTATTATAATACTCTACGTACAACTTGATTAAAACATACAAGTATATAACCTTGAGGGACCAAGTTTAACTTTCTATTTTATCATCAAAACACACTCTTCTCAACATTTAATGTATTTAACATGCTAACAAATACACTCTTTGTTTTATTCTACATCTATTCTACTCCAAATTCATCAAAAAGTCTCATTTTGGACCTCTACACTTTATACTTAAATCATCACATATATAGCATCCTGTGACCATGAACGTATGGGCTGAGGTGGAGGGTGGTCACCCGAAGAACACCACGCCCCTCCTATGACCAGGGGCGTGATTGAGCTTGGCGTGATCACACCACACGAGGAGGTCTCAAATGTTTGTGTTTTTTTTTATTTATTTTTTTACCCACTTGTATTATACAACATAACCGTATTATTTTTTGCTTGATTTTCATTAACCATCACACTCCGCTCTTACTTACACTCACTCAACTACATAATACATACGTAACAACACTTTTTTCAACCCACAGGCCATGTTTAAGATTACTTATTTTGATTGAAAATAACTTTTAATAAAAATTTTTACTAACTTATGACTTTTCAAAAGAAATTTTTAAAAAATGTTTGGATTAACTTATAAACTAAAGCATTATAAAATGACAAAAAACACATACTTTTAATAAATATGAGGAGTTAATAGAAGATAGTAGATGAATATAATAGGAAATTGGACTAAAATAAGTTTTTAAAAGTTAATCAGTAACCCACTTTTTAATTTTCGAAACATCTTTTTACCGTAGTCTTTGTATGAAAAATGAATTTCAAAAGTTATTTTGACTTTGTTAAACATTTTTTTAACTTACTAACTTTTTAATACTTAATAAGTTAAAATTGTGAAAGAAATAGACAATCCAAATATGCATTTAACGTCTCAACCTATGTGCACCACAAAATCTTAGGGCTCATTTGTTTCGTATAATGTTTCTTAAAAAATTTAAAAAATAAAATCTTGGTAAAATTAATAATGAGTTTAATGATCATTTTAATTTCAATTGTTAATCGACCAAAGATGATTTTAAATGAAAAAGTTTTCGATTTAAATTTCAATCATAAGTATTTTGTCAAACAAACGGAATCCGTAACTTTACAGCAGAATTTGAATCACCACAACATGTCACATTGGTATCGTAACTTTTCTTCTAAAAGCGGTATTTTCCCCCAAAATTTAAATAGTCTTCACATTGCCCCCATTTCGTCTCCACGACAATCGCCTCAGTTTCTCTCTCTGTCTTCATCTCTTTGAACAATCTTAGAGAGAGAAACCAGAGCTTGAAGCTTCATCAATGGCGCTTATATCATTCATCGGTCGTCTTCTCTTCGTCTCCGTCTTCGTTCTATCCGCTTGGCAAGAGTAAGAATCATCACCTCCTACTTCAGATCTAATGACTTTGAAATTCAATCGTTCTGTATCATTTGCCTTTTCGTTTTCTGTTTTTTTGATCTTATAGCTCGATTTTCATGTTTTTATGGATGCATGTGTGCTTAATATGGTTACGCGACAGTTGATCTGTGCAACTATAGTTAGCTTTTTCTATATCGAGGTTTTTCTGGCGATTTGTGGTTATGACTTTTGTGGCTCTTGAGCTTATGAACTATGTGTTGTTTTGTTTCTAAATGATTAAACTTTGTCTGCGAAACATTAGTTTTTAGAACGGTTTATGTGAATTATGGCTTATGTTTGCTTGATTTATGTTATCATGCTGTTCATCTTTTCGTCTGAAGTTTTCATTCTGAATTGCAAAATTCAGAAGGTAATCGTCACCAGCTCCACCTACAAAATAGCATTTGACATTTCTGTGTCGTATCTTAGTAGCAAGTTTCATCAGCTATCATTTGCAGAGGAAGATAAAATGTAACTAGTTTGTAAATTAAAGAAATTTTTGTTTCAGCTTTTTGAAATAACCCATGACATCCACCATGAACATAATGAATATACTGTTTTTATCAGTAGTGTTGTGAATTTCAGTTTGTTTTGATGCTTAGATATCATCATGAAGATACATAGTTTTATGACCCTTTTGCTTCTGGTGAATGTAGGTTTAGTGATTTTGGAGTTGATGGTGGATCTGCAGCCAAAGTCCTTACACCAAAGTTCAATGTGCTTTCAAAGCATTTGACTACGCAAACAGGTTTTCAAGTGCCAGATGTTGAGGTATAATCCATTCCATTAGTGCTTTTCGTTAGATTTGTAATATTATCACACTAAAAGTCTAAAAGAGTTTAATGTCATATCATACATTGTTTGGATGTAAAATGGTGTTATCATACAGATCAAGTTCTTGGTTGCTGGTGCGATAGCCCTAAAAGCCATAGGAAGCTTGCTTTTTGTCTTTGGGAGCACTCTTGGTGCTACTCTGCTGGTTAGCAACTCTTGAATCCTGATTACAAACATAATTTCCATTTTTTTTATTTTTCAGAATAAATTATTCAACTTTTTTTTATTTTCAACAGATTCTGCACCAGTTGATTGCTACTCCCATCCTATACGATTTCTACAATTATGACATCGAGAACAAAGAATTCCTTAGACTTTTCATCAAGTTTGCTCAGGTTTGCTTGCGTACATTTGAAAACCCTTTACCGTGGTCATATAAATGTCTGATTTGATCTGTGTTTCATATCAAATGAGTCATCGGACCCGCATGACTGATTCTTTTGTAACCTTTGAATGTGTAACTATTGTTGGTTGTTTTTTTTATAGGGCTTGGCTATGTTGGGTGGACTATTGTTTTTCGTCGGGATGAAGAATTCCATCCCAAGAAAAGCATCAGCAACAAAGAAGGCTACGAAAATGAAGACCACCTAAGAGAATTAGTCTTGTAAGGATGCATCTTGGTTTTCTTATTTTTTGTTTTTGCTAAAACCTTTGACTTTTTGAGGATTTGTTGCTTTGGATTTATGCAACAGCAACATTCATTGACTTGAATTTGTAGTTTAATGATTTATCTTTTGTTCAAGTTATATGCTATTATCTTTTAATGATTTTGTGGGCTTTTAGTATCTGGTGGGCTACCGGTGGCTCAGATCAGAAAGCATTTTGCAAGAAATAAGTTATAAGATGATAGATGCCCTAACGTAGATCAAAAGCTGGTGTAGTTTACGATTAGGAGTAGATCAAAAGCTGGTGTAGTTTACGATTAGGAGTAGATGAGTGTGTGAATTGGCATTCGAAAGAACTATAAAAAAATTATTTAAGTTCAATATCCACCATGGTTATATTTTTCAATCATTATTTATGCATGATTCCTGTAAATCTATTGTGCTTTGATCATCTACCGTAAATCAGGGCTTCCACCTCTTTCGAGATTCTATTCTTAGACCATTGTTACACCAATAAAGATACGCTGATAAGAGAATTGATAGTGTTGAATAGGGCTGATATTACAAATCATATATGACACGATAAGACACAAACACGATAAGTGTTGACACGAACACGACATGATAACTAATCGTCTAATCGTGTCATTTTTTCTCGACATGAACACAAACCTGTTTAGAAACAGGTTACATGATAAAACTTGTTAAGAGACACGATAAAAATCATATGTTTGGTGAAACAAAAATTGATTGAAATCCATTAAAATCCTAAATATATCATAATTTTTAACATGATAATCATTGACATATTTGAAACAAAAGTCAATAAAAAAGTCTATTTTAATCGATAACATAGTTTATAGAGGTAATATACGGAGTACGAAGAGAGCTCAGGCGGAGGCCGGAGACTCAGTCGGTGGTACCGCGAGAGTCGTATTCGACTGAAGCGGTTGAGCAAGGGATAAAGATTTTAAATTAAACATGAAAAAATAAGCTAAAAATATACACGTCTTAACATTTGTTTGATCTGTTAAGACATTATTTTTATCGTGTCTTTAACATGTCGACTTGTTAATGACACGAAACCTGTTAAGCTCAAACACGAAACCTGTTAAGCTCAAACACGAAACCTGTTAACTTTGTGTCGTGTTGTGTTAAAAGGTTCATGTAAGAAATTGCCAGCCCTAGTGTTAAAAGATACGTGCAGTCTTGTATTCTATATAGCGATAGAGTAGTCTGATGAAGGTGCTCGAAGGAGTATGTAGATGCTCACCAAGGGAGGAAAGAATTGCATGAGTCTTTTAGAAGAGAAATTGCTAATTCCGATGGCCTTAGACGATACCAAGATCGACACAATACTCTTGTATTCATATATAAATCATAATAAGACTCTCATGACTCTTCTTAAGTTTTATATATTTGCAAGCAGAGCGCACTAAAATATCTTTTCCCTAATGATGTGGGATGGGTTGAATATGGATTGCTGCTACGATAAACAGTTTCAAACTTAGTACCAATGACGCAACCACATGTATTTATTTTAGAATGTGTTGTCGGTACTGTTTTTGGTTCTTGGGTTCGAGGTTATTGTGTTGGCGCAAGTTATGATCACCCCTACTTTAACCACTTGTTAGACCATCTCCTCATGAACTATCAAAAATAAGTTGGTGCGAGAACCTGTGTATGATATACATAGAATATTCGAGAGAAAAAATAAATGGTTAAAAATAATAAAAAAAAAGATGGTGATGATATGATAATGTTTTTAAGTTTTGTTATTGTATGGATTTTTCAAGGTTTTAAAGATTGAGTCTTCTTTGATATATTAGCTGACTGGACATGCCTTTTATTGTTTTTAACGCATTCTATTGATGATGCTCTTAGTATATATTAAAACTTTGTTATCAAGATAGGGCAAATTATTTCATTCAAAAGAAAAAAAAACACTCATCTGATTATTATATCTTAAAAACCAGGGTTTGTGGCCAATAAAATTATACCACACGCGTTTGGTTTTACGTATATATATTAAACGAGTGAACACAATAAAATCTTGTAACTTTGGCATAGTGGTTAAGACATTATGTCTTGAGGCATCAAACCCATTTAAAATCACGGTTGCTTTAATAAAACTCTTTTTGTAGATTATTTTTTTTAATTTTATATTTATTTTATCAGTTTTTTTATTTATTTTCTTTGTTACTGACTTCTTTAACAAATTTGTCATTTCAATTTAGTTTATTTAACAACTTTTATTTTAATATAAATTTTATTAACGTAAGAAATTCATTTCGGTGTTGGTTTCTTCAACGGTTTCGATTTTTATGACGTTTCTATGTTAATTTACTAACGGTTTTAGTTTTTATATAAGTTTTGATCGTTTTTTTACTTTAATCTATACCGAGTCATATTTACACGGTAACACGCGATAACTAACTCATGTTTACGTTGCAATGCGTAAAGCAAGTCGTAATGCATGAGAATCGACACATTTATTTTTATTAACGTTTTGATATCAAACTTTTTCATGATACAACGCCGTCGTCGCAGTTCACGTGAGTAATACTAATTATCGCTAATCTAATAAATTACGTATGATAACAAAATATGAATATGTTGCATAACTATTAGCAATAACATACTTATACTTTAATAAAAAATGACTATTATTATTTTCCTGATTATCCCATCCCCTCAAGTCTCAACCGGTGGTAATGTCTACCTTTACATTTTTGCAATTTAAACAAAAAAACTTTGTTAGTTTATTGTGACAGACAATACATACTCCATTATGCAATACATCACTTGAAGGCTTTTGGTCCCTCAAAAAGTGACAAAAAACAGAGATTTAGTTATTGTGATGCTTAAGAAAAACACGTTATGTGACATATCACTTGAAGGATATGGTGTTCGTAAAAACAAAGAAAATCACACTAGTTGACAAAATAAAGCAAAATTCAACCACTTACAAAAATGTCACTTCTCGACTTTTTATCCAGAAAAAAATTTCGGTGCAAAAGTCGTCTCATATAAAGTAAAATTGTGGCAGGAGATCGCGACTTTAGTAAGGAGGTGACCAAAAGATCAACATGCCCAAATGAGTTGCTGAAAATTTAAAAGGGAGTACGAGTATAAAATCGTTATAGTTTGACCCATTAGATAATTATATATGTAGCAAACTTTCATTTGATTTCTTTCTTTCTACTTCTAATAAAACATTGTGTATCTTATTCGATGATTTCAATCTAAAATCTCATTTAATATAGAGTACCAACAACCTCAATTTACAGGGGGGCATATTGTTGACATATGGTATCATGGATCCCACTAAAATTAAATTTCATTTCTTTGCAGTATTATTATATTTAAGTGTCACAACTATCCAGATACGAATCCTACATATATGCTCACACATATTATTTATCACTTCCAGTTTTTTTATTTTTCTACCATAAGCTAAACAAGATGGTTCTCAACGGCACCTCTGCACACCAACCGGAATATGACCGGAAAGCCGAGCTCCGGGCGTTCGACGAAACCAAAACCGGCGTAAAAGGACTTGTTGACTCCGGGATAACCGAGGTCCCTCGAATATTCCGTCTACCTTCACCGGAAAACCTCAACTCCGATCAACCGGAGCTGAATCTTCCGACCATTGACCTCGAAGGAATGAACGAAGATCCGATGCGACGAAAGGCGGTTGTGGAGAAAGTGAAGGGTGCATTGGAGAGCTGGGGGTTCTTTCAGATGGTGAATCATGGGATCCCGATGAGGGTTTTGGAGGAGATGATGAAAGGAGTGAGGGAGTTTCATGAGCAAGATACAGAGGTGAAGAAGCAGTGGTATACGAGAGACATGAGTGGGAAGACGAGGGTGATTTACAACAGCAACTTTGACTTGTACGCTGCACCTGTGACCAACTGGCGTGACTCGTTCTACTGCACCATGGCTCCTAACCCACCCGAACCACACGACTTGCCACCGGCTTGCAGGTTCGTTAGTCGACTTTATTATCTTTTAGTTTATTATTTTTTTTAGAGGGACCCGGGTTCGAACCCGCAACTGTCAAGTTGGTGTTAAAGTCACCAACATGATCTCGGGATGGGGCGAGGGCGGGTTTAGTATAATGCGAAGCGGAATCCTGCCACCCATGATCGAGCATTCATGGTTAACGAGCCCGATAAGCTGTTTTTTTTTGCAATGTTTTCAGAACCGGTTCGGACGTCGAACCGGACGCCTTACTGGTTTGGTGGTCGGACCGGTTGGACCGGATTTAACTATATCTTAATTATATTTATATATGTAATATGTAATTAAATATTTGTTGGAAATAAGGGTGCGAGAGGGAGTGTCTCTAACACTCTTGTCTCACATTGATGTGACAAATGAAACATTATGTGTTTATATGTGATTACAAGGTGAAATGTATTGAATGTTTTTATAATACCTTTTACACCATAAAGGGTTAGACCCATTCGGTTATGATATAAACACTTAAAGTATTTATTTCTTAACATTTTATATCCCTTGTTGAAATATTTGAACGAACGTTTAATAATTATATTTTTATTATTCTGGTTTCCAATTATTTAGTACGGATACAAAATATGATTCTTATTTTTTTGTTTGTGACTACTTACACATGAATTTAATCAAAAACTTTACTGGTTGGATAATGTGTTTAATTGGTTGGGACATTGTTGCAGTGATATTATGTTAGAGTATTCAAAGCAAGTGATGAAACTTGGTGTTTGTTTATTCGAGTTAATGTCTGAGGCTCTTGGGCTCGATCGCAATCACCTACGCGACATGGGATGTGCCGAGGGGCTAGCTATTCTTGGTCATTACTATCCTTCTTGCCCGCAACCTGAGCTAACAATCGGCACCCCAAACCACACCGACAATGATTTCATCACGGTTCTTTTGCAAGATCATATTGGTGGCCTTAAGGTCTTTTACCAGAACCAATGGACCGATGTTCCTCCTATACCAGGAGCTCTTGTATTCAACGCTGGAGATCTTTTGCAACTGATTACAAATGATAAGTTTGTGAGTTCACAACACAAAGTGGTGGCAAACAAGGTTGGGCCAAGAGTATCAGTTGCATCATTCTTTACCACAGGTCCGGTTCAGACATCAAAGGTGTTTGAACCGATCCCCGAGTTACTTTCAAAAGATAATCCAGCCAAGTATAAAGGCACAACAGTGAGAGAGTATGTCGATTACTTTAGAGCAAAGGGACTTGATGGCACTTCTGCCCTTTTGCATTTCAAGATTTAATAATCTTGTTTATTAGAAGTCAATTTGGGAATCATCACTACGAGTTAAAAGCTATTATCATGTTATTAATAAGGTAAGACAAGTAAACTATCTTCAAATAGTTTTTATCATGTTATACTATTATTTTTGTAATTTATATAAGAACTTTGGTTAAGTTGGTATGTTGTATTACTTGGTTAAGTTGGTATGTTGTATTACTTCGTTAAGTTGGTATATTGTATTACTTGTGGTATATTGTGTATTATATTGTATTACTTTTGCAAGATCATATTAGTGGCCTCAAGGTCTTTTATCAAAACCAATGGACCGATGTTCCTTATATACCAGAAGCTCTTGTAATTAATGCCGGAGATCTTTTGCAGCTGATTACAAATGACAAGTTTGTGAGTTCGCAACACAAGGTGGTTGCGAGCAAGATTGGGCCTAGAGTGTCAGTGGCATCATTCTTTACCATGGGTTGGATTCGAACATCAAAAGTGTTTGAACCAATCCCGGAGTTGCTTTCAAAAGATAATACAAACTTTATTATTATTTTCATGAAATATCCTATCCACTTTACTAGTGATAATTTTGTCGGGAAAATTACCAAAAAAGGTAATTGACCAAGTTATTTTCAATTATAACCATTGACGAGGATATTTTAAAGATAACCAACGTATTGTCAGATGGTGATATCAATACATGTGGCATCATCCATGTGACAATTAAAAAAATATTATATTTTTGTTCTGGAGATATGTCGGTGATTTGGGTCCGTTTGTATATCAGTAGTTGATATATTTAAGAAAAATCAATTTCATTATTTATTTTGGCCGGTAGAAAAATAAATAAAAAATATAGATAATTATGTAAGGATACAAAATTTTTATATTTAGATACTAATTAGGATATACCTATCCTCTCAACCGGTGAATATGTTACATTAACTATTAAAAATAACATTTTTATATTTTTAAAAAATAATAAGTTTTGTATTATTTGATGAAATATCCTACCCACTCAACTGGTTATGATGTCTATATTATAAATTTTTAATAAAAGGGAAGAAAAAAACTTTCTTAAATTATTGTGATGAACAATACATACACCGATACACGTTATTCAATATATCACTTAATAGGCTTTGGTCTAAATGACAAATGACAAATGACAAATGACAGAAACTAAAGCTTTGATTATTGTGATGAATAATACACCCACTTTATATGAATTAATTATCCCTTGAAGGATTTGGTCTTTGTAGAAGACGATAAGAATATCACTCATTCACAAGTCCGTCCAACTGGACTATGACCACAACATGGGCTCAACACTTTTAGACAAAACAAATATCTGGTTAATAAGATATATTAGCTCGTTCTAAAATAACTGATATCATTTGTTACAAAGAAGTATACTCAGTAACACATGGAGTATAATCAATAATGATATAAAATATACAAATATATTAGTACTTATTAATTAATAACATGGTATGAAATTTTAAAATCATGTAGTGTGATCATTAATAGATAAATTATACAATTAACATTTTACTTATTACAAAACCACTGCATCACTTTTTACGTTTTTAACAATGGACTCGCACATGTGTTTCAGTTACTTACAAAAATGGCACTTTTTGATTTTTTCTCCGGAAAGAATTTTTGGTGCAAATCTTGTCAAGTAATCTCCGGAAGTATAGAGGCACAACAGTGATAGAATATGTCGACTACTTTAGGGCAAAGGGACTTGATGGCACTTCTACCCTTTTGCATTTCAAGATTTAATAATCTTGTTTAGAAGTCAATCTGAAAATCATCACTACGAGTTAAAAATCTATTAATACTTTATATTAAATAAAGTTGTTCATTTGTAAGCAGTTAAGAGGTCTAGTCTTGTAGTGAACCTTGTTATATATTTACCAGTAAATTTCAAGAGTATGAGGCACTTTTCAAATCGAATTTGACAACCTGTTTAATGAAATTCAAATTCAATTCGAACTCTTATTTGAATCTGAATTCGAATCCTATTTGAAGTTAATATTCGACTTATTCAACCCGTCTTGTTTGAATTTGACTTGATATCCATATACTTTAATAAATACAGACTTTATTATTATTTTTATAAAATATCCTATCCACTCTACCGGTGAAAATTTCTAGGGAAAATTACCAGAATAGGTAATTGACCAAGTTATTTTCAATTATAACCATTGACGAGGACATTTTAAAGATAACCAACGTATCGTCAGATGGTGAAATCAATACATGTGGTATTATCCATGTGACAACTAAAAAATTATTATTATTTTGTTCAGGAGATATGCCGGTGATTTGGGTCCGTTTGTATATCGGTAGTTGATATATTTAATAAAAATCAATTTCATTATTTATTTTGACCGGTAGAAAAATAAATAAAAAATATAGATAATTATGTAAGGATACAAAATTTTCATATTTAGATACTAATTGGGATATACCTATCCTCTTAACTAGTGAATATGTTGCATTGACTATTAAGAATAGCCTTTTTATATTTTAAGAAATAATAAATTTTGTATTATTTTGCTGAAATATCTTACCCACTCAACCGGTTATGATGTCTATATTTATAATTTTGTAACTAAAAGGGAAGAAAAAAAACTTTGTTAAATTATTGTGATAAACAATACATACACGTTATTGAATGTATCACTTGATAGGCTTTGATCAAAATGATAAATGACAGAAACTAGAGCTTTGATTATTGTGATGAATAATACGCACACTTTATGTGAATTATCTCTTGAAGGATTTGGTCTCACTCATTCACAAGTCCGTCCAACTGGACTATGACCACAACATGGGCTCAACACTTTAGACAAACAGATATATGATTAACTAGCTTTAGTAAATCGTGTATTACACGGATTGAATAAATAAAATATTAATATAATAAATATATTAATTATTAAATGATATTTTAAGATATAATACGATTGAAATTACGTATCAGGAATGACTATAAATAATAAAATAGTGATACCGACTTTTTAAAATTTTATTTTAAATTTTTTTCAAAAAGATAAACATTTTATTCTAAAACAAACCGTATAAAATATCATTTTAAAAAACTTTCTTACTACAACTCCCAATTTTGATTATTTTTTGTTTTAAAAAATTGACTTATTAAAAATATCAATTTATTTAGAAATAACCTTAATAAATATATTTCTTTCTTAATTTAATATATATTAAAATGTATTAAAATAATATTATTAGTAATTAATTAATTATTTAATAGGAGAGAGGGACGGGAAAAAGTTGGTGAGAATGATTGTAATGTTGACATGTGTCACTCCCATTTACCCTTTTATTAGAGTAGTAAGATAAGATGAGATATATTAGCTCGTTCTAAAATAACTGAGATCACTAATTCCAGAGAAGTATACTCATTAACACATGGAGTATAATCAATAATGATATAAAATATACAAATATATTAGTACTTATTAATTAATAACATGGTATGAAATTTTAAAATTATGTAGTGTGATCATTAGAGGATAAACTATACAATTAACATGTTACTTACTACAAAACCACTGCATCACTTTTAACGTTTTTAGCAATGGACTCACACATGTCTTTCAATTACTTGCAAAAATGGCACTTTTTGATTTTTTATCCGGAAAGAATTTTTGGTGCAAATCTTATCAAGAAATCTTATACGGGTGAGCCTTAGATCATATAGCAAAGTTTTGTTTGATTTCTTTCTTTTAAGTTTAATTTAATTTTGCTTATCTTAATATATATATCCCTAGTTACAACATAGTTTTAAAAACTCTTACTCTTACTACAAAATTTTGTTTTCTAATTATCTACTCCTCTTTAAAACCATTTTATACACAAGCAACTCTTTCATATCACTTTGTATCTCCATTGGTGATTGAAATAGTTAAAATTATATATTTTTATTGATACCACATCTTACAACTATAACTAGTCTTAAATATATATTTTGTTATTCTTATAATTTTTAAAAAGTTAAATTTCAAATATATCATTGTCTATGGTTTGACATTAAATAAAACAAGCAACGACTGGTGTGAGTTTAAGATAAGAAGAAATAAAATTGTATGGCATATGTATGTATCTATGATTTGTCGATAAGTATTGAATAATATTTGTTTGTTGTGATACATTTTTCTACTACGATACGAGGTGCTTGTTACACCACGTAACTTTGTTTTAGTTTCTCTTATAATATTTTGACACTATGATACATGTACTTGTAAATTGTACATATATCTACAAATCTGATTAAATAACAAATATACATAGTATATCTCACGTATAGTTTGGTTATTCGCAAGGTCTGGCAGGGTGAGATGGAGGCAAGTTGTCACACCCGGCCCCTCGCATCAACAATATTGTCTGCTTTGCCCCCGAGGAGCTCACGGATTTGCTTTTGTTTGCCCGGGTGAAAACTTCCCAGGGAGGTCACCCATCCCTAGATTGCTCCCACCTGAACACGCTTAACTGTGGAGTTCTCCTCTCATCCACAGCCAATACCCCCAAAACGCGTTGTTGATATTAGAGGCCAGTCATTCTTTATGAACCAGGAATTTCTCATGTCCACGACCAACGTGGGATATGTGTAGGGTGTCACAAGCACGCCCTGTTTGGACTCATCGTCCTCGATGAGCCCGAGAAGTCACCATCCTTGGTGAGGTATTTCCCACACCCCGAACGGCACAGGAGTGGCTCTGATACCATTCTGTCACACCTGGCCCCTCGCATCAACAATATTGTCTGCTTTGCCCCCGAGGAGCTCACGGATTTGTTTTTGGTTGCCCGGGTGAAAAGTTCGCAGGGAGGTCACCCATCCCTAGATTGCTCCCACCTGAGCACGCTTAACTGTGGAGTTCTCCTCTCATCCACAGCCAATACGCCTAAAACGCGTTGTTGATATTAGAGGCCAGACATTCTTTATGAACCAGGAATCTCTCATGTCACGGTCGATGTGGGATATGTGTATGAACCAGACATTCTTTACTGTTGTTTATGAAACTCATGGGTGCTTTATGTGCTTGCAATTAACTTTTAATTTGTGAATTTATAGTTTCATTAAATTAAACTTAATGTTTAATAATGAAAAGATACAAATAATGAAATGAATATTAATAAAAAAACTAGTAACGATAATAATGCTAATATAATAATAATAATAATAATAATAATGATAATATTAATATCATTAATAATAATGATAACTAATAATAATAACAATATAATAATATTGTTATTAATAAATTGTTGAATTATTAAAAATTAAACATGTATAAAACTTGGATTTAAAAATCTAGGGAGTTATATGTAACACCCGAATATTTATTATTTTGAAGCCGGTGAAGAAATAAAAGAAAATAAAGTCCAAAGTCGAGGGACCAAACTTGCCAACGAAAGAAAGTTGGGTGAGGGGGAAGTATATAAGGGAGAGGGCAGCCCTTACCCTCTCCCCCACACTCACAAATCAGTCAAAGAAAGGGGAGAAGAGAGAAAGAAGAGAAAAAGAGGAAAAGTGCCGATTCGGGTTGGTTCGGGTCGCCAAAATCGTCGTTAAGCAAGCCAAATCGAAGCCCTTAACGTTTTGCTCGTTTGTGTGAGTTCTAGAACCCCACTTTTACTTGTTTTCAAACGATTTTGGGGCTGGAAAGCATAAAAAACCCGTTTTTGTATGTGTATGTGTTTGACCCATTTGGGTGTGATGTGTGTGATGCGTTTCGTGTATGTTTCCGGGCGTGCGTGTGCTTGTATGGTGTTATGGTATGCATTCCTAAGGTTTAGGATGGTCGATTTGGGCTTAAAATGGGTTTAGATGAGTTTGGAGGCCGAAAACCCTCGGCTGCAGTCGGGATGAACTGCATTCTGCATCAGTTAAGGCTAGGCGACCGACTGGAGGCCGAATGGAGGCCATACGGACGATTAGGGTGCGATTGGGGTCCATTCGCACGATTGAACGTCCAGTCGCATAAGTGCTCATCCGCATTAATCCTAGTCGCATAAGTGCTCATCCGCATTAATCCTATTCGCACGAGGTCCATCCGCATTGTCCATTCGCACGACTGGATGTTCATTCGCCTAAATGTTCATCCGCATGATGTTCAGTCGCATGGAGGCCATGCGACTGAAGGGTGTCCATACACCCGAATAGGGCTGTTGTACCCGAGGAAGGTATAGATTGACTTCTGACTTTCGGGGGAAAGTGCAGATGTAAGTTTTGACGTAAAGGTCCCCATAAGAGCATGTAAGATGACGCTTGAGGTCTTAGAAAGCATGTTGGGCATGATGATGATGATGATGTTGCAAGTTTATGCACGTTATGTATGTATGGTGTTGCCCTGTATGATAATGATGAATGTGTGTGTTATGTTCCTTATTATGATGTATGTTTATCTCTCCCATGACTTTACGTGTTATGATAAGGAATGAACGAAGTATTATGTAACGTAAAGTGAAAGATAATGAAAGAGGAACACGATGTTGAATGCATGCATTAATGAACGAATGAAACGTCTTGCACGCATCGGATAACGGGTCCTTCTTTGTGATTGACCCTTAATGTAGAACCTCTACCGCTCACCACTAGTACTGTGACATATGTTTAGCTGTTCATTTATTGACTTCGACCCAGTAGCTAAGACTGATGGTTACTCCTAGTACCGTGGCATACGTTTAGCTGTTCATTTATTGACTTCGGCCCGGTAGCTACGACTAACCGGGGTGTAGCACATGGTATTGGTACGGATGATGTCCGATGCGCAAGTAAAGTCATAAAGAACGAATGAACGAATGAATGAATGAAGAAGATAATAATGATATTATCTATGTGTACGTACGATGTGTGATCCTGTAAAAGTAACGAATGGTTTTATATGAAGGTAAAGTATGTTTTGTAATAAAACTAGAACTCACTCAGCAACACTGACTTTTTATATGTTTTTCAGTTGGCAGGTAATGTTTGCTGAGGATGGCACACCGTGAAGCTACTCAGCTCTTTGGGGATGGCATTCTTTTGATTAATGTTTTTGCATTGTAAGGCGAACAAGCTATTTTGTAATGAATGTTGTATTAACTTGCAAAAGCATTTACATGGAAATGAAAGAATGTTTTAGTTTTCCGCTGCAATTTATGAAACACAAATGTAATTATATGTTTTATGTGCGATGAGAACCCAACTGTAAGCGTCCCGGGAACGGGGCCTTACATTATAATGCAAATTTTAAAACTTCAAAAGAAACCTTTCAACATGAAATAACAAAAAGAAAACCACAGGGACTAAATGTGTAATTTTTTAAATCCCAACCCCCACCCCATTTCCTTTCACGCAAATCCGGCCAAATTCCGGCCTACTCGCCGGCAACTCTCCGGCGAGTCCCAAAGTCCCTAAAAACGAATGTTTCATAACTCAAAACCGACCCAAATCAATTCATTTGCACGTTTCGAACTTAAATGCATGGTTTAACTGAGTTAAATCATCAGTATTTACTTGAATCATCAAGTAACCGAAACCATTAAACACAAAGAATTGTTCGAATGGTTAAGGCTAATAATAATCGAATTAACTAGTCCTAATCGAACGTTTATCTGTTAACTAAATCATTACAACTTCCAACTTCATCTGAAACATGTTCCAATATCGAATTCGATATCTCCTTCATCGCGTTTCTGCAACTCCATTGAAACCCAATCTCCGAACAAATTTAACTTAAATTGACAAGGGGCTTCGCATCGGGATCATCTTTCGAAGCTTCCCTCGAGTTTAATTTGATTATCATCGTAGTTTGGGTAGCAAACAAGTGATACGTGGTCGTGATCGGCTCGTGTACTCGTTCTCCATCAAAATCTCACCAGTTCGGGTAATTTGACACATCCTCACACTCGGTTTCATATGGGCAATGAAAGCCCTAAGTTTAATTCCATTAACAACATCGATTGATGTTCAATTTGATTCAAGAACAATCTAGGGTTCTTGATTTGGGGGAAATACATCAGTAACGTAATCTATCCGAAAACATCGTTGTCTATGGTTTGAAATTAAATAAAACAAGCAACGACCGATGTGAGTTTAAGATAAGAAGAAATAAATTTGTATGGTGTATGTATGTATCTATGATTTGTCGATAAGTATTGAATAATATTTGTTTGTTGTGATACATTTTTCTACTACGATATGAGGTGCTTGTTACACCACGTAACTTTGTTTTAGTTTCTCTTATAATATTTTGACACTATGATACATGCACTTGTAAATTGTACATATATCTACAAATCTGATTAAATAACAAATATACATAATATATCTCACGTATAGTTTGGTTATTCGCAAGGTCTAACAGGGTGGGATGGAGGCAAGTCTTTCCTCTATATATATACTTAGTGCTAAAAAGACCGCTTCAAATAAAATCACTAGCTCCAAAAAATTTAAAAATAATAATGACACACATATCATATAATAACATAGCATAAATAGATACATCAACTAGATAGCACATACAGATAGAACATAACCTAAGCTAGCATGCTATATAATAGCATACAAAAATACAAGTGGTTCGAGACAAAATGTGTCAAAGAGCCAAATTATGGCTGACTTTTGTCAACATCAACTTTAAAAGATCCCTATTAAAAAAATTCAATTTCATTACATGTAAGTACATTCGTTTTCATCGTATATGATAAATAAGAGAGTTATATAACTACATAATCATCTTTTATATAATGTTTTACATATAATTTTTTTGAGTGTTGTTTGGTTTTATATTCTTTTAGTGGTTAAAAGATAACTTAAATATAAATATAAATAGTTTGAAGTATCAAATGACCGGTAGCTAACTTAACATATATTAAATGATTTAAAGAATTAAATAAATTTAAGAGTAAAAGTGTGATAAATGAGAAAACTTGATTGTATTCAAGTGGAAAAAAAGGGCCAATTTGGGTGATGGACAATATGGACACGTAATATATCTTACATGTTATATATGTCCTACATTCACAATAATCATCATCACTCGAAGGTTTTTAAGTTTTATCTTCCATAACACAAATAACAAAAATGGTTCTCAACAGCCAACCGGAATATGACCGGAAAGCCGAGCTCCGGGCGTTCGACGAAACCAAAACCGGCGTAAAAGGACTTGTTGACTCCGGGATAACCGAGGTCCCTCGAATATTCCGTCTACCTTCACCGGAAAACCTCAACTCCGATCAACCGGAGCTGAATCTTCCGACCATTGACCTCGAAGGAATGAACGAAGATCCGATGCGACGAAAGGCGGTTGTGGAGAAAGTGAAGGGTGCATTGGAGAGCTGGGGGTTCTTTCAGATGGTGAATCATGGGATCCCGATGAGGGTTTTGGAGGAGATGATGAAAGGAGTGAGGGAGTTTCATGAGCAAGATACAGAGGTGAAGAAGCAGTGGTACACAAGAGACACGAGTGGGAAGACGAGGGTGGTGTACAACAGCAACTTTGACTTGTACTCTGGACCCGTGACTAACTGGCGTGACTCGTTCTACTGCACCATGGCTCCTAACCCACCCGAACCACACGACTTGCCACCGGCTTGCAGGTTCGTTAGTCGACTTTATTATCTTTTAGTTTATTATTTTTTTTAAGAGGGACCCGGGTTCGAACCCGCAACTGTCAAGTTGGTGTTAAAGTCACCAACATGATCTCGGGATGGGGCGAGGGCGGGTTTAGTATAATGCGAAGCGGAATCCTGCCACCCATGATCGAGCATTCATGGTTAACGAGCCCGATAAGCTTGTTTTTGCAATGTTTTCAGAACCGGTTCGGACGTCGAACCGGACGCCTTACTGGTTTGGTGGTCGGACCGGTTGGACCGGATTTAACTATATCTTAATTATATTATATATGTAAGTATGTAATTAAATATTTGTTGGAAATAAGGGTGCAAGAGGGAGTGTCTCTAACACTCTTGTCTCACATTGATGTGACAAATGAAACATTATGTGTTTATATGTGATTACAAGGTGAAATGTATTGAATGTTTTTATAATACCTTTTACACCATAAAGGTTAGACCCATTCGGTTATGATATAAACACTTAAAGTATTTATTTCTTAACATTTTATATCCCTTGTTGAAATATTTGAACGAACGTTTAATAATTATATTTTTATTATTCTGGTTTCCAATTATTTAGTACGGATACAAAAATGATTCTTATTTTTTTGTTTGTGACTACTTGCACATGAATTTAATCGAAAACTTTACTGGTTGGATAATGTGTTTAATTGGTTGGGACATTGTTGCAGTGATATTATGTTAGAGTACTCAAAGCAAGTGATGAAACTTGGTGTTTGTTTATTCGAGTTAATGTCTGAGGCTCTTGGGCTCGATCGCAATCACCTACGCGACATGGGATGTGCCGACGGGCTAGCTATTCTTGGTCATTACTATCCTTCTTGCCCGCAACCTGAGCTAACAATCGGCAACCCAAACCACACCGACAATGATTTCATCACGGTTCTTTTGCAAGATCATATTGGTGGCCTTAAGGTCTTTTACCAGAACCAATGGACCGATGTTCCTCCTACACCAGGAGCTCTTGTATTCAACGCTGGAGATCTTTTGCAACTGATTACAAATGATAAGTTTGTGAGTTCACAACACAAAGTGGTGGCAAACAAGGTTGGGCCAAGAGTATCAGTTGCATCATTCTTTACCACAGGTCTGGTTCAGACATCAAAGGTGTTTGAACCGATCCCCGAGTTACTTTCAAAAGATAATCCAGCCAAGTATAAAGGCACAACAGTGAGAGAGTATGTCCATTACTTTGGAGCAAAGGGACTTGATGGCACTTCTGCCCTTTTGCATTTCAAGATTTAATAATCTTGTTTATTAGAAGTCAATTTGGGAATCATCACTACGAGTTAAAAGCTATTATCATGTTATTAATAAGGTAAGACAAGTAAATCTATCTTCAAATAGTTTTTATCATGTTATACTATTATTTTTGTAATTTATATAAGAACTTTGGTTAAGTTGGTATGTTGTATTACTTGGTTAAGTTGGTATATTGTATTACTTGTGGTATATTGTGTATTATATTGTATTACTTTTGCAAGATCATATTAGTGGCCTCAAGGTCTTTTATCAAAACCAATGGACCGATGTTCCTTATATACCAGAAGCTCTTGTAATTAATGCCGGAGATCTTTTGCAGCTGATTACAAATGACAAGTTTGTGAGTTCGCAACACAAGGTGGTTGCGAGCAAGATTGGGCCTAGAGTGTCAGTGGCATCATTCTTTACCATGGGTTGGATTCGAACATCAAAAGTGTTTGAACCAATCCCGGAGTTGCTTTCAAAAGATAATACAAACTTTATTATTATTTTCATGAAATATCCTATCCACTTTACTAGTGATAATTTTGTCGGGAAAATTACCAAAAAAGGTAATTGACCAAGTTATTTTCAATTATAACCATTGACGAGGATATTTTAAAGATAACCAACGTATTGTCAGATGGTGATATCAATACATGTGGCATCATCCATGTGACAATTAAAAAAATATTATATTTTTGTTCTGGAGATATGTCGGTGATTTGGGTCCGTTTGTATATCAGTAGTTGATATATTTAAGAAAAATCAATTTCATTATTTATTTTGGCCGGTAGAAAAATAAATAAAAAATATAGATAATTATGTAAGGATACAAAATTTTTATATTTAGATACTAATTAGGATATACCTATCCTCTCAACCGGTGAATATGTTACATTAACTATTAAAAATAACATTTTTATATTTTTAAAAAATAATAAGTTTTGTATTATTTGATGAAATATCCTACCCACTCAACTGGTTATGATGTCTATATTATAAATTTTTAATAAAAGGGAAGAAAAAAACTTTCTTAAATTATTGTGATGAACAATACATACACCGATACACGTTATTCAATATATCACTTAATAGGCTTTGGTCTAAATGACAAATGACAAATGACAAATGACAGAAACTAAAGCTTTGATTATTGTGATGAATAATACACCCACTTTATATGAATTAATTATCCCTTGAAGGATTTGGTCTTTGTAGAAGACGATAAGAATATCACTCATTCACAAGTCCGTCCAACTGGACTATGACCACAACATGGGCTCAACACTTTTAGACAAAACAAATATCTGGTTAATAAGATATATTAGCTCGTTCTAAAATAACTGATATCATTTGTTACAAAGAAGTATACTCAGTAACACATGGAGTATAATCAATAATGATATAAAATATACAAATATATTAGTACTTATTAATTAATAACATGGTATGAAATTTTAAAATCATGTAGTGTGATCATTAATAGATAAATTATACAATTAACATTTTACTTATTACAAAACCACTGCATCACTTTTTACGTTTTTAACAATGGACTCGCACATGTGTTTCAGTTACTTACAAAAATGGCACTTTTTGATTTTTTCTCCGGAAAGAATTTTTGGTGCAAATCTTGTCAAGTAATCTCCGGAAGTATAGAGGCACAACAGTGATAGAATATGTCGACTACTTTAGGGCAAAGGGACTTGATGGCACTTCTACCCTTTTGCATTTCAAGATTTAATAATCTTGTTTAGAAGTCAATCTGAAAATCATCACTACGAGTTAAAAATCTATTAATACTTTATATTAAATAAAGTTGTTCATTTGTAAGCAGTTAAGAGGTCTAGTCTTGTAGTGAACCTTGTTATATATTTACCAGTAAATTTCAAGAGTATGAGGCACTTTTCAAATCGAATTTGACAACCTGTTTAATGAAATTCAAATTCAATTCGAACTCTTATTTGAATCTGAATTCGAATCCTATTTGAAGTTAATATTCGACTTATTCAACCCGTCTTGTTTGAATTTGACTTGATATCCATATACTTTAATAAATACAGACTTTATTATTATTTTTATAAAATATCCTATCCACTCTACCGGTGAAAATTTCTAGGGAAAATTACCAGAATAGGTAATTGACCAAGTTATTTTCAATTATAACCATTGACGAGGACATTTTAAAGATAACCAACGTATCGTCAGATGGTGAAATCAATACATGTGGTATTATCCATGTGACAACTAAAAAATTATTATTATTTTGTTCAGGAGATATGCCGGTGATTTGGGTCCGTTTGTATATCGGTAGTTGATATATTTAATAAAAATCAATTTCATTATTTATTTTGACCGGTAGAAAAATAAATAAAAAATATAGATAATTATGTAAGGATACAAAATTTTCATATTTAGATACTAATTGGGATATACCTATCCTCTTAACTAGTGAATATGTTGCATTGACTATTAAGAATAGCCTTTTTATATTTTAAGAAATAATAAATTTTGTATTATTTTGCTGAAATATCTTACCCACTCAACCGGTTATGATGTCTATATTTATAATTTTGTAACTAAAAGGGAAGAAAAAAAACTTTGTTAAATTATTGTGATAAACAATACATACACGTTATTGAATGTATCACTTGATAGGCTTTGATCAAAATGATAAATGACAGAAACTAGAGCTTTGATTATTGTGATGAATAATACGCACACTTTATGTGAATTATCTCTTGAAGGATTTGGTCTCACTCATTCACAAGTCCGTCCAACTGGACTATGACCACAACATGGGCTCAACACTTTAGACAAACAGATATATGATTAACTAGCTTTAGTAAATCGTGTATTACACGGATTGAATAAATAAAATATTAATATAATAAATATATTAATTATTAAATGATATTTTAAGATATAATACGATTGAAATTACGTATCAGGAATGACTATAAATAATAAAATAGTGATACCGACTTTTTAAAATTTTATTTTAAATTTTTTTCAAAAAGATAAACATTTTATTCTAAAACAAACCGTATAAAATATCATTTTAAAAAACTTTCTTACTACAACTCCCAATTTTGATTATTTTTTGTTTTAAAAAATTGACTTATTAAAAATATCAATTTATTTAGAAATAACCTTAATAAATATATTTCTTTCTTAATTTAATATATATTAAAATGTATTAAAATAATATTATTAGTAATTAATTAATTATTTAATAGGAGAGAGGGACGGGAAAAAGTTGGTGAGAATGATTGTAATGTTGACATGTGTCACTCCCATTTACCCTTTTATTAGAGTAGTAAGATAAGATGAGATATATTAGCTCGTTCTAAAATAACTGAGATCACTAATTCCAGAGAAGTATACTCATTAACACATGGAGTATAATCAATAATGATATAAAATATACAAATATATTAGTACTTATTAATTAATAACATGGTATGAAATTTTAAAATTATGTAGTGTGATCATTAGAGGATAAACTATACAATTAACATGTTACTTACTACAAAACCACTGCATCACTTTTAACGTTTTTAGCAATGGACTCACACATGTCTTTCAATTACTTGCAAAAATGGCACTTTTTGATTTTTTATCCGGAAAGAATTTTTGGTGCAAATCTTATCAAGAAATCTTATACGGGTGAGCCTTAGATCATATAGCAAAGTTTTGTTTGATTTCTTTCTTTTAAGTTTAATTTAATTTTGCTTATCTTAATATATATATCCCTAGTTACAACATAGTTTTAAAAACTCTTACTCTTACTACAAAATTTTGTTTTCTAATTATCTACTCCTCTTTAAAACCATTTTATACACAAGCAACTCTTTCATATCACTTTGTATCTCCATTGGTGATTGAAATAGTTAAAATTATATATTTTTATTGATACCACATCTTACAACTATAACTAGTCTTAAATATATATTTTGTTATTCTTATAATTTTTAAAAAGTTAAATTTCAAATATATCATTGTCTATGGTTTGACATTAAATAAAACAAGCAACGACTGGTGTGAGTTTAAGATAAGAAGAAATAAAATTGTATGGCATATGTATGTATCTATGATTTGTCGATAAGTATTGAATAATATTTGTTTGTTGTGATACATTTTTCTACTACGATACGAGGTGCTTGTTACACCACGTAACTTTGTTTTAGTTTCTCTTATAATATTTTGACACTATGATACATGTACTTGTAAATTGTACATATATCTACAAATCTGATTAAATAACAAATATACATAGTATATCTCACGTATAGTTTGGTTATTCGCAAGGTCTGGCAGGGTGAGATGGAGGCAAGTTGTCACACCCGGCCCCTCGCATCAACAATATTGTCTGCTTTGCCCCCGAGGAGCTCACGGATTTGCTTTTGTTTGCCGGGTGAAAACTTCCCAGGGAGGTCACCCATCCCTAGATTGCTCCCACCTGAACACGCTTAACTGTGGAGTTCTCCTCTCATCCACAGCCAATACCCCCAAAACGCGTTGTTGATATTAGAGGCCAGTCATTCTTTATGAACCAGGAATTTCTCATGTCCACGACCAACGTGGGATATGTGTAGGGTGTCACAAGCACGCCCTGTTTGGACTCATCGTCCTCGATGAGCCCGAGAAGTCACCATCCTTGGTGAGGTATTTCCCACACCCCGAACGGCACAGGAGTGGCTCTGATACCATTCTGTCACACCTGGCCCCTCGCATCAACAATATTGTCTGCTTTGCCCCCGAGGAGCTCACGGATTTGTTTTTGGTTGCCCGGGTGAAAAGTTCGCAGGGAGGTCACCCATCCCTAGATTGCTCCCACCTGAGCACGCTTAACTGTGGAGTTCTCCTCTCATCCACAGCCAATACGCCTAAAACGCGTTGTTGATATTAGAGGCCAGACATTCTTTATGAACCAGGAATCTCTCATGTCACGGTCGATGTGGGATATGTGTATGAACCAGACATTCTTTACTGTTGTTTATGAAACTCATGGGTGCTTTATGTGCTTGCAATTAACTTTTAATTTGTGAATTTATAGTTTCATTAAATTAAACTTAATGTTTAATAATGAAAAGATACAAATAATGAAATGAATATTAATAAAAAAACTAGTAACGATAATAATGCTAATATAATAATAATAATAATAATAATAATGATAATATTAATATCATTAATAATAATGATAACTAATAATAATAACAATATAATAATATTGTTATTAATAAATTGTTGAATTATTAAAAATTAAACATGTATAAAACTTGGATTTAAAAATCTAGGGAGTTATATGTAACACCCGAATATTTATTATTTTGAAGCCGGTGAAGAAATAAAAGAAAATAAAGTCCAAAGTCGAGGGACCAAACTTGCCAACGAAAGAAAGTTGGGTGAGGGGGAAGTATATAAGGGAGAGGGCAGCCCTTACCCTCTCCCCCACACTCACAAATCAGTCAAAGAAAGGGGAGAAGAGAGAAAGAAGAGAAAAAGAGGAAAAGTGCCGATTCGGGTTGGTTCGGGTCGCCAAAATCGTCGTTAAGCAAGCCAAATCGAAGCCCTTAACGTTTTGCTCGTTTGTGTGAGTTCTAGAACCCCACTTTTACTTGTTTTCAAACGATTTTGGGGCTGGAAAGCATAAAAAACCCGTTTTTGTATGTGTATGTGTTTGACCCATTTGGGTGTGATGTGTGTGATGCGTTTCGTGTATGTTTCCGGGCGTGCGTGTGCTTGTATGGTGTTATGGTATGCATTCCTAAGGTTTAGGATGGTCGATTTGGGCTTAAAATGGGTTTAGATGAGTTTGGAGGCCGAAAACCCTCGGCTGCAGTCGGGATGAACTGCATTCTGCATCAGTTAAGGCTAGGCGACCGACTGGAGGCCGAATGGAGGCCATACGGACGATTAGGGTGCGATTGGGGTCCATTCGCACGATTGAACGTCCAGTCGCATAAGTGCTCATCCGCATTAATCCTAGTCGCATAAGTGCTCATCCGCATTAATCCTATTCGCACGAGGTCCATCCGCATTGTCCATTCGCACGACTGGATGTTCATTCGCCTAAATGTTCATCCGCATGATGTTCAGTCGCATGGAGGCCATGCGACTGAAGGGTGTCCATACACCCGAATAGGGCTGTTGTACCCGAGGAAGGTATAGATTGACTTCTGACTTTCGGGGGAAAGTGCAGATGTAAGTTTTGACGTAAAGGTCCCCATAAGAGCATGTAAGATGACGCTTGAGGTCTTAGAAAGCATGTTGGGCATGATGATGATGATGATGTTGCAAGTTTATGCACGTTATGTATGTATGGTGTTGCCCTGTATGATAATGATGAATGTGTGTGTTATGTTCCTTATTATGATGTATGTTTATCTCTCCCATGACTTTACGTGTTATGATAAGGAATGAACGAAGTATTATGTAACGTAAAGTGAAAGATAATGAAAGAGGAACACGATGTTGAATGCATGCATTAATGAACGAATGAAACGTCTTGCACGCATCGGATAACGGGTCCTTCTTTGTGATTGACCCTTAATGTAGAACCTCTACCGCTCACCACTAGTACTGTGACATATGTTTAGCTGTTCATTTATTGACTTCGACCCAGTAGCTAAGACTGATGGTTACTCCTAGTACCGTGGCATACGTTTAGCTGTTCATTTATTGACTTCGGCCCGGTAGCTACGACTAACCGGGGTGTAGCACATGGTATTGGTACGGATGATGTCCGATGCGCAAGTAAAGTCATAAAGAACGAATGAACGAATGAATGAATGAAGAAGATAATAATGATATTATCTATGTGTACGTACGATGTGTGATCCTGTAAAAGTAACGAATGGTTTTATATGAAGGTAAAGTATGTTTTGTAATAAAACTAGAACTCACTCAGCAACACTGACTTTTTATATGTTTTTCAGTTGGCAGGTAATGTTTGCTGAGGATGGCACACCGTGAAGCTACTCAGCTCTTTGGGGATGGCATTCTTTTGATTAATGTTTTTGCATTGTAAGGCGAACAAGCTATTTTGTAATGAATGTTGTATTAACTTGCAAAAGCATTTACATGGAAATGAAAGAATGTTTTAGTTTTCCGCTGCAATTTATGAAACACAAATGTAATTATATGTTTTATGTGCGATGAGAACCCAACTGTAAGCGTCCCGGGAACGGGGCCTTACATTATAATGCAAATTTTAAAACTTCAAAAGAAACCTTTCAACATGAAATAACAAAAAGAAAACCACAGGGACTAAATGTGTAATTTTTTAAATCCCAAACCCCCACCCCATTTCCTTTCACGCAAATCCGGCCAAATTCCGGCCTACTCGCCGGCAACTCTCCGGCGAGTCCCAAAGTCCCTAAAAACGAATGTTTCATAACTCAAAACCGACCCAAATCAATTCATTTGCACGTTTCGAACTTAAATGCATGGTTTAACTGAGTTAAATCATCAGTATTTACTTGAATCATCAAGTAACCGAAACCATTAAACACAAAGAATTGTTCGAATGGTTAAGGCTAATAATAATCGAATTAACTAGTCCTAATCGAACGTTTATCTGTTAACTAAATCATTACAACTTCCAACTTCATCTGAAACATGTTCCAATATCGAATTCGATATCTCCTTCATCGCGTTTCTGCAACTCCATTGAAACCCAATCTCCGAACAAATTTAACTTAAATTGACAAGGGGCTTCGCATCGGGATCATCTTTCGAAGCTTCCCTCGAGTTTAATTTGATTATCATCGTAGTTTGGGTAGCAAACAAGTGATACGTGGTCGTGATCGGCTCGTGTACTCGTTCTCCATCAAAATCTCACCAGTTCGGGTAATTTGACACATCCTCACACTCGGTTTCATATGGGCAATGAAAGCCCTAAGTTTAATTCCATTAACAACATCGATTGATGTTCAATTTGATTCAAGAACAATCTAGGGTTCTTGATTTGGGGGAAATACATCAGTAACGTAATCTATCCGAAAACATCGTTGTCTATGGTTTGAAATTAAATAAAACAAGCAACGACCGATGTGAGTTTAAGATAAGAAGAAATAAATTTGTATGGTGTATGTATGTATCTATGATTTGTCGATAAGTATTGAATAATATTTGTTTGTTGTGATACATTTTTCTACTACGATATGAGGTGCTTGTTACACCACGTAACTTTGTTTTAGTTTCTCTTATAATATTTTGACACTATGATACATGCACTTGTAAATTGTACATATATCTACAAATCTGATTAAATAACAAATATACATAATATATCTCACGTATAGTTTGGTTATTCGCAAGGTCTAACAGGGTGGGATGGAGGCAAGTCTTTCCTCTATATATATACTTAGTGCTAAAAAGACCGCTTCAAATAAAATCACTAGCTCCAAAAAATTTAAAAATAATAATGACACACATATCATATAATAACATAGCATAAATAGATACATCAACTAGATAGCACATACAGATAGAACATAACCTAAGCTAGCATGCTATATAATAGCATACAAAAATACAAGTGGTTCGAGACAAAATGTGTCAAAGAGCCAAATTATGGCTGACTTTTGTCAACATCAACTTTAAAAGATCCCTATTAAAAAAAATTCAATTTCATTACATGTAAGTACATTCGTTTTCATCGTATATGATAAATAAGAGAGTCATATAACTACATAATCATCTTTTATATAATGTTTTACATATAATTTTTTTGAGTGTTGTTTGGTTTTATATTCTTTTAGTGATTAAAAGATAACTTAAATATAAATATAAATAGTTTGAAGTATCAAATTACCGGTAGCTAACTTAACATATATTAAATGGTTTAAAGAATTAAATAAATTTAAGAGTAAAAATGTGATAAATGAGAAAACTTGATTGTATTCAAGTGGAAAAAAAGGGCCAATTAGGGTGATGGACAATATGGGCACGTAATATATCTTACATGTTATATATGTCCTACATTCACAATAATCATCATCACTCGAAGGTTTTTAAGTTTTATCTTCCATAACACAAATAACAAAAATGGTTCTCAACAGCCAACCGGAATATGACCGGAAAGCCGAGCTCCGGGCGTTCGACGAAACCAAAACCGGCGTAAAAGGACTTGTTGACTCCGGGATAACCGAGGTCCCTCGAATATTCCGTCTACCTTCACCGGAAAACCTCAACTCCGATCAACCGGAGCTGAATCTTCCGACCATTGACCTCGAAGGAATGAACGAAGATCCGATGCGACGAAAGGCGGTTGTGGAGAAAGTGAAGGGTGCATTGGAGAGCTGGGGGTTCTTTCAGATGGTGAATCATGGGATCCCGATGAGGGTTTTGGAGGAGATGATGAAAGGAGTGAGGGAGTTTCATGAGCAAGATACAGAGGTGAAGAAGCAGTGGTACACAAGAGACACGAGTGGGAAGACGAGGGTGGTGTACAACAGCAACTTTGACTTGTACTCTGGACCCGTGACTAACTGGCGTGACTCGTTCTACTGCACCATGGCTCCTAACCCACCCGAACCACACGACTTGCCACCGGCTTGCAGGTTCGTTAGTCGACTTATTATCTTTTAGTTTATTATTTTTTTAAGAGGGACCCGGGTTCGAACCCGCAACTGTCAAGTTGGTGTTAAAGTCACCAACATGATCTCGGGATGGGGCGAGGGCGGGTTTAGTATAATGCGAAGCGGAATCCTGCCACCCATGATCGAGCATTCATGGTTAACGAGCCCGATAAGCTTGTTTTTTTGCAATGTTTTCAGAACCGGTTCGGACGTCGAACCGGACGCCTTACTGGTTTGGTGGTCGGACCGGTTGGACCGGATTTAACTATATCTTAATTATATTTATATATGTAAGTATGTAATTAAATATTTGTTGGAAATAAGGGTGCGAGAGGGAGTGTCTCTAACACTCTTGTCTCACATTGATGTGACAAATGAAACATTATGTGTTTATATGTGATTACAAGGTGAAATGTATTGAATGTTTTTATAATACCTTTTACACCATAAAGGGTTAGACCCATTCGGTTATGATATAAACACTTAAAGTATTTATTTCTTAACATTTTATATCCCTTGTTGAAATATTTGAACGAACGTTTAATAATTATATTTTTATTATTCTGGTTTCCAATTATTTAGTACGGATACAAAATATGATTCTTATTTTTTTGTTTGTGACTACTTGCACATGAATTTAATCGAAAACTTTACTGGTTGGATAATGTGTTTAATTGGTTGGGACATTGTTGCAGTGATATTATGTTAGAGTACTCAAAGCAAGTGATGAAACTTGGTGTTGTTTATTCGAGTTAATGTCTGAGGCTCTTGGGCTCGATCGCAATCACCTACGCGACATGGGATGTGCCGACGGGCTAGCTATTCTTGGTCATTACTATCCTTCTTGCCCGCAACCTGAGCTAACAATCGGCAACCCAAACCACACCGACAATGATTTCATCACGGTTCTTTTGCAAGATCATATTGGTGGCCTTAAGGTCTTTTACCAGAACCAATGGACCGATGTTCCTCTACACCAGGAGCTCTTGTATTCAACGCTGGAGATCTTTTGCAACTGATTACAAATGATAAGTTTGTGAGTTCACAACACAAAGTGGTGGCAAACAAGGTTGGGCCAAGAGTATCAGTTGCATCATTCTTTACCACAGGTCTGGTTCAGACATCAAAGGTGTTTGAACCGATCCCCGAGTTACTTTCAAAAGATAATCCAGCCAAGTATAAAGGCACAACAGTGAGAGAGTATGTCCATTACTTTGGAGCAAAGGGACTTGATGGCACTTCTGCCCTTTTGCATTTCAAGATTTAATAATCTTGTTTATTAGAAGTCAATTTGGGAATCATCACTACGAGTTAAAAGCTATTATCATGTTATTAATAAGGTAAGACAAGTAAATCTATCTTCAAATAGTTTTTATCATGTTATACTATTATTTTTGTAATTTATATAAGAACTTTGGTTAAGTTGGTATGTTGTATTACTTGGTTAAGTTGGTATATTGTATTACTTGTGGTATATTGTGTATTATATTGTATTACTTTTGCAAGATCATATTAGTGGCCTCAAGGTCTTTTATCAAAACCAATGGACCGATGTTCCTTATATACCAGAAGCTCTTGTAATTAATGCCGGAGATCTTTTGCAGCTGATTACAAATGACAAGTTTGTGAGTTCGCAACACAAGGTGGTTGCGAGCAAGATTGGGTCTAGAGTGTCAGTGGCATCATTCTTTACCACGGGTTGGATTCGAACATCAAAAGTGTTTGAACCAATCCCGGAGTTGCTTTCAAAAGATAATTCAAACTTTATTATTATTTTCATGAAATATCCTATCCATTTTACTAGTGATAATTTTGTCGGGAAAATTACCAAAATAGGTAATTGACCAAGTTATTTTAATTATAACCATTAACGAGGATATTTTAAAGATAACCAACGTATCGTCAGATGGTGATATCAATACATGTGGTATCATCCATGTGACAATTAAAAAAATATTATATTTTTGTTCTGGAGATATGTCGGTGATTTGGGTCCGTTTGTATATCAGTAGTTGATATATTTAAGAAAAATCAATTTCATTATTTATTTTGGCCGGTAGAAAAATAAATAAAAAAATATAGATAATTATGTAAGGATACAAAATTTTTATATTTAGATACTAATTAGGATATACCTATCCTCTCAACTGGTGAATATGTTGCATTAACTATTAAGAATAACATCTTATATTTTTAAAAATTAATAAGTTTTGTATTATTTTGATGAAATATCCTACCCACTCAACCGGTTATGATGTCTATGTTATAAATTTTAACTAAAAGTTTGGAAGAAAAAAAACTTTCTAAAATTATTGTGATGAACAATACATACACGTTATTCAATATATCACTTAATAGGCTTGGTCTAAATGACAAATGACAGAAACTAGAGCTTTGATTATTATGATGAATAATACACCCACTTTATATGAATTAATTATCTCTTGAAGGATTTGGTCTTTCTAGAAGACGATGAGAATATCACTCATTCACAAGTCCGTCCAACTGGACTATGACCACAACATGGGCTCAACACTTTTTAGACAAAACAAATATCTGGTTAATAAGATATATTAGCTCGTTCTAAAATAACTGATATCATTTGTTACAAAGAAGTATACTCAGTAACACATGGAGTATAATCAATAATGATATAAAATATACAAATATATTAGTACTTATTAATTAATAACATGGTATGAAATTTTAAAATCATGTAGTGTGATCATTAATAGATAAATTATACAATTAACATTTTACTTATTACAAAACCACTGCATCACTTTTTACGTTTTTAACAATGGACTCGCACATGTGTTTCAGTTACTTACAAAAATGGCACTTTTTGATTTTTTCTCTGGAAAGAATTTTTGGTGCAAATCTTGTCAAGTAATCTTATACGGGTGACCTTTAGATCATATAGCAAAGTTTTGTTTGATTTCTTTTTTAAGTTTAATTTAATATTGCTTATCTTAATATATATCTCGTTACAACATAGTTTAAAAACTCTTACTCTTACCACAAAATTTAGTTTTCTAATTATCTACTCCTCTTTAAAACCATTTTATACACAAGCAACTCTTTCATATCACTTTGTATCTCCATTGGTGATTGAAATAGTTAGAATTATATGTTTTTATTGCTACCACATCTTACAATTATAATTAGTCTTAAATATATATTTTGTTATTCTTATAATTTTTAAAAAGTTAAATTTCAAATATATCATTCTTAAGTGTTTGTTTTTATTCTTATAATTAGTCTCCATTGGTGTTTGTTTTTATGAATTCAAATCGAAAAGAAATCCTGCCTACTTGGCACCATATAGCAAAGTCGGGCCAAGAGTATCAGTGGCATCGTTCTTTACCACGGGTCTGATTCAGACATTAAAGGTGTTTGAACCGATACCCGAGTTACTTTCAAAAGATAATCCAGTCAAGTATAGAGACACAACAGTAAGAGAATATGTAGATTACATCAGAGCAAAAAGACTTGATGGCACTTTTGGCCTTGTTTCATTTCAAGATTTAATAATCTTGTTTATAAGTCAATTTGGGAATCATCACTACAAGTTAAAAGCTATTATCATGTTATTCACAAGGTAAGGTAAGGCAAGTAAATCTATCTTCAAATAGTTTCTATTGTGGTATAATATTATTTTTGTATTTTATATAAGAACTTTGGTTAAGTTGTTAAGTTGTATTGCTTGTGAGTTATTGCATACTCCACAAATGTAAGGTTGAATATCGAATAAATGTGTTTATATATATTTTTCTAAAGGCAAATTCTATATTTTTCTAAAAATAAATACATAACTTGCATTCTTTAGGCTTTTATCCCATAGGATCTTAATCTTAAATTTTTAGTAAATAAATGTATATATACAAAAGATCTTTTTCATAATTCTACTGATTTGATGGTTATATAGAGGTATTTACAAATAAATAAAGTTTATTGATAACAAATAATAAAGAGTTAATTACATGAAATGCCACTCTACTTAGATCCGACTTCACTTTCGATTCAAGAGTTTGTTAAAACGTAACCAAAAAGGCACTCGACGTGGATGACTGTTAACTTTTTCACTTGTAAAACAACAAAAATACGACTATATATATTAAAAGGAGCACCCCACCTAACTCACGTTACTTCTTCTTCACCAAAACAAGTACTCCACCACCCTAACCCCAAGATCATCGGCCACCCGTCATGATCTCCGGTCAGTTCTTTTACGTGCTCATCGTCGGCTGTAAGATTGTATTTCTTATAATTTATGTTTTATTCCATTTTAAGAATAATGAAAAAAATATATTTTATGTTTATGTAGGGTTTATTTCTTTATGTTATATTAAACTGAATTTAACATTACAATAATTAAATAAAATATAAAATTACAATAACTTAAAATACAATTTCTAACTTAAAACTTAAACTAAACTTAAAATCAAATCTCTTGAAAAAACTCAAAATTTTGTCGATAAGCACACGACCTTTCGTAAAGTCGATTGTATATGACTAAAAGTTTTTCACTTATTCTCTAAATATGTATCACGATCTACCAAATCGCCTATTCTTCTTTTGGTAGATTTTAATATAATTTTCAAAAACTGTCATGATTTTTCTCCGTTACTTTATTTATACAAAATGTGAGAGATGATAGTTTGAACATGGTTGGGATGTTAGGAGCATGTTAGTATGATCATGGATGAATTCTAAGGTGATGAAACATGTTAAAATAGTTGTAAGGGATGTTTTGGGTAATCATGAATGATATTTGGACAATTTATGATCATGTATGATTTGGATGTTGATTAGTAGTAGGACATCAGGTTTGGGATTGGTAATTGATTGTTGTGATGTTGTAGAATGCAATGCATATGGTTAATGAATATGGTTATGATCATCATACACGCGTGCGAATCTGAGGCCCCTACTTAGTAGGATTGGCAGGGTTTAGGATGTGAAGTCGTGAGTGGCTTCACATGGCATGTGGTGAGTGGTTTGATCTTTGTGTGACATGTTAGTTGTGTTATAACTAGTGGATATGTTAATGTTCTAGATTCGTATGACTTGTATGATACTGGTTGTATGATGATCTAAGTGTTACACCTGGATGATATAGCATACATATGATCTATTTGAATGTTAACAATGTATGATATATGTGTATGATTACTTGAATGGTTTACAACACATAAAGTCACCAACAGGTCAAACGGGTCAACTAGGTCAAACATGTCTGTTTTGTTTGAAATCTTGAGTCCTTGGTTGTAGTGTACTTAGGGTTTCACATGTTCTTTGATTACACGTACTCATGCACTTATATGATCTAGGTAACCTCTGAAGGTTGTCTGTCTATTCTGTTTGACAAGTCAAACTCTGTGTATCGATACGCATAACAGGTGAGTTAAAAACACTTTACAAAGAGTTTAAAGCCTAGTTTTTATAAAATACAAATTACAAGGGTTAAAAGGGTAATTATGTAAATAAAATTAAACAAAACAAATCCCAACCCTAATCCCCACCCATTCGGCCGCAAGACATATCCCAAACCCCCTCCCTTTGCGAAAATCAGCAAGAACAAGCATCAAAACATCAATTTGATTCGATTACAAGGCATACAACACGTAGGAATCATCAATTGCAAGTTAATACACGTTTAAAGGTTAGATTTTTCATGTTTTTGTGAGTTTTGTTGACGGCCGAACCCTAGTTGCGAAATTGACCTTCATGGGGTCGAATTTGATGTTGTTTGGTGATGTTAGTATGTTAGTTAGATTGAATACATGTTAGTTAACGTCGATTATGCATGAATTCTATGTTTTTAGTGGATTGATCATGAACTTTGAGTATGAAGCAAACCCTAGTTCGAAAATGCCATGATTATGTATGATGGATGATTGTTTGATGAATGTATGATGATTAGTAGGTTGTATGAATGTTAGGATACATTGATTTTGCAACAAATTGGTGAATTGAAGTTGGTGTTCATAGGTTACTATTAATAGTAACTTTATTTTGCATGTAATGATGATCTAGTGATGGATTGATGTTATTGATGTGTTCATGATGATGATTAGATGCTAGATTATTGTTATGAATGCTAGAAATCTTTGAATGGATGTTATGATTTATAGCTTGCCAAAAGTAGAAACTTTTGTTTATGAAGATTGTTAGATTATGGTGATTAGGTATTGTTGATCATGTTTAAACATTGTTATGAGCTTGAGATGGTATAATTCTGATGAATTCATGAATACATTGAGTGGTTGATGGATTTTGGAATGTGCTTTCCCGAAAGGGAACTTTATTTATACAAAATATGAGAGATGATAGTTTGAACATGGTTGGGATGTTAGGAGCATGTTAGTATGATCATGGATGAATTCTAAGGTGATGAAACATGTTAAAATAGTTGTAAGGGATGTTTTGGGTAATCATGAATGATATTTGGACAATTTATGATCATGTATGATTTGGATGTTGATTAGTAGTAGGACATCAGGTTTGGGATGGTAATTGATTGTTGTGATGTTGTAGAATGCAATGCATATGGTTAATGAATATGGTTATGATCATCATACACGCGTACGAATCTGAGGCCCCTACTTAGTAAGATTGGCAGGGTTTAGGATGTGAAGTCGTGAGTGGCTTCACATGGCATGTGTTGAGTGGTTTGATCTTGTGTGACATGTTAGTTGTGTTATAACTAGTGGATATGTTAATGTTCTAGATTCGCATGACTTGTATGATACTTGGTTGTATGATGATCTAAGTGTTACACCTGGATGATATAGCATACATATGATCTATTTGAATGTTAACAATGTATGATATATGTGTATGATTACTTGAATGGTTTACAACACATAAAGTCATCAACGGGTCAACTAGGTCAAACATGTCTGTTTTGTTTGAAATCTTGAGTCCTTGGTTGTAGTGTACTTAGGGTTTCACATGTTCTTTGATTACACATACTCATGCACTTATATGATCTAGGTAACCTTTGAAGGTTGTCTGTCTATTCTGTTTGACAAGTCAAACTCTGTGTATCTATACGCATAACAGGTGAGTTCATGCCCCACTTTTTATTTACTCTCTTTGGGGGAGATAGCATACTGGTAAATCACGAACGCTTTATGTATTCAAATTGTGTACAGTATTATATAGTGTTGATATCATGGAAAAGTCCTCACACTTTCGAATTGTTAATATTTAATAGCGGGGAAATTTGGGTAGTACTACTGGGTCTGACGAGCCCCACCTGTCACACCCCGACCAAAGCGGCGGAACATGCCGGGGCGCAACTAAGATTGTTCAAATGCACACGACACTATTAAAATGACAATATTTAATCAACTCATTCATTTCATAACATGTTCTTACAAATACAAGAAAATAAATAGTTCTTAACTAATAACCTAACGGTCCAAAATAAAGTAACGTCTTTAAATCTTCAATCAACTGATAATCAAACCTGTAGCATTGCATAAAATATGTTTTGTCAACATGTATGTTGGTGAGCAATTCCATGACTTTATAAATATAATATAAGGCAAAAATCCACAACTCAAATATGTGAAGCAATAAATAAAAGTGACAATTAAGGTATATCAATCATAAATAATGAGACTCCTTTCTAATTGATAAAACTATCATATTACAAGGAGGAGCATATGATCATACTTATTGAGGATGAGGATGAGGCTAAACGATCAAAAGCAATAAACATGTAGCAATTAATCATATGAGGTATATAACATACAATTGGACAATTATTCTAAGCAACACATAACCTAGAGGTTGTGGGTTGAGGATCTAGATGTTAAATCATTTTTTTGGTTGAGTAAGTATGCTTGCTACCCCCAAAGTATAGAAGAGAAAACGGGGATGAAATTACTCACATGGAATAAAATGACGTTGATGAATAAATTTTGAATAAAATCCCCAAGTAAGCGAGTCCGACGGTTTTAACGTGCGTGTCCTAGATTGAAAGATCTTGAGTAAGTATTGAGTATTGAAGATGAAATATAAATGGTATAAAAGTTCATAAAAATAAGGCTTGGATTTTCGGGAGTTTTAGTTATATTTTACAAGTGTGTTTAAATAACGTAAGTATAAAAATGAGTTTTACAAGAAAACGGGTCCTTGATGTTTAGTTTTACTCAACCATTGTTAAGTTTTACATATGGGAGTTGGTTTAGTGCTAGTATGCACGATCCCATTAATGTAAGCATCAAGGTCTGACTTGCACTCTCTTTAACCCGAGTTTGAGACTTTAATTAATAAAGAAATTCGCTTAAACCCGATATTAGTATAAAATCAAGTTTGGTTCCGTCATACCATAATATTGTTAATACAAATAACATAAAGCGAAACATAAGTTAAAAAAATTAGGAAAGATTTTTCTTTTGGCATTTTGAACGGTGACTAGCTCGTTAAGACGATAAGTTTGACTTTTACTCGGGTTTATTCTTACCCGAAACTTGGTTTGATCTAATATTTGTTCTAACACTTCCAAAATCTTAAGTAATATGAGTAATATAAATTAAAACATAACTAAAAAGATAGGTTGAACTTTTGGTGGTTTGAACATTGACTAACTCGTTAAAACGGGTGTTCGGTTTTACTCGGTTTTTACCCGAAACTTGGGTTCAAGCCAAGATTTGTTCTACACCTCCATATAAACCATATAATAACTAAAATATCAAGAAAAACTCAGATCTAAAGTGTTTGATGTAACATGGTCACTTAAAAGTTATTTAAAGTGCTTAAACGAGCGTTCGGTTTGGTTCGGTCTTTAACTCGGTATGAACCCGAGGATGGTTACCACATGTCCAAAACCATTGAACTAAAAATAAGGTAAAACTTCCAGATCTAAACTCAAACAAGAAAGTTAATCGAGTAAACTTCCCGAAAACGACCCAAACGGGTCTAAAATGCATAAATATGAGTTTAAATGCCCACAAGACTTAAATAAATATGAAAATGGTTTTGTGAACATAAAATAACTTAGAAAAAAACTGAAAATAACCAAAATTACATACCCGAAATGATTTGAAATGCAAGATTCGGTTCCGTTGACTTTTTAAAGTCAAACTTAAGCAAAACTAGCTAGAACAACTTACAAGATCAAAACTTTTGGGAGAAGAAGATGAAAATGTGCAGGTGAAATGGTTGAGAATGAGTGGTATTTATAGGGAAAGATTAGGGTTTGAGGAAATGGGTAATGCGTTTGTCCGGTGGGTAAAAGGGTGCACTTTGATTCTTTTATTTAAAATAAATTTTAATTTAAATAAATTATGACCAGGTATTTACATGTTTGGAGGGTTCTAGAATAGTTATGGGTTAGGTCTTGGTTGGTTTGGATGGTTAAAATACAAGTCCGGACCTTAAACGAACCGAAAACGTTAAAAAAACTGATTTTGCTGAAACGAACTGTGGGTCATGCCACGACAAGTATGAAACATGATTACAACATAAAATCCATCATTTTATTAATATTCAAAGATCCCAAGACCAAAACGAGTCGGGTTTACAATACAGGATAACAAATACAAAGCTAGTCGAAAATGACGAATGTCACACCACCTGTGTGACTCGAGGTCAACCGGGTGCAAGTTGTCCTAATGAACATTGTCACGACCTGTTAAGTCGTGGCAGGAGGCAACAACGTAACACAGTCAGCTTCAATTGCGAAATCACTATGAAATAATATTTATTGTTAATGGACTAGCTATCTGTTACAATACGCTACTTGTACATCTCTATTATTAAACTGTTTATGTTTGAATATCTCTTGAACTCACCAACCATTGTGTTGACATTTTAGTATGTTATTCTCAGGTCATTAGCTTGCTTGCCATAGGAGCACTGCATGGTTCACTGCATTCTATGACACGGTCTTCAAGACAATTTTATCATTTTAATAATTAATGATTACTCTTTTGGGATTGGCACGTGTTTTGCCACAATTATACTTTTATTTCTTTGGGTTGTTTTCAAAACGCTTCCGCACTGTACAATTTATTTACTTGGATTGATTTCATTTAAATTATGACATATAGAGTCGTTCCGAGTAACTATTGACTGTGATCCTGATTTGTTCACACGCCTCGCGGTAAAACTCCGCAAGTGGATTTTGAGGGTGTGACACCTTACATCAGTAACGTAATCTATCCTAAAACATCATTGTCTATGGTTTGACATTAAATAAAACAAGCAATGACCGGTGTGAGTTTAAGATAAGAAGAAATAAATTTGTATGGTGTATGTATGTATCTATGATTTGTCGATAAGTATTGAATAATATTTGTTTGTTGTGATACATTTTTCTACTACGATATGAGGTGCTTGTTACACCACGTAACTTTGTTTTAGTTTCTCTTATAATATTTTGACACTATGATACATGTACTTGTAAATTGTACATATATCTACAAATCTGATTAAATAACAAATATACATAGTATATCTCACGTATAGTTTGGTTATTCGCAAGATCTGGCAGGGTGGGATGGAGGCAAGTCTTTCCTCTATATATATACTGAGTGCTAAAAAGACCGCTTCCAATAAAATCACTAGCTCCAAAAAATTTAAAAATAATAATGACATACATATCATATAATAACATAGCATAAATAGATACATCAACTAGATAGCACATACAGATAGAACATAACCTAAGCTAGCATGCTATATAATAACATACAAAAATACAAGTGGTTTGAGACTAAATGTGTCAAAGAGCCAAATTATGGTTGACTTTTGTCAACATCAACTTTAAAAGATCCCTATTTAAAAAAAATTCAATTTCATTACATGTAAGTACATTCGTTTTCATCGTATATGATAAATAAGAGAGTTATATAACTACATAATCATCTTTTATATAATGTTTTACATATAATTTTTCTGAGTGTTGTTTGGTTTTATATTCTTTTAGTGGTTAAAAGATAACTTAAATATAAATATAAATAGTTTGAAGTATCAAATGACCGGTAGCTAACTTAACAGATATTAAATGGTTTAAAGAATTAAATAAATTTAAGAGTAAAAGTGTGATAAATGGAAAACTTGATTGTATTCAAGAGGAAAAAAGGGCCAATTAGGGTGATGGACAATATGGGCACGTAATATATCTTACATGTTATATATGTCCTACATTCACAATAATCATAACTTGAAGGTTTTTAAGTTTTATCTTCCACAACACAAATAACAAAAATGGTTCTCAACAGCCAACCGGAATATGACCGGAAAGCCGAGCTCCCGGCGTTCGACGAAACCAAAATCGGCGTAAAAGGACTTGTTGACTCTGGGATAACCGAGGTCCCTCGAATATTCCGTCTACCTTCACCCGAAAACCTCAACTCCGATCAACCGGAGCTGAATCTTCCGACCATCGACCTCGAAGGAATGAGCAAAGATCCGATGTGACGAAAGGCGGTTGTGGAGAAAGTGAAGGGTGCATTGGAGAGCTGGGGGTTCTTTCAGATGGTGAATCGTGGGATCCCGATGAGGGTTTTGGAGGAGATGATTGTCACAACTCTCACGAAACCGCGAAAGCGTACATTTCTTTGTTTTTACATCTCTTTAAATAAGGTAAGACAAGTAAATCTATCTTCAAATAGTTTTTATCATGTTATACTATTATTTCTGTAATTTATATAAGAACTTTGGTTAAGTTGGTATGTTGTATTACTTGGTTAAGTTGGTATATTGTATTACTTGTGGTATATTGTGTATTATATTGTATTACTTTTGCAAGATCATATTAGTGGCCTCAAGGTCTTTTATCAAAACCAATGGACCGATGTTCCTTATATACCAGAAGCTCTTGTAATTAATGCCGGAGATCTTTTTCAGCAGATTAGAAATGGCAAGTTTGTGAGTTCGCAACACAAGGTGGTTGCGAGCAAGATTGGGCCTAGAGTGTCGGTGGCATCATTCTTTACCACAGGTCGGATTCAGACATCAAAAGTGTTTGAACTGATCCCTAAGTTACTTTCAAAAGATAATCCAGCGAAGTATAGAGGCACAACAATGATAGAATATGTCGACTACTTTAGGGCAAAGGGACTTGATGGCACTTCTACCCTTTTGCATTTCAAGATTTAATAATCTTGTTTAGAAGTCAATCTGAAAATCATCACTACGAGTTAAAAATCTATTATCACTTTATATTAAATAAAGTTGTTCATTTGTAAGCAGTTAAGAGTTCTAGTCTTGTAATGAACCTTGTTATATATTTACTAGTAAATTTCAAGAGTATGAGGCACTTTTCAAATCGAATTTGACAACCTGTTTAAAAAATTCAAATTCAATTCGAACTCTTATTTGAATCTGAATTCGAATCCTATTTGAAGTTAATATTCGACTTATTCAACCCGTCTTGTTTGAATTGGACTTGATATCCATATACTTTAATAAATACAGACTTTATTATTATTTTCATAAAATATCCTATCCACTCTATGAGTGAAAATTTCTAAGGAAAATTACCAGAATAGGTAATTGACCGAGTTATTTTCAATTATAACCATTGATGAGGACATTTTAAAGATAACCAACATATCGCCAGATGGTGAAATCAATAAATCTGATTAAATAACAAATATACATAGTATATCTCTGTGAAGTCGATTTTTCTGGATCGATAAACATCCGAGCATGTTCTTGACGGAAGGATAACAAACAGCACAAACCAAAAGTCACCCATTAATACAGACTATAATTGAATGGTTTCATTGATAAAACCTAACGATTACAAGCTCGTTACAACATAAGAATCAAGACTCTTGGCAAGGGGAAGATCGAGCATGATCTCCCCTCTCATCCGGCAGCCCTAAACTCCCGGGCACACTGTTTCTAAAATCCTTAGAAACCCCTTTTTCTCTTTACACATTGAAACTGATATATATAGGCCTCGGCCCATATTAGATGCGACTGGGCCCATTCGTGCGATTGGACCATGCGTATGGTTCAATCGTACGAGTCGACCATGCGTATGGTTCAATCGTACGACTGCACCATGCGTATGGTTCAATTGTACGACTGGACCATACTTATGGTTCAGTCTTATAAATGTCCCAATCGCATCTCTCAGTCGCATATGCTCCTGTGAATGACCCAGTTTCATGTGTTTACAACATATCAGGTGTATAACATTAAGCCTAGACTATTCGACAAGCAACGGACACACTATATATGACTATATATGCTCCAACAAATTCCCCCTTGGACGTTGCTTGCGAATAGTAGATAACACCTCTTACAATCTTTAGTCAATCTTTGCTCTGGTTGCCAATAGAATCAAACGAAAACTATATTAGCCAACGTTGTCGATCCGTCAGGTTACACACATCCCTGAAAATGAATTTAGGCACAACAACTTTCGTTTACTTTGCAAAACACCATCATCATAGCAAGATTCCCCATATGACTGATTTTTCCAGATAATGACACGAACAGTTTTCCATTGCTTCAATCTTCACACAGGCTAACCTGATTAACATCACCACCTGCAGAAATTCCCCCTCACATTCAGCATATCCCAATATATAGACATTTTGATCAACTTGCGTCTTCACACGGTGTATTGGGCAAAAGGTTGAAGGTTCCAATCCACAGCTGACAATATCAAACAAATCAGCATGCACGAAGATTCATCATCAGAAACCGGTTCACATCATCACTTTCTAATTGCGTCTTCACTTTCTCGATACATGGATTCCCCCTAAGAGTGAGAATCCTCTTTGTGCGGATAAAAATAACTTGATTGGCCCATAAGTAGTCAGATGCTCCTGACTACCCCACAAAATCAGCACCAACTGCTGACATCTTCTCTTCTCTCTTTCATGTTCCAATTACATTCACCTATTCTGGAAGTCCGACGAATAATGGGGTACACATCGAACTTATTTGACAAAAGAACCTCAGGGTGAATATGCTTTGCTCATCTTCAAACCTGTGCAAAAAGCTGTTCCAGACTCTTTTTTTTGGTCTGGAACAAATACGGATGAGTCAATGCGGATGGCTCATTCGTGCGATTGAACATACGACTGGTCCAGTCGCACGACTGAACATACGACTGGTCCAGTCGCACGAATGGTCCATTCGCATGGTCCAGTCGTACGAATGCTCCAATCGCATGGCCCAGTTGCATGAACGGGTCTGCACGCAGATTTTCAGATCTGCAGCCACCGGGGCTGCCCAAAACCCTAATCTGACGAATTCAACATGAACCGAAACAAAGTAGACATCATCAGATTCGAAAGGGTGATAGGAACGTGGTTTCGAATTCAATTTCAACATAGAAGCAACACACGTAACAAGATCTGAGCAAAACACGAAGAACACAAAGTGGGTTAACATCAAGATCTAAACTTTGATCCAGAAATTAAGAGCTCGGGTTGCTAGAATGATTGTTAGATCATTCCAGCAATAACCTGCTCTGATACCAATTGTGAAGTCGATTTTTCCGGATCGATAAACATCCGAGCATGTTCTTGACGGAAGGATAACAAACAGCACAAACCAAAAGTCAACCAATAATACGAACTATAATTGAATGGTTTCATTGATAAAACCTAACGATTACAAGCTCGTTACAATATAAGAATCAAGACTTTTGGCAAGGGGAAGATCGAGCATGATCTCCCCTCTCATCCGGCAGCCCTAGGCTGCCGGGCACACTGTTTCTAAAACCCTTAGAAACCCATTTTTCTCTTTACACATTGAAACTGGTATATATAGGCCTCGGCCCATATTAGATGCGACTAGGCCCATTCGTGCAATTGGACCATGCGTATGGTTCAATCGTACGACTGGACCATGCGTATAGTTCATCGTACGACTGGACCATGCGTATGGTTCAATCGTACGACTGGACCATACTTATGGTTCAGTCTTACGAATGTCCCAATCGCATCTCTCAGTCGCATATGCTCCTGCGAATGACCCAGTTTCATGTGTTTACAACATATCAGGTGTATAACATTAAGCCTAGACTATTTAACAAGCGACGGACACACTATATATGACTATATATGCTCCAACAATCTCACGTATAGTTTGGTTATTCGCAAGGTCTGGCAGGATGGGATGGAGGCAAGTATTTCCTCTATATATATACTGAGTGCTAAAAAGACCGCTTCCAATAAAATCACTAGCTCCAAAAAATTTAAAAATAATAATGACACACATATCATATAATAATATAGCATAAATAGATACATCAACTAGATAGCACATACAGATAGAAGATAACCTAAGCTAGCATGCTATATAATAACATACAAAAATACAAGTGGTTCGAGACTAAATGTGTTAAAAAGCCAAATTATGGCCGACTCTTGTCAACATCAACTCTAAAATATCTCTATTTTTAAAAAAAATCAATTTTGTTACATGTAAGTACATTCATTTTCATCGTATATGATAAATAAGAGAGTTATAACTATATAATCATCTTTTATATAATGTTTTACATATAATTTTTAAGTGTTGTTTGGTTTTATATTTTTTAGTGGTTAAAAGATAACTTATATATAAATATAAATAGTTTGAAGTATCAAATGACCGGTAGCTAGCTTAACAGATATTAAATGGTTTAAAGAATTAAATAAATTTAAGAGTACAAGTGTGATAAATGGGAAAACTTGATTGTATTCAAGTGGAAAAAAGGGCCAATTAGAGTGATGGACAATATGGGCACGTAATATATTTTACATGTTATATATGTCCTACATTCACAATAATCATCATCACTTGAAGGTTTTTAAGTTTTATCTTCCACAACACAAATAACAAAAATGGTTCTCAACAGCCAACCGGAATATGACCGGAAAGCCGAGCTCCAGGCGTTCGACGAAACCAAAACCGGCGTAAAAGGACTCGTTGACTCCGGGATAACCGAGGTCCCTCGAATATTCCGTCTACCTTCACCCGAAAACCTCAACTCCGATCAACCGGAGCTGAATCTTCCGACCATCGACCTCGAAGGAATGAGCGAAGATCCGATGCGACGAAAGGCAGTTGTGGAGAAAGTGAAGGGTGCATTGGAGAGCTGGGGGTTCTTTCAGATGGTGAATCATGGGATCCCGATGAAGATAATGGAGGGGGTGAAGAATGAGGTTTTAGACTTCTTTGAACAAGATAGTGAGGTGAAAAAGCAATGGTACTCAAGGATATGAGCATGAAGACTAGAAGGGTGATCTACAACAGCAACTTTGACTTGTATGCTGCACCCGTGGCTAACTGGCGAGACACCTTCTTCTGCAACATGGCTCCTGATCCACCACAACTGCACCAGTTGCCACCCTCTTGCAGGTTAATATCCACCCTTATAACAACAACATTAATCGTATCTAGTAAATCACACTTACAACAGCAAAAGTGTAAAACCAATGTTTTCAAAACCGCATCAACCAGATCTAGAACCGGACATCTTACTGGTTCAACCGTCAGACCGGATATAAGAATCGTATAAAATTATTATTATTTTATATATATACGTGTAAAATACTAAAAATAATAAATATATATATATATATGAAATATCGGTTCGACCGTCCAATTCCGGTTCAACCGTTCCGACTACCGGTTCAATACGAAAACGGTTTTAAACAGCGGACCGGATTGGAGTCCGGTTCTCAGTTTAACCGGTCGGACCGGTCATTCCGATCTGATTTTCAAAACAGTGTGTAAAACTATAGGCAGGGTCAAGAAAAACTAGGATATATGTACACCTAACCTTTATAACTAGGGAGAGAAAAGTTAGTTTCAACATGCAAACCATATAACTATTTATAGAAGCAATGTTATCAAAACAAGCCCACGAGAAAACAAACCGGTCGCATAAGTGGTTCACTAGTCAGATCGTATTTAACAACTGAAAAATGTCATATATATATATATATATATATATATATATATATATATATATTAAGAAAATAATGTTATTTATATATATCCATTTCAAAGATAATATATGAGGATTTTCTATCTCTTAGGGTGGATTTACTCTTTTAACGCAATATGAATACTTAATAACTAAAATATGTATTGTAAATTACTAAGTTAATCAAAAAATAAGATTTTAAAGAAATAAAAAATTGAGATCCAATTCGAACACATGGTAACAGGCCGGTTCATATGAAAATGGTCAAAATAGACACAACTGGACCGTTCCGTGACTAGTTCTTGGTCAGAACGGTCCAATATGAGTCCAAAAACAATGTATGAAGTTGAGGAGAAATACTTTAACCATCTGAAAACTTACATTTGACTCTGATAATCTTGTAGAGATATGTGGCCGGAGTACGCAAGTCAAATGATGAAGCTAGGAGGTTGGGTGTTCGAGTTAATATCTGAAGCTCTTGGGCTCGACTCGAATCATCTTTTGAATATGGGGTGCGCTGAAGGGCTTCAAGTACTTGCCCATTACTATCCTCCATGCCCACAACCCGAGTTAACGATAGGCACCACTAACCACACGGACAACAGTTTCATTACGATTCTTCTGCAGGACCATGTGGGTGGCCTTCAGGTGTTTTATCAAAACCAATGGACAGATGTTCCTCCCATCTCAGAAGCTCTTGTAGTGAATGCTGGTGATCTATTACAGGCATATCTCTATCCCTCTTTTTTTATAGTAAAAATTTTAAACCCATTAAAACTAATGGTCGGGACAGTTCGGGCTCGGGTCAGAACAGGTTGTAAGCGCGCACCTGTATAAATATCATTTTGGGTTAGATACCTATATTATGCAAATCTATGTATTTCTTAGATGATGCAATATGCAAATCACCTGTATAAATATCATTTTGCTAGTCTTAAGAGTTAAGATGATGGTGTACTAATCCATGGAACTTTAAACTTTCAGCTTATTACAAATGACAAGTTTGTAAGTTCACAGCACAAAGTGTTGGCAAATAAGATCGGTCCAAGAATATCGGTGGCATCGTTCTTTTCAACAGGCCAGAAACCGACCGTAAAAGTGTTTGAGCCGATCAAGGAGTTGCTTTCAGAAGATAATCCCGCCAAGTATAAAGGCACAACTGTGAAAGAATATGTCGATTACTACATAGGGAAGGGACTTGATGGTACTTCTGCACTTTCACATTTCAAGATCTGAGTGGGAATCATGAATACAAGATCAAGCTCTCATGTTTATGCCGATCGGTTAGTTATAAATAAGCTCATAAATCTTAAATGGTATACAAAATGTAGTTGTGTGTGATGGTGCCCTTGAAACAATGATACATGTATTTGTGTATTTATAAACTTAAAACGGATTCTATCCAATATAGAAACAGATTCATCTGTGTACTTTTTATTGGCGGCTACACTGAAATATCAGTGCCATCGTTCTTTATTAAGGCCAAAAACCAAGCTTAAAAGTGTTTGAACCGATCAAGGAGTTGTTTACAAAAGATAATCCCGCCATGTATGGAGGCACAACAGTGAAAGAATACGTTGATTACTACATCAGGAAGGGGCTTGACGGTCCTTCCGCTCTTTCGCATTTTAACATCAGTTCGCGAATCACATTTTCATGTCGGTCGCTTTGTAATATATAAACAAACTCATAAAACCCAAAACTATTATAAAAACTTGTTATAACTTCTTTACCATCCAAGCCTTCCACATACAATGCTACTGAATGCAATAAATCACTAAAACATACAATTCAAGTGGAAAACTTGTTTGTATATAAGTATGATGATTGGACATCTATATTTTACGTTTGGAAAACTTGTTTGTATTTAAGCGGAAAAAAAACGGCCAATTAGTGTGATGGAGAATACGGACACGTTATACTTTACATGTGGAGTTGTATATGTCCTACATTGACAACAATTATCATCACTTCAAGGTTTTTGTCTTCCACAACACAGATAAGAAAATGGTTCTCAACAGCCAACCGGAATATGACCGGAAAGCTGAGCTCCGGGCGTTCGACGAAACCAAAACCGGCGTAAAAGGACTCGTTGACGCCGGAATAACAGAGGTCCCTCGAATATTCCGTCTACCTTCACCTGAAAACCTCAACTCCGATCAACCGGAGCTACTTCTTCCGACCATCGACCTCGAAGGAATCAGCGAAGATCTGACACGACGAGAGGCGGTTGTGGAGAAAGTGAAGGATGCGTTGGAGAGCTGGGGGTTCTTTCAGATGGTGAATCATGGGATCCCGATGAAGATAATGGAGGGGGTGAAAAAGGAGGTTTTAGACTTCTTTGAACAAGATAGTGAGGTGAAAAAGCAATGGTACACAAGGGATTTGAGTGGAAAGACTAGTAGGGTGATCTACAACAGCAACTTTGACTTGTATGCTGCACCCGTGACTAACTGGCGAGACTCCTTCTTCTGCAACATGGCTCCTGATCCACCACAACTACACGAGTTGCCGCCCTCTTGCAGGTTAATATCCACCATCCTAACACAACAACAATAACAATCATACACAGGAGATTGTAGTAAAGCCATTGGTGGGGTCTGAGGCTAGTGAGATATAGACAAACCATATCTCTATCTTTAAAGATAAAAGAGATTGTTTTCAAGTTGCAGCATCCAAGCCATTTAACTACATATAGAATTTGAGGTGAGCGTTAACTTTTTGGAAACTTATGTTTGATTGTGATAATCTTGTAGAGACATGTGGCCGGAGTACGCAAGTCGAATGATGAAGCTAGGAGGTTGTGTGTTTGAGTTGATATCTGAGGCTCTTGGGCTCGACTCGAATCACCTTTTGGATATGGGATGTGCTGAAGGGCTTCAAGTACTTGCCCATTACTATCCTCCATGCCCACAACCCGAGTTAACAATAGGCACCACTAACCACACGGACAACAGTTTCATTACGATTCTTCTGCAGGACCATGTGGGTGGCCTTCAGGTGTTTTATCAAAACCAATGGACGGATGTTACTCCCGCCCCTGGAGCTCTAGTAGTGAATGCTGGTGATCTACTGCAGGCATCTCTCTTTCCCTCTCTTTTTGATAGTAAATAACTAAGCCCATTAAACTGACGGTTCAGACCGGGTTAGAGTCAAACTGGGTTCTAAAGAAAATAAGCCTAAAAATTATCAACTTGTCTCGAATCAAAAAAGACTGTTCAAAATAAACATCGAGTTGTGGTGGAGACGAGTAGGTGGTGACAACAATCAATGGCTGTGGGTTGTGGTTATCAATTTGCACCTATTTAAAGTAAGAAAATAAAGTTAATTTCAATTTTAATCCTTACAATATGACTATATTAACTATTTTCCTAAAAAGATTAAAAACATTAATTTATTTTTAAAAGTGTCATAAATTGTTTTTATTTCCCTTCAAAAGTTTATTTTTTTGGATAAAGTTGTAACAACTAATAAAACTTTTGTATTGAAATTGAAACATTATAAAATAACATGTTTACTCATTGTCTAATCTAATTAGACTCAAATCGACCCCTGTATAGTTTAAGCTTACCAAACGAACTCATATGCAAAACCTTTTACCCACATCTACGCATTTTTATATAATGATTACATGCAAATGATAACCTGTATAGATATCATTTTGTTAGTCTTAAGATGAGGAGTGCTAATCCATGAAACTTTAAACGTTCAGCTTATTACAAATGACAAGTTTGTAAGTGCACAACACAAAGTATTGGCGAACAAGATCGGTCCAAGAATATCAGTGGCATCGTTCTTTTCTATAGGCCAGAAACCGAGCGTAAAAGTATATGAACCAATCAAGGAGTTGCTTTCAGAAGACAATCCTGCCAAGTATAGAGGCACAACAGTGAAAGAATATGTCGATTACTACATAGGGAAGGGACTTGATGGCACTTCAGCTCTTTCGCATTTCAAGATCTAGCTTAAACATCAGTCCTATTTTCATGTTGCTCGCTTTGTAATATATAAACAAACACATAAAACCAAAAACTATTATAAAACCTGTTATAACTTCTTTACCATCCAAGCAAGCCTTCCACATACAATGCTTCTGAATGCAATAAATCACTAAAAACATACAATTCAAGAAAAGAGTATACGATTGAGGAAGGCATAACATACATACCATCAACTGCCATTTTAAGTAGCTAAAGCTGGATGCTAAAAGACATGTTATAAGTAACAACATAAACATAAGGCTGCAATTCCTCAACGGCAGAAACATTATACTCAAATGACAAAAACTAAACAAAAGGCGTACCCTACGTAACATTGTAGACAAGTCTTCTATTTGTTGTTGGCCACCCACTCCAATTAGATCAATTTTCACCTTGTCTGAGACTTCAAAAGCAACCACGGGCACCAAAACTGAAATCAAGATTCTCATGTTACTGCATCCACAGTATAGTCGTATACCTGAAAAAGTTTACACGTGGACAATTTGATAAACTATTTCACAGGCAAACTGGCAAAGCATACCCTAAAAACATCAAAATATATAAACTAGGTTACATAGGTACTTCTATATGTTGGTAACAGTATAAAGGTGCTCTAGGTATGTGACAAGCTACCAAATATATGAGGTTACCCGCATCCCCAAGTTCTTGCGCACAAATATAATAGTACTGAATCGGGGATGCAAGAGGGCAATAGTGGAGTCAACTTTTGGAGGGCAGCGCATGTGTTACATTACTAGCAGATTTTGAAATGTACGTTGAAATTAATCGGCTGACGAATGACCAGGGGAATAGATGCACAGAATATGTCCCTCGTTCAATAAATTTTCATGTTTATGTACAACTAAGTTATAACACAAATCTCACACCCTTAATTCCCTAAATAAGGCAGTATCACATTGGCATATTTGTAAGAAAACACACAACGGATAAATAAAAACTTGGTTCCATACGCCAAAGAGTGTATATGAGATCATAAGATATGTTACTCAAAACTAGCATTAAAGCATACATGAATGTTGGCATTACTAGCGCAGTGTTACATTACTAGCAGATTTTGAAATGTACGTTGAAATTAATCGGCTGACAAATGACCAGGGGAATAGATGCACAGAATATGTCCCTCGTTCAATTAAATTTTCATGTTTATGTACAACTAAGTTATAACACAAATCTCACACCCTTAATTCCCTAAATAAGGCAGTATCACATTGGCATATTTGTAAGAAAACACACAACGGATAAATAAAAACTTGGTTCCATACGCCAAAGAGTGTATATGAGGTCATAAGATATGTTACTCAAAACTAGCATTAAAGCATACATGAATGTTGGCATTACTAGCGCATGTGTTACATTACTAGCAGATTTTGAAATGTACGTTGAAATTAATCGGCTGACGAATGACCAGGGGAATAGATGCACAGAATATGTCCCTCGTTCAATTAAATTTTCATGTTTATGTACAACTAAGTTATAACACAAATCTCACACCCTTAATTCCCTAAATAAGGCAGTATCACATTGGCATATTTGTAAGAAAACACACAACGGATAAATAAAAACTTGGTTCCATACGCCAAGAGTGTATATGAGGTCATAAGATATGTTACTCAAAACTAGCATTAAAGCATACATGAATGTTGGCATGTTGGGATGTGCATATTTAAACTGATTATTACGGTTTAAAATCTCAAATTCAGTTTAGAGTCTTTAAATCGACTAAACATGATAATGGTTCTCTTTATATAAGAATTGCAGTAAGAACCAACAATCACAATACAATTATCTAACTATCCCTAGCTTTAAGCAATGATCTGATTCTGTTTTCAAAAGGGCTTAGTGATCATAAACTAAAGCATAAGAATATCATCAAATCAATATGAATCCAAATTAACCACAACTGATTCTCAAAAAGAACCCATACCGCTAGCTAACGTTGAATGTTAAGCATCGCCTTAGCTTCAACCTGTTCCTCCAACAGATCCTCACTCGCATACTTGCTCAACAGCTCCATCTTTTTCTTCTCCAACACCATCCTCTCAATCTCCTTCTCGTCGGGCAACGGCACATGCACCACAAACTCCTTCTCCTTCTCCTTCTCCTCCAACTCTTTCTCCCTCCTCTCTTCCTCCACCACATCCTCCTCCTCCTCAAACAATATCGTCTTCGCCGCCCCGCCCACCTCCGCCACTTCACCGCTCTTCACCGCCCTCCTCGCCTCCTTCTTATCTCCTCCAGCCTCATCCACTCCGCCACAGCCTCAGCTCTCATCTTTTCCTCAGCTGGCCCTTCAACCTTCTCCAAAACCCCATCTTCATCATCTCTATATCCATAATAACTCGCATCAATCCTCTTGTAGATATCATACCTACTCCTTCGTTTCCTCAGCTCCGGTGGCTTCTCAAACAACTCCTTAACACCAGGAACTTCTTTGCAGCCCCAAAATACCTATACCCCGGCCCACGACCGCTAGGGTTTGGTACATCAACAATATTCCCCTCTAAATCAGTCATTTTAGCAGAATACCTCGAGTAATTAGGGCCACCTAACTCTACAATCCGTCGTTCCCAATGCACTTTCTCTCGTATAAGCTTGTTGATTTCATCGTTGAGATCTCGGAGACGGTGTTCGCCCAAACCCTCGTTTTGGATTTCGGCGACTTTGCGACCGATTTCACGCATGATTTGCTGACGCCACTTGTCGGCGTCGGAGAGATCTCTGCATTCGGAGGCTAAGAACGGCGGCGTTCTTTGGGTTTCTTCTTCTCTTCGGCTTTCATGGTGACGAACCTGTTGAGCATCGATTGAGCTTTCTCTTCGTTACGAGCCATCGTGAAATCGAATTGAACACAACCCTAGGTTGATTGTGTTAACTTTGATGATGAACACTCTTGTTGAGGTTTGTTATGGGTTTCGATTTCTCTGTGTGCTTGTGCAGATTGTGCCCTTTGGTAATCGATGTATGAAGATGAAGTATGAAAGGGTTAAATTGGTTGCGTATGTGCCCACTTACACACTTGTTTTTCTTCACTTTTAATCCTTTTAGTTTCAATTTACATTGTTTGTTCTTTAACTTAAGAAGAAACTATTAACCTGACATTTAAGCTCAAGTTCAGTTTATTTAACTATGATATAATATAATTTCACCTAAAGCACATTTTAATAAAAAAATAAGTAAAAAGATTGTTTTAGATCATTCAACTTTGTAAGTCTTGATGCAACTTTTTCAATAAGTAATGCAATATATTACTAGTGTTGGATTAGTTTTTTTTTTGTTGTAGTGTGTTTATTATATTTTTATAATCTATATGAAGCATAATATATGTTTTAACATACTTTTATGTAAATAAATATTATTATCTAGTTATATATTAATATGGAAAATAACATTTTATATTATTTTAAATACAAATTGTGATAAGTGACAACAAATTGTAAACGAATAAATAATTTTGATAAGTGACAATGATAAAAGAAGTGTATTCTTTTTTACCAAAAAATTCGTTTTACGATAAAATCTATCAATCTCTAGAAATAAATAAATAAAAGGGCATAAAGTTGAACAAGAAGACACAACCAATCATTTCTATTTACAAACTATAATGAGCTAACAATACTCTCATTGGTTTCTCTCATACAATTTATTAAAAAGCATGTTGTTTAAGCTTATGATCATGGCGGGGCGGAAACTTTTTAAAGTTTGGTTGACTAATGCGGTAACGCTATATAATAATTTTTGTCGAACCATTTCGGGTTCATGACGGGTTGGATCGGGTCGGCTCATTTTAAAAAAAAACAATCAAACTAAATATCATAAAACCAATAAAATCACATCAAATGTCACTACAAAAACAGAATAAAGGTACAATATACCTAAAGTTGTTCTCTACGATGTTTCATTTTTGAAATATTTTCATAACAACATCTATAGAGATATTTCTAAGTAAATCTTTCTCCATAAATCAAGTACAATTATCGCTTAAATTTTCATCACCCATCCGATTACGCAAATCGGACTTCACGTACTTTATTGCCGAAAAACATCTTTTCAACTGTTGCGGTTGCAACGAGTAATATGAGAGTTAGCTTCAATAAATTATCAATATAAATCTCTAGTTCAATCGGAAGTCTTGTTTTATCATTTTCATCGAAATCATTCGGGGTACAACTTGAATAATCATAGTATTTTTGTAATGTCAAACCCATCAAAACTATCACAGTGACTCAAACTAATCAAACAAACAAGTAAGTTGGATGTTACCTCCTTAAAATGACTCCCAAACTCTTGTATTTGCATATCTAAAACCGCATTGAAGCGATCGTACTAAAAAAATACCGATATGTCATATTTGTCTTTTGTCTTGTCTTCCTTGGGAATGTACTCATCATCCATATTTATCACTGCAAATTTATATTTTTCACAAAAATAGTTAATATTATCAAAGAACTTATGAAACCCTCCATTCTAAATTTCTCAAGTTGACGTTTGGTAGAATAAACCAATGAAACTACATTCAATAAATCTTGCTATCTTTTTTGAAGACTTTGAGACAACGTGTTTGTGATATTTAGAATATGTGACATCAAATGTAAGCATAAGAAAACTGTATTTTTCATTTCCGATTGAAGTCCATCCACTTGTTTGACAGGGGGCGATTGTAAAAGTGTACAGAGGGCGATCGAAAATTGAACGTATACATAACATTAAAAAAAATTAGGGTGGGCGGCCGCCCCCTCCCCTGGGGGTAGGTCCGCCCCTGATGATCATGACACGTATCTCAAGTAGATTGTGGTAAATACTTTCACATTGGAATGTAACCACAACCTGAATAACACACATCTTGTTTGCTCCAACTAAAAATGCAACCGGCTACGATGTCATATATCCAAACGACATAATACTATTGGTCATGGCTTTCACATGTGTTCCAATTTTGCTTTTTTCACATTTAAAACAAGTTTCTATTTACAAAGTTCATTTTTTGTAAACTTAACAAAGACCTCACAAACATATGTATTTATCACGGTTATAAGTGACGTAGACTTATGTTCGATGTTTCAATTTACCCGAATAGTTTCCCATTCATTTATTTGAAATCCTTAGATTCATATTTGAGTTGATTTAAAACTCGAATAGCATCTCCAAGTATAACCAATATATTAATGTTGGCGGCTCCTGTCGGGTTTCAACTTGAGGTTAACTCTAATAGCATAAAGAAAAAAATTAACAACATTTCATTATACTAAACCACAAAGAAGAACCAATTTATTATTGTTAAATGGCATACAAAGTTTAGAGAAAGCAAGAAATGAGTATCTTTCCTACATTAATTGTTGTAAAAAGTGACCGTATAAACTCTTATCTAAAATTCATGGTGACAAACTGACAATTTTAACTGGGTTAGATAATAGCAAAGATTTACCTCAAACTATAAAACACGAAACTAAATTATATTATTTTTTTTCTATTTTATTTTCCCCTATCTCATTAGTTAATTTTTTCCTTTTATATATCATAGTCGCACAACATAGCGTAAGTTACAGCCGGTTTGGTTTTTATTTTATAAACATCACCAGCAATTTAGGCAAGTCAAAAGGTATTCTTCTGCAAAAGCCATCGTTGCTGCTGCCTTATTCACAATAATACTCCAACAATCGTTTGTGCTCCGTCTTCCCCAATTCACAGAAGATGAAGATCACTGCGTGCTTGTTCTTAAATGCAGCCCTGATGGATCATCGGATCCCGTGATCTTAGCGAATTCCACCGACGTTAGCCATTTCGGTTACTTCCAGAGTCTAGCGTCAAAGAATTCATCATCTTTGTGGGTCGTACAGTCGCCAAACGCACCCCTCCATCCCAACGTCAATCTGTTCAGCACGAAGGTAACGTTTGTTATGGTCTGTTGTTTATTGTTCTGTTGATGTTTGAGTTTTGTGACTTTAGTAGTTGAATCGGATCTGAGGTTGTTTTTGATCGGTTGTGTTATATGATAAGATTGGGATGATTTACTTTTTGGGTGTGATTGGGATGAATCTCTTTAGGAATTTAGTTCGTTCTGTTGAAATATATGAAAAAGAAAATTAGCATCAATCGATTTCATTTCAATATCAAGTTCAAACTTCAGTTTCTGAGTTGTAGTTGTTTATATTGATTGGATTACTCAATTTCGTGAATTTTACTTTTCAAATCGGATCTAGGTTTATCTTAAAGGGCGTGAGTTATAAGAAGAGATTGGGGTGATTGCACTTTATTTGTCGTGTTTGAGATGAATCTATCTGAAAACAGTCTACATATAAACCTGAAACTAGAAAAGCCCTAATCTTTAAGGTGCTAGGTGTGAAGCTTCTGCTCAACTGGAACAACCTTGGACCTTCATTGCAAAGTTTTTGCTTCACAAACTCTGTTTAATGGCTATTTATCTATATGTAAAAAAAATTAAATCCCTGTTGAAATTTGTTCGTTGAATCTTGAGTCAGTTAACAAACAAACAAGCAAACGGATCCAGTAAAAGATCACTCATAGCAAACCTATAGATAGATTACGGGAAAGGTAGGATGGAGGCAAACCTTTTTTTCGATCCTGGAGGGTAAAGAGGCTGTTTCCATTGAGTGACCACTTAAATTGTATAATGCATGATTTACCACAACTTGTATGCATTTAACCATTTAGGTATTACTGTAATAATCGTCACTTATTTATTTGCTTTCAATACAGTGTATTAGAATGTTAAAAGTCTAAAGTATTGTTGTTTCATACTATTTGTTCATGATAAATTGATAATTGCTTCTTGATATGACGTTCCATGAATCAGAAAGTAATGTTATATTTGTTTTTTTCATTGATCAGAATACAAGGTGCATTCCTACAACAGGAATGGTCTTTGCGCTTTGGGTTTTATGGATGACCATTATCCTGTTCGAAGTGCATTTTCTCTTTTAAATCAAGTAGGCCTATACACCCTTCACCTTCTTGTATTATATCAATGCACTTTTGATGGTAATTTCATTTATTGTGTGTATTACCATGAGATTTGACCTGTTAAGCTTTGTTTCATGATGTTTTCTTAATTGCTTTCAGTTTCATCAGTTGTTTCATTTATGTACCTACCGCTAAACTTAAATGTCCTTTCTCTGATTTCTTAATCCAAACATTGATTTGACTGTTGGTTTAGGTGTTAGATGAATATCATAAGAATTTTGGTGATTCATGGAAAACTGTGCAAGCGGATTCTACTCAACCATGGCCTTATTTAGATGAAGCCTTGACCAGATTTCAGGTTTTTATACACCTGTAATGAACTAAATTGCTCTATAAGTTGATAACATGAACTAAATTGTTTTTCATTTTTACTTGATCGCCTTCAAACTATCAGGATCCTGCCCAGGCAGACAAGCTGCTGAAAATTCAGAGGGAGTTGGATGAAACAAAAATTATACTTGTAAGTGATCACTTCAAAAAGTTGAACCAATTGCAAATGATAACGATGGTAATTTAGGTTTTCACCCCTTTATTTCATATCATTATATCTTCCCTGTGGTTTGAAGACATGTGAGGTTACATCTGGTTACAAGTGTCTTCATGAAGTTTGTATGATAATTATCCATGATTATTGCATATTAATGTATTATAATAACACAATATACCTACCAAAATGCAAGTTTTATTAGGTTAAAGGATAACATATTTTACTTGTTAATCCCTGAACTAAATCAGGCTAGAATCAGAAACATATATACGATGTATTACATAATTGATGAAACGTACTATGAAGGGTCAGGTATCTGGATGTTATTGAAAATTACTCCACGTGGATTTAGGATTATAGATTTATAGATATCTGAAAATTTTTAAAAATGCCATTTTACAGCACAAGACTATTGATAGTGTTCTTGAAAGAGGTGAAAAGCTGGACAGTTTAGTCGAGAAAAGTTCGGACCTCAGTGCAGCTTCGCAGGTATGAATTATATTTCCTGTAATTATTTCATTTTCCGCTTGGTATTCTTGATTTTCTAATATATTAAACATGATATTATCCCTGTTTCTCCTACTTTAAAACAATATATACATCCTTTTGTGGTTTCAAATGTACATCATGCTGTAACATGCTTACTACATCCTTGGATTCTGATTCACCTTGTTTTAATATATTTGATTTTTGATTTCTAATCGACCCATTATTATTTGCTAAACAATTTGAAGTCTTGCTTTGTGCTGTTTATCACTCATGATTTATTTCCTATGGTCAACAGATGTTTTACAAACAAGCGAAGAAAACGAACCAATGCTGTACAATATTGTGAAATTTGAAATGGGATGCAAGGTTTACTGGGTTGTGTTGGTGTGTTGTTTATACCGTTAAAGTTTTATGCTTAAATAGTTCTTATTTTATGCTTGCTTGATACTTTTTGTAATATATTTGGTGGATTCATTTGCAAACAAAACCGTTGAATAGACAAATATGACATTGTATTTTTACCTGTTTTCAAAACTTGCATACATACGCGTACAAATAGAGCTGGTATCACAAACCTATGGTTTACATCGATTTTGTTAAATGTTTAAGTTTCATTTGGTTAGGCACATTTCATATCCGGATCGATTAGGTTTTTGAATAGCCCAAAAAATTTCAAAATCGAATAAACTGCTATTAGAACCAATGAACACTATTATTTATTATTTTTTTTCACCAAGTTTTCTTACTTATCAAAGCATAAAGTTAAATCTTAACGGGGATTGTTTTTCTAAAAAGCTTAATTTTTTTTGTGTTTTAAAAAGCATATAAATGTTTTTTGGTCTTCGGGTATTTAAATGTTTTTTTTTGTTTCAAGATATTTTTGAAACACATTTTGTGATTGAGTGTTTTAATTTAATCACCTTTCGTGGATTTTAAATTTATTTATAGAAAGAAAGAAACCTATTTTTATACTTCCATACCACAAATATAATACATAACGTCAGCCTTTATACGCATGCATATATTTAGGGCATACAACATTATCGTAATTGCCATCTGCAACACTCAACAGAAAAACTTACCGGTCGGAAACATCACACTCGGATCCGTTAGGTGTTTTTTCTCCTCGAGAATCCAACAAGGCGTTCCCCAACGCCTTCCAAACTTCACAATCCAGCAAAGCATTCCTCAACACCTTCTCGTAAGGAATCTTTCTGGTATTTGAAAAAAATTGAATGCTTCTATAAATCAGGGAAAAAAACAGGAGATGCGATGAACCAAGGTCGTCCAACTAAGAAGATAATCTTTTTATGTTTTATTCATGATTAAATTTATCTTAACCTAAAGCTAAGTTTCAAAAAGTAAAATAAATAAATCAAACAGATTGCACAACCAAGTAGAGCAGGTGCTACTTGTCACATGGAACTTTTGACCCTCATTCCATAAATGTTGTAGATATAAAAGTGAGGGGCTGTACTTTTGACCCGCATTCCATAAATGTTGTAGATATATAAGTGAGAGGCTGTTTGACAACCTCTTAATCACTCTTTTAATGATTCAGATGTTTGAATGAATTAGTATTTTATAGTTCAAAGTGTTTGTTTCGCGAACAAATGTCTGAATGGTTCAGATATGTACCTCTAAATGGTTAAGCATTATACAAATGTTGAATGGTTAAACATTATAATAATGCTGAATGGTTAAGATGTCTAGTGTATGTTTGGATAAGACAACTTTTTGACTTTTTGGAGGGGCATTTTAGTTTTTTTACCCCTCCAAAAAGTCAAAAAATCAAAAAAGTAGTTTTTCCCAAACATGTTCATAATGCTGAATGGTTAAAATCTCTTATTTGAATTGATAAGACATTTACATTTGAATAGTTAAACGATATACTAGCTCTTAATGGTTTAGACCTCTTATTGGTTCAACACTTAATCATTCAGAAGTTACCAAACAGCCTCTGAGACTAGACGTACACATCACATCCCAAGTTTGACAACTTTTGATATTTTCTTAAAAATTTTAGAATTAATTTTAATTTTGTTATTTAAAGTTTAACTAAAGTAAATATTTTTTCCTTCAAAAGATTAAAATTATTATTTACCTTCAAAAGTTTAATATGTTATTTCAATTTCACTTAAAAAATTTTATTATTTTGGATAAAGTTGAAACAACTAATAAAAATTTTAGACTAAAATTGAACACAACTTATAATACTTTTTAGAGATAAATTAATTTTATTAATATTTTAAAAAAACATACTTATTTTTAATAAACCTTAACGAGTAAAATAAATTTAACTCAAAATTTTAACCGCAAACACTATATTTTAATATCAAAAGTCCAAAAGAATGAAAACTGAATCAAAGGGCTAAATTCAACCGATGAATTACTTAAGGGACCAATGATGACTTTCTTCATAACTTCCGCAAGCCGAAACCCAAATAAGTATGAACCCTCGACTCTCAAAACGCAAACCCTTTTCTTACACCCTATGATAAACACCTGAACCCTCAAACTCAAATCATCTCAAAACACCACACTAATCCAACATTTTACCTCAATATCGAGTTCAATAGATCCATAACCTCTTCAATGATCTAATTAACCAACAAAATTTGGTTGAATTGAACCAAAATCATGGTTTCGAAGCAATCAGGTAAGGAAAGTGAGGATGCTGGTGCGGATGCTGATGTTGATGCAGGTGTTGTTTCTTCGCCCAGACCTGTTCGCACAAGCGATAGGCTTCGAAAAAGGCCGAAATCGTACACTCGGTATTCGTTTCAGAGTAAGAAACGGACTAAGAATCGTAAGACGAAATCGAGGACTTCGGCTGTTGAGATTGCCAAAATCATGAATGATAAGAAGCAGAATAACTCGGTAGTGATTCGGTTTATTGTTTGATCATTTGAGCAAATTTGGTTATTATCTATCGATACGCACATACGAAATTATAGTGTGTCCGTTGTGTTTTTTCGTAAATTACTCTATTGGAGTCATATGTGCTGAGTATGTGTTTAATATATTTGTGATCATATCCATTTTGTGGTTTGGAATGAGAAATGGAGCAAAATCACTCCTACATTTTGAACTGGATGAGCTTCAATTGTTTTTTTATGTCTCTACTCATGACCACAAACGCGTAGAAGCTAATTGCTTGTTTTATGTGAATCATAATAGTTTCTGAAAAGGATAACTTGACTTGTCTTGAAACTTAAGTTCATAGTAGAGGACCTCTCAGTTATGTGTAGTCTCAGATTTGTACCTCACATGCAACCTGCTTGCACATGGAGTGTGCAGGTAGAAGACATTCCGATGCACACGGAATATAGTGGTAATCGCATGGATTACACAAGGAGGGCCTGGACGTGGGATTGGTGTGGAATAACAAGTGGATGCAGACATACCTGAACTTATACAGTGCAAAATCAACCATTTATATGAACATTTAAGCTGATAGATACAGGGCCAAAATACCATAGTTCAAATACTATTCCAATATTTTACTTTTATGTGCTTTGGAGTGGTGCTTTTAGTATGCATCTATGATTTTGATGACATTGAGAGTGAGGGTTCATTATTCATCATGTATATATGTAGGCTTCGATGCTATATTGCTCTAAACCTTTTTATGTCTATTGTTTCAGGCTTTCAGCAACTAATTATGATAGCAAAACTTAAATTTTTAATAACCTGAATTTTTGGCTGACTTCATTTGTCATCCAGTAAACAACATTTCTGATTGTTATGATAAATTCAGAAACTAAAGTCCACGACTTCCGTTCCTATTTTCTGATCCATGCCTGTTGTTATTGCAGTCTGATATAGCAAACCTTCGACGTTCAACAAGAAAACGGAAAGTTCCCGTAAATCTTGATAGCTACATAGACAGTAGTGGAGATGATGACCTAATGGTGAGTTATTGATATAGGTTCCTAGGTCTTCAGTTCTCCTTTTGAGATGAACTTTTTTTTGATGGTTTAGAAAACTATGCAAATTTTTTTCAGGGTCCCCAGTTCCGAACTCCTAGAAGGCGGAATACTAGCAGTGTTAGAGATAAAGAGACTTTTTCGTCGCGTGAAGGATTAAGACCACGTCGTGATGGGCTCCGCCCGCTCCGTGGTACAAGTTCAAGAAAACAAATTTTTGAAACTGATGATGAAGGAGACAATTATGAGGAGAATGATGGCCAAATGTAACAGAAAATGGCAATGTGATTGAGGATAATGATGCAGATGATGGTGAAAGTGAGGAGGGAGGTGTTGAGGGTGATGGTGATGATGAAGGTGAAGATGAAGATGAAGGTGAGGAAGATGGTGATGATGAAGATGGTGAAGAAGAACAGAATGGTAGGAGAAGATATGATCTCAGAAACAGGGCGGAAGTTCGACGGCTATCCATTGAAGAAGGCAAACAAAGACAAAGATCACCAAGAAGAGTACTTCAACAAGGAGTAGGTACAAAACACAATAGGGATGTTAGAAGAGGTGGGTCCCGAGTTCATAAACGTCATCGGATATCACGGGTTGATGATTCAGATGATTCTCTTCTTGTTGATGAGCTAGATCAAGCCATGCCTATGCCCTGGTCAAGAGGCGCAAGCCGGTCTGGTGCACCGCCATGGCTTTTAGCTGGACCAGACATGCACGGGACATCTGCTTGGGGGTTAAATATTGCTGCATCTGGTTGGGGTCATCAGGGTGATGTTTTGGCTAATCTATCTTCTAGTGTTCAAACAGCTGGGCCCAGTTCCAAGGGTGGGGCTGACATTCAACCTTTACAGGTTGATGAAAGTGTAAGTTTTGATGACATAGGCGGGCTTTCAGGCTATATCGATGCTTTGAAAGAAATGGTTTTTTTCCCGTTACTGTATCCTGATTTTTTTGCTAGTTACCATATTACCCCTCCAAGAGGAGTGTTGTTATGTGGTCCACCTGGAACTGGGAAAACACTCATTGCACGAGCTTTAGCTTGTGCTGCTTCAAAAGCTGGTCAGAAAGTAAGTTTCTATATGAGAAAAGGTGCTGATGTGCTTAGCAAATGGGTAGGTGAAGCGGAAAGACAATTAAAGATGCTATTTGAGGAAGCTCAAAGGAATCAACCATCCATAATTTTCTTTGATGAAATTGATGGTCTTGCCCCTGTTAGGTCAAGTAAACAGGAACAGATTCATAATTCCATTGTTTCAACTCTACTTGCACTAATGGATGGTTTAGATTCACGAGGTCAGGTGGTTTTAATTGGGGCCACAAACAGAATCGATGCCATTGATGGAGCCTTAAGACGACCCGGTAGATTTGATCGTGAATTTACATTTCAGTTACCTGGTTTTGATGCACGTGCTGAAAATTAGACATTCATACTCGAAAATGGAAACGGCCTCCTTTAAAGGAATTGAAATTAGAGCTTGCTGCTAGTTGTGTAGGCTACTGTGGTGCTGATTTAAAAGCACTATGCACTGAAGCTGCAATTCAGGCTTTTCGTGAAAAATATCCTCAGGTTTACACTAGTGATGATAAGTTTTTAATAGATGTTGAATCGGTTGAAGTGGAAAAGAAGCATTTTATGCAAGCCATGTCAACAATAACTCCAGCTGCACATAGAGGCTCAATTGTTCATTCTAGACCTTTATCTCCAGTTGTTGCACCATGTTTACAAAGACATCTTCAGAAGACAATGAGTATTATATCTGATATTTTTCCTGCTCTGGACATTTCATCAGAATCCAAGAAATTTTCTATGCTTGTTTGTGGTTTTGCTCTTCCTCTTGTGTACAGACCTCGGCTTTTGTTATGTGGCATCGAGGGTGCTGGACTGGTAACTGTTTTTTGGATTCAGAGGTTTATACATTAGGGGGTGGCAATTTTGGCTTGTTTATATATGAAGGTGTTGCTTTGGGTGATGTTATATCACTAATGGCTCAAATAGGTAACATAAAAAAGGAAAATGCTAATCATAGCTCAGGCTGTGGTTAGATTGATTTTTTTAGTATCAAGTTGATTGACGATTGGTAATTAAAGTTTACTACTTTTAGCATTACCACCTTTAGGTTGTTTGCAGTTTTTTGGTGGTTGATGATCTTTAAAGTATTTAAAAGAAAATAGTGGTAGTTGAACTCTTAACAATAGCCCTAGGGTTATGGTTAGCAAAAGCCAATAAAAGGCAACTAAAAAGGAAACGGGTTAAAGTTGCCCGTAATCCCTATTGTATTTTAATGCATGAAGCTTCCTGAATCATTTTTTTCTTTTCAAGAAATTAGATGATTATTGAAGTAATACACTTTTGTGATCATATCAGACACTAATTGTTTATAAAAATGTCTTTTTTGGTCAACCCAACATGACTGGTGCCATAATCACTCATTTTGACCCATTACCCAACCCACCATTTGCCTCCTCTATGGAGATGTTATCATGTAAATGCGATATTAGAAGTGGATTCACAGGTTCATTTTTCCAGGATCACTTGGGACCTGCTATCTTACATGAACTGGAGAAGTTTCCTGTTCATTCTCTTGGCTTTCCTCTCTTCTCTCTGATCCTAGTGCTAAGACCCCAGAGGAAGCTTTGGTACATGTATTTGGTGAAGCAAGGAGAACGACACCTTCAATACTCTATTTACCTCAGTTCCATCTTTGGTGGGAAAATGTATGTGCCCACTTTGCGCGCGCGCGCACACACATATATACAGTTTTTCATTCTTACTAGTTACTGCTTATATAACAAATATAAATTTAATTAGGATGTCAATTTGTTCTAATTTGAGATTTTTTTATATTTTTTTCTCATCTTATCTGGCTAACGTTCATGATTCAGGCACATGAGCAACTTAGAGCTGTGCTCTTGACATTATTGGCAGAGTTGCCATCAGACTCCCCTATATTGCTTCTTGGAACATCCTCAGTTCAGCTTGATGAGCTTGATGGGGCTCCATCATCTGTATTCCCTTCTCGTAACATGTATGTTTGGTTGCTTATTCTGTTGCTGTTCCCTAAACATGTGTGGGGAAACTTTTTTAACTCTGTTTAACTTAAGCTAGGAATGTATATCAGTACATATTTAGTTAACCTCAGCTAATTGTACTGAAGTTTGTACATTACTGTCTAACTAGTGGTTGTCTTTCTTTGGGTGGGGTTTTGAGAAGTAAAAGAAGGTGGGGGGGGGGGATCCTTAGTGTTATATGCTGATCGAATGGTATATCTCTCAAAAAGTATGTGGTATTGCTTGGTTATAGTTATCCCTATTGCTGTGAAACAAGTTGTGTTCATGGTTGGCAGGTTGAACTTGACCTATAATAGTTTCTAAGTTATGACATAAAATACTACTAAACGTTTTAAAAAAAAGAAAGTGGGTCAACCCACGAACCCAATAGGTTGACCTGAGCCCGAATGTCTGATTTATCTAGTTAAAATTTACTGCCATGATGACCTGAAACTGTTCCAACCCTGTTTAGGCTAAATCTAAAGCCATGAATTTCAAGTTTGGTTCTGTTTGTTTCAGAAATTCACACCTCGGTTGCTGCATGCTCGCTGAATTTTTTAGTGTTGTATGACCAAGAATTCATAAAAGCATTACTCGTTAATAATTTGTGTCTGCTTTGATTCACATACTTGTCATTTAATCAGTCTGTGAAGAAGCCAAGGTTCCTCATGGTGCATAATTAATATTCATATATGTACCTGTTACAGTTATCAGATGGACAAACCATTAACGGACGATAGAAGTATATTTTTTGACCGTCTGATTGAAGCTGCTTTGTCAATATCATCAGAGGGAGCCAGAAGCAAGTCTCAAAAGTCGGATGCTGTTCCTGAACTCAGCAAGGCACCAAAGGTAGACTCTGGTCCAAAGGTCTCTGAGCTTAAAGCTAAAGCAGAAGCCGAGGGTCATGCCCTCCGTAGACTGCGAATGTGCCTACGGGATGTTTGCAACCGGTAAGTTTTTCTTAATCACATATTTTTTCACTGTGATTTATATGGTGCTATTAGTGTCTATTGCAGATTACCATATCCTCATACATGTGTCAAGTTAACACTAGACCGTAGAAACTAGCCATCCATCATGGCGTAATTCGTTGCTCATCGATCATCGCTTTTACATATGGAGTATGGAAAAAGTCATAGAAGATAAGATCCCATATAGGAGAATATTGGAACCCTGTATCAAAACTCTATGTTTAATTTTATCTTTCTGTCTTAATCACTTTTATACTTGTGTTAATCTTGGCTAAAAGCTATGTCCATGTGGCAAAATTTTGAAACCTACTTAAACACCACCCTTTTACATGGGACAGGGTTTTGTATGATAAGCGTTTCAGCGCCTTTCACTACCCTGTGTTGGATGAAGATGCCCCAAACTATCATGCAGTTATTCAAAACCCTATGGATATGGCTACCCTTCTACAACGTGTCGATACCGGAAAATACATAACTTGCAAGGCCTTCTTAGAAGATTTTGATCTCATTTTGGCAAATGCAAAGGTTCATTTCTCAATCTAAAAGTATAAATTAAAATTAAAAACTTTTGTAATGCTTTTCTTTGTTCATGTAGATATATAATAGGGACGATTACAATGGAGCTAGGATTGTCAGTAGGGCTTATGAACTTCGAGATTCGGTATGTCATTTTTCACTGGATGTTGGGTTTGAAGTTTGAACTATAATGCTGCATGTATTGCCATCTTTTTGAGATTATGATGTGATTGAAGTTTTTTATGGTATAGGTGCATGGGATGCTATCCCAGATGGACCCCGCATTGGTTGCTTTCTGTGAGAAGATTGCTGAGAATGGTGGTCCGGTGTCTTTGCCCGAAGATGTAGCTGGATCTTCTTTCCAGCTTGTTCCTGTTGTTCAGATGGCAACTATGACTAGGGCTAGTGCACGTCTTCGTCATGTCCAGCCAGAAGTCAATTTAGATCAGAGCTATGAAGCACTAAAACGATCCAAGAAGAGTGCTGAGCCTTCACATACAGGTTTTATACCCTGCGTTATTGATTTATATATTGATTTTTGCCAATTCAAAATAAACACATTTCCAAGTGACTCTTCTGTGTGCAATTTTTAAAGTGTCATATGGCAACGTTTTAACTTAAAAATTGGTTAAAAAAGACTAAATTAATGTGTCAAAACTTCAAACAGGAAGTCGCTAGCTTCATGGTCGTTATTATTTTAGTTATCAGACAAGTATTAATGATAGTTCTATTTATTAGTTACTGGTTAGGTAACACTAGATAAGATTAGGAATAACAGCTGTAATAGAATATTCTTATTTAGATAATCCATACAGAGGGTTTAGAGAACTATTTCTTTTATGTTCAGTTTTGATCTAGGCATTAACACTATCAGAAGGGAAGAACAAACAACTTTAAAATGTTGATTACTTGCGAAGAGCTATTTCAGTTCTTATTTCTGCACATATCATATAATGTATTGGTCTATTGGAGTAATCTAATCCACAATCTAAATTTTCAGCTTCAACAGCTGATGAAGTATCTCATCAGCCTCAAGAACCAGCAGCTGAGGATCAAAATGATCCAAACCCTGGTGAAAGTTCACCTCCCGGTTGCATTGAAGACAACACTACTTCCAACGAGACCACCGAGCCAAAATCACAAGACACCATCATGACAGATGCTGCGAGTGACAGCAAAATCGAATCTGCCAAGAAGCTTTTGTTGGAGCGCACATCTGATTATGGAGTTCCGCAGCTTGAAAGGCTGTATACCCGAATCATAAAAGGTGTGTTTGAGTTGAAAAATGTTGAACATGACAATCTCAAGCTCTCTGTTTCAAACTTTCTGCTCCAATTTGCTGAAAACGATGCTAATTTTTAAAGCAAACCATTTTTCCCCCGCTGGATAGATTTACATGTTTTAACGAACAAATTTGAACTTTTAAAGTATTTCGGTAGAATCTAATTTAAATCCAATTCAGGAGATGGTTTCACTTTGTCTATGATGTTAAGCTGTTAGCATCAGCATATGCTCTTTTCTTTTAGTTTTAACAATTTTTGTATCCTAAGTGAACAATCCAACCATAATAAACCATATGACGCATAACCAGATCAGATTGATGTATGCAGTTTTGTTACCGGTTTAATCTGTTGAAGAATAGTGTTAGTTTTTAGATATTCAAAGTATAGTATGCCATCAAAATTCAAAACAGATATAATAACATTACAGCTTATTATTCTTGTTTTAATAATTTCCAAACTATAGCTTGTTAATTTTTAACCATCCAAGTTGGTGGATTGAAGATTTAAAATCGACCATGCATTGTTTTTATTAATAAATAATCTCAATTTGAATAAAAAGTATATAAAACCGAAAAGTAATAATTCTCTCTGCTAGAGGCATTACATAATGTAGCAATGTCCAAGTCTATAAGAAATGAGTAATGATAAAATACATATCGCTTCTTTGTATGACTTCTTTAATTTCCTCAATCTTCTATTTTAATGAAATAATCTTGATTAAATAATTAAGTGAATGATAAAACTCTGCACACCAATATATTAATAGACTTTTATTTATATATATTCCATAGGATATAAATCCACACAAATCCTAATAGTGATTGTTAAACTTCATCAACTATTAGTGATTGTTCAACTTCATCAACTATTAACATAGGCTATTCATCAATCTATTAACATAAATATAAAACATATATACTTAATAATTCTAGCTTAAATATCCTTTCGATCAGCTTGTTGCTATTGCTTGTTGGCTTTCTTTGTAGTCGTAATCCAACGGCATTTCAATCAAATCTGCTCCTCGAGCACAAACCACAGGAGGAAACACAGTTCCCGCAAACCGAACATTAGCATTCTTGCATGTTGTTACAAGCTTGATTGACGGGTTGACATGTTGAATATTGATTTTCGCGAGAGTGATGCCTACACAACTATTCACATTCGGGCTGCAGGTAATGTTGATCGCGTCACTTGTTGCAGAAGTCCCATGGATATCGTAAAACCTAACGCTACGTATTTGAACCATCTGTGGCTGCAGTTTCATTAGAAAACAAACATAATATTATTATCACGAAAGAACATTAAACAATTATATATGTGTGTAAATGGAAGAAAATATATTATATACCGTTCTAAAAATTTACGAGTTTTCAAATGACTCTAACCCGATAGTAGCGATACATGTTGACATACATACCTTATTATCACAAGTCTTATTATGAGGGCAATAGAACTGAGTGACTACGATCGGATTCTCAACACGAGTCATTCCTATGTTAGCAAATGTTATACGGCTTGCGGAACCCGATCCTCCCTGAAAGAGATAAAAATAGTTCAATTATACATGTAAGTAACAAAGAATAATTAAAATGTTCGTTTAAAAAAGAATGTATCAATTTTTTTAAATAAAATAATACCGGTACTGTTTTGATCCTAACTCCGTTTTGAGTATCTGTGAAGGTTGCACCGATGACATTAATGTCACTCACAACATCTTTGGCATTGTTCCTTCCTAGGCTTCCAACACTTGGAAGGAAAAAAAACCCAAATAAAAATCAATATAGGGGTGTCAATTTTTGACAAGACAGATAAAAACAATAAGTTTTTAGTATTTTTATTTAATGTCAAATTAAAAGTATAAAATTAGTTCGCCTATTTTAAACATAAAAAATTACAATATCTATATGTTAAAATAACAGCAATAATAATGATATAATTTGTCAGTGTTAAACATGTTCGTGTCGATCCATAAATACACGTGATACATGTGTCTAATGTGACTTTTAGGTTTGTGTTGAACCCGTAAACACAACATGTTTAGCAACCATAGAAGGAATGTGATCATAATGCAAACCTTACGCCATGGCCAGGGCCACAGTTTACATCTGTAATGTTGATGTTGAAGCTACCGCCATTGATTGCAATGCAATCGTCTCCTAAAAAACAGTTAAAATAGTGAAATAATAATCATAATATGTGCTCCAAGTAAAGAAAAACTTGATAATTATGTTTTATACCAGTCCCAATGTGTCCACCTGTGATAGTAACACCGTTACTATCCGATATATCAATTCCATCAGTATTAGGACTATCTTTGTGTGCACGTATGTTAATGTTTAAGATTGTGGCCCCGTTGCAAGCATTTATAGATATATGATTTCTCGGGCTGTCTTGCGAGGTCACTCCTTCAAGCATAAGTCCATTACAGTTATGAAACGCCAAACCCTATATATATATATATATATATATATATTATATATATATATATATATATATATATATATATATTATATATATATATATATATATATATAATATATATATATAACAAATAAACCATTTAGTTATGGCTAGATCAACAAAACTAAAACTTGATAATTATTTTATGCATCGATATCTTACGGTTGGATTACTTTCACAAGGCTTTTCCTGTAAAAGATTACAAAAAACTCACCATGGTTAAATTAATCAAGGTAATAATTCAAGACGTTTAATTATAAGATTGATTAAGGCGTCAATCACTTACACATTTATTCCACCAGCTCGCCCCTTGACAATTAAATATTCCAGTTCCAACTAATTTAAGATTTTGAACATCTTGAAACTTAATCCATGTATCACTTTTAATCGACCATAAGTTCTTGGGTTTGGCTTTAATCTCCCCCACAACCTGTTAAAATAATGCATAAAAATATTTATTATTATCATATATATAATACGAACAATATTAAATATATTAATATTATTTTTTATAACCAGAATGCTTTAAGATGTGAAACTATCTTATCTTTTAGTATACTTTTTAGTATACTTTTACATGTTAAGTTTACTCACATTGACAACCATAGTTGTAGCTTTGCATGGACCTTGAAAAGTCAACGGCCCAGTTTGTAAGTTTCCAGTGAATAACTTAAATTGACCGGTGGTTGAACTACATGCTGTTTTCCATGCATTCATCAAATCCTACATCATGTAAACATTGAAAAAAAAAGATTAATGCGTACGTAAATTAAATAAACTTGTAATTATAATTTTTTAATTAAGCAAAACTTAATTAACTACCAAAGAAATATCATTCATATCATATTTAACAGCTCCAACATCCTTAACATCAAACTCTTTTGTAGAAAACGATGAATTCGGGGGTTGCAAGAACACGATGAATCCGATGACGATGACACTAAGAACGAATGTTACCACAACTGTTGAGCAAGTAGCCTACATTCGATAAACACTTAATCGATCAATTAACTGTTTTAACTAACAAAAGAAATATGTTGAAGAAAGATAATTACCATGATCGATTGAATATGAAAATTGAGAGAATTGAATGATTTGTGAAATTAAATCAAAACTGGTCCTGACATTTATAGATTTGAAGAGAAGTATAAAAATGGTAATTATGTTTATATTTGTGAATAAAAATCTTTAAAAAAGGTTAAAATTGTGAGATCTTGTTTCATTTAATCCTTTCCTAAATTTCTTTTGTATATAAAATTTCAAAGCATTATATAATTAATATCGATTAATTTAAAAGCACCTATAGGTTCTCTGTGGATCCTTAATTAATCCAACACGTCGATTTGTACATGTATGTTATGCAAGAACAACCGACTTCTATTAATAATTACCGTTTTACATAGTTTGATAAGATTCTTGAACTGTTAGAAAATTATTTGATTCTAGTAATTTGAGATTTCATATATCTCCTCTAAAGTTTCTTTAATTTATTAAAATTCAAAGTATTAACATACATTTTACTAATAATTAAGATATTTTTTGTTAGGGAAAACTTCATATGCAAGTTTTAAAAATATTTCAATTAGGTCATTTATATTTTATATGTTCCAATCAGTTCGCAAATATTTGTATCTGCTCCAATTAGGTTATGAATATTTTTTATTTATTCCAATTAAGTCACTAATGTATTAGGATGTTCCAATTAGCTCACTTGTGTTTTTTTTTTAAATTTTTAAATAATTCATAATTTTCTAAAATGATGCGATTCTTGATAAATATTGTTAATATTTAATATATTTTAATTGTTTTTAAAGTATTTTTACAATTAATGAGTTATCTAATTAGAATTGAAACTTTAGTCATCTGATTGAGACAAAAAATTTATAAGTGACCTAATTGAGAAAAAATATTTATAAATGATCTGAAACAAATAAATTTATGAGTGATTTGATTAAAAAATATTAATTACTATTTTACAAAGTTATTTATTTTTATCATTTTAACTTATCTCATTAAGAACACTTGATAATGATCATTTAACTCTCGAATAATCTAGTCTAATCATGTTATAACTATTGTTAATTAAATGTAAATGTCACTGGACTGTACATATACGTTTCATGAAAATTTTAGGTTTCTAATCAATAAATATAGGTTTCTTTTTAAATGAACATTACAAAGGTTGCTTTTATATAAAAAATATATTGAATGAGCATACAACTATGGGTGTTAATTAGATTATTGAAACGACGATCATTCAAAAACCTAATGATATAAATAATAGAAAAGTTAAAAGAACTTTACATATATAACTACTTAAAACAAAACCGATTATACAACTAGTTCACTATCAAACCGGTCGGTCTGATTTTAAATACATCAATTTCTACCAAATAAAATCCAAAACAAACCATTCATCCAGAGGCATACATTTTAATGTTTCTTATACGTTTTATTCCCTTGTTTCTATCATCTAATAAGAAAAAAACAACGGCAAGTGTTTTATTGTAGAGGCCATCCTCATGTACAAGTATTTACATCGTTTTGCTCCCACATTTAAAAGCCTCCTACACCAAAATAACACAAAACCGAAACCAAACAACAAACATAAAGAAACCAAAGAATTTACAAAATCTTTCAACCAAAAGAACTAAAACATTCAGCAACTGTAATACAAGCAACCACCATCCTTAACCAGATCCACCATTCCACCACCATCACCGCCACCACAGATCCCCGCCTCCACCGGATCACCGCCACCTCCAACGCCAAGCTCACTGCCACCACAGTTGCAGCAAACAAACTTTGCAGGCACTGCACTGCAATCAGGAATACCAGCACAGCGAGTATGCTGCCATACACCACATACATCGCACGCCAACATCCTCTCGCCATCATCATCCTTCGCCCCGCAACCACAATCCAACGTCCAAGTTTCCTCGCCTCGTTCCATTCTAAATCTACTTAACCCGCTCTTCCCTAAACACTTCCCAGCAACGTTGACCACTGCCTCGAGGTTTGACCCGAGCAGAAGCTTGATTTGGGTGGATTCATCAACACCTCTATATCCAACAAGCTCCTCTGCTTGAAACCGTCTTAGAATCAAATAAACTTCTTGAAAAGCCTTTGATGCTTCAACTTTAAGGTCATGAACAGTGGCATTAGGGGGAAGGATTATGTGCTCTGGAGGCGGGTTTATAATATTTTCTTCGGTTTGTTCATTGAGTTCTGGTTTACATGAGAGTATTAGCGAATTCGGGTTTCCTTGTGAAAATGACTTTTCAGGGTGGTAGTTCTTCACAAAATGCTTGCAATCAAGTATTTTAATAGCTGAATTCACCATTGTTTCTCTCTTTGTGAAAGGTACATAATCTACCATAAACGGAGGATGGAGTAAAGCTTCATATAAGTATTTTAGATCTCGCATTAAAGTATCTTCTGACGGGCAATTTGTAAGCGAGCGGTTGTTTGTGGCATCACCCGAATCTATATTGCTACTAGGTTCAAGCCTGCATTGATCGACGAAATCATTCCAGTTAGATCCAGCATAGACATCTAGATATAACAAATGGGTTGGTCACACCCAAACTCTACTGTATGAGTGAGATTTTTAACTAGGTTGGTCAAACGGGTGGGTTAATGGATGAGTTTTAATACGGGCTGGGTCACATTCTACCACAAGTTTTTTAAAGAATGTCTTAAATATGATTACAAAATTTAAATAAAGAGAGTGAAGTGTTAACCTGTATTCAAGAGTACCAGAATCTGGATTGGATCGCGCATTAACCACCATACCATCCGCTGCTTGTTTCCCTTTAAGTTCCTTGAGACAGTAATCCAAAAGATCAGGACGACCCACTCTGCAAACCGCCCCTCGTAGAGACCCCCAGCTCACCCAAGAGGACCCACTAACTGCTTTCAACACTCTAAACATTGCTTCCTCAACACGAACAATATCAGTCATTTCCCAACACACAACACCCTGGAATCACTTAACTTGACCTTTTTGCTGGTCCTATAATCAACCATTGTCCGGTTTTTGTTGGCATCATGTAATAGTGTAGTTAAGAAACGAAAAAGATCTCTACTAGTTACAAGCTCCTGATCTGACAGTGATTGGTAAAATGAAATCAAGTCATGTAAACGCGTTCTAGGTTTACGCCCTTGAGAAGATAAGGTAGATAAGGGCATGTTTGCTAAGGTTTCAATTGCATTACTATAGGCTTCACGCGTAATAGCATAGCTTCCAGCACCAAACTCATAACCCCAATCACCATACCATGGATGACCCTTAATTACTGAGTGAAGTAATCGGAACTCTAAACCATATTTCTTTGATACATCCATAACACTCACTTGTCTGTTCACAAGTTCAAAGAAAACAATACATTTATGAGTCAGTAACTTTTATAGACCAATTTTATTGTAATGAACTTATCCCAACCTGATTCCAAGAACTTTGCAAAGGCGATCCCAGAAGTCCATAATATGACTGCCCGAGAGGAACCACGAACCGCCTTCTCTGCCATTGACTCTCAGGATGTGACCATAACCATTCATGTGGACCACACCATGTAAAAGATGATTGGTGTAATCCAACTGGTTATACATCCAATCCTCAATTTCTTCAGTAGTCATGACATGGTTACATAACTTGCACCTACAAGTGTTCAAGATTCTCGAATGTTTAAGTGAATGATTGACATTGTATCCAATACCTTATATTCCCAAACTTAAAATGCATATGATTTGTATACAACTATAACCAAACTATTCTTTCTAAAGCCTATTACTTTGATACAAAATGAGAACAGACATTCTATATAGAAGCGCAAAGAGCATACCTCGAGTCGGACAAATGGACAAATGCACCACAACCAGCACATGGCTTGTTGTAGCCACCAATGGAAGCCCCATCAGCCTTGATTATGAAATGGTACCTCTTCCCGCATACTGGGTTCCCACTCCATCCTTATATATCAAGTATATACATTAGTTATAAATCGCAGATGCTACATACAATGTATGTATTGAACACAAAAGAAAACCATAAACCCTTTAAAAATGAGTGGTGCTAAACGTACACAACCTATAGTTTACATAACCTACCATTTTACCTTAAGGGTGTACTAGTACTACAACTCAATACGGGTGTATAAATAACCTATACGGGTTTTATACTGTCATATAGATAAAAGTATAAGAGATATTTTTAATATCAAAGAGAAACAGTGAAATAATAAGATAATAAATACAAAATATTTATTGTAAACTTTTTTAAAAGTGATTGATGGACACGTTGCAAATAGAGAAGACACACGAATTTAGTTAACACGAGTACCCGACCCACAATGAGTCAGCATCAATCACATCTGATTCGTACAACAAGGCCCACATCACTCTTACTTTATATAAAATCATTATCATTTTAACATTTAAATATTAATTATAACAATAAGCAAATAACCTTTTTCCAGTTAAACATGTTAATAATCCCAAAAGGTGACCAATATATCGAACCCAATATTACTTTAATTAACTATATATCATTTATTAATATAGTTATTTATATATTAATTTATTAATTAATCCATCTCATCTTGATGATTACTCGTCAAATCCAGCTGGCAATTAAAGCAAATGAACCGCTAATTTTCTTTCGGATAATTCTAGAAGACAACCAAAACACGTAACCACAACCGAGTCAAACAAACTCGTTCCGATCCAGTTGAGTTAACTCACCAACAACTCGGCACTGATCACAATACACCGATCTAGATCTGATCACATCCTCCTCCACCACATCGAGGCACACCGTCGCATCGCCTCCGTCATCGCTCCTCTGATCTCCAACCCTAAACAGGATCTGCCACGTCAGCAGGTGCGGGAGAGAGACGACGGCGGCGGCAGCAGCGCGTGGCGGAGCAAAAACTGGCGTACGGTGGTTCTGAACGGTTTGGTGGCCGGAAGTTCGCCGGAGGGGAACGTCAGAAAGTCGTTGAGATCGGCGGTTACTCTCCTCTTCATCCTCTTCAATGGACGGCCGTTGACAACCATTGTTTTGATCGTTGGATCTAAGCGTTGTGAACACGGATCGCAGAGAAATGAATGATGATTGAGTTAGGGTTTGATCGATTGATTGATTGATGATTGATGATTGAATGGAGTGGAGTCGGTTTCGGATGTAGAGAGAGAGGGTCAAACGCTGATTTCAATGAAAAGGATATTTTCAAGGGGTTAATTTGGAATCTATCGGTTTTCACGATTTTATTTATTTATGACCACTTAAATTAATACAATCAATGAATCAAAACAACTTGTTCACTAAGTCGTTTTTTTTATAATTATGTGGCTACGTTTTTATGATACTGTTCATTTTTATTAATTTATTAATATTTGTTAAAAGTGATTGAGTAGAGAAGAGAGAAAATTTAATAATAAAAATATAAAAAATACTATTTTATTAAAAAAAAAGAAAAATAGTAATTTTTAATGTAGTTATAAAAATGAAAATAAGTAGTGAGTCATGAATGCTCTAAGTTGCACACTATATGTCTTATGTATGTATATAATATTAATTGTTAATGAGTTTTAGATCAATTGCTTTAGCAGGAGACACTCTATGATTTTTCAAAGTGAATGTCATGAGTTGAAGTCTTACTATAGATGTAATATGTTCGAAGTGGACCAATGATTTTATCACAATGGCCTTTTGGTGATGGGTTACCCTTGGAATGGTGGCCGAGCCGGGTCACCAGTGTTGTCTGTGTTCGCGGGCGTAAATGACCTTTCGTCAATGGGTTTACCCGGTGACCAGGATTAAAATTTATTCGTTGATCACTAAAAGATAATATATATATATATATATAATATTAATTACTATTTTTTTCATTAAGGTTTATTTCTTAAGCTTTATGGGTTGTACTTGACTTTTGATTTTTCTTTTTAAATTTTTTTTTACTTTAGTCTCAATATTTTTATATCTTTTACTCCTTAGCCCTTATATTTCTTTTACTTTAGTTTGGTTCGTTATACTTTTTATATTTTACAAATTTTTCGTTTTATGTTTCTGTTTAAATTTCATGAGTTAACATAATGTAACGTACGTGTGTGATTTAACATTTACATTTATTTTTTCCCTTTAACGTCCCATCGCAACACGTAGGTCCTAGATAAACTAAGTTATTGTTTATAATGGTTTACATTTCACGTACGTGGTCAACATTTTTACGTCTACATTCCTTTTGAATTTATATTTTTCATTTTTTTTTCTTTTTAATTCGAGTTATTCCGGAGTTAATGGTTGCTGATGATGATGTGACATTGTTGCCACTTGTCATGGTTGACTTAATACTAGTTATTATATATATTAAAAAGGAATGTCGATGTTACAGTAACTTTTAAAGTTTTATGATTTGATCACCATTGTTTTCATCATATAACTTTTCAGCCTCCATTTCTTTTTCTGCTGGCTATGAAGGACTACGATTGGTCCGCCTCATCAAGTAGAGAATCATATAAGCGATGGGTACAAGTGCAGAAGCCATGGGTACAAGATGAAACTGCTTTTTTTTATTCTTCAATTTCAGCCCTTTAGGTCACGTACTACTATCTCCAATTGAAGCTGTGATGGGGATGGGTTAACACAAGGAAGAGGAGAAGATGTGTGTGTGTGAGAGAGAGAGAGACGATGGTTGAAATTGAACGTAAAAGGGGGTGTGGGCTCTTGCTGTTATGGTGTTAAGCAATTGATTTGGGTTGTGACCGAAGGATGTTGCAAGAAGATGAAGGCTCGAGAGAAAATCAAGATATTATGAAAATGAGAGTTAATAGGTAAATAGAGAATGATGAAGATCATGGTGGTGTACATAAATCAAAAAATATATTTAAATTAAATAGGTTTATGAAAAAAAGAAGAGGAAGGATAGGGTTGAAATCTTTTGAAGTGTACAGTTAAAACATAGATTTATTAGTAAATACATATCTAACTTCAAACAAAACAAAGAAAACAAATTATAATTTTTGTTATTAATCTATGATATTTGAATGTTTAAAGGATGAATCGAGTGAATACTTATTATATTTAAACATCATCTCTAAGCCATCCTCCACAATCATCATAATCATCACCGGTCGAAATATTAAAATATGAAATGCTTTTTGCTCACATTCAAATGATAACTTACCAGTTTTCACAATGAAACAATACACACAATCCTGCTCATCTTAAAACACAAACTGCCTAGGAATTGACTTCCTATTAGCAGCATGTATAATCTTAATAATGTCTTGTTACAACCCTCACCTAAAACTAGATATACATAATCATTTCCTCTTTCCAATACCTTACAACTTGCGTATGACGATCTACACACATCCTTGTTAATCTAAAAACTAGTATTTGGAAAAAATGTTTCGGCAAAAGTGTAAAATTAAAGTTTAACGTCGAAACACTATTTGAGGATCGCGCGTTTAAGATTATTTTGAAAACATATGTAAATTTATATAAAAGTAACGAATTAGATAAAATCAAAGGGGAAATATTTAAATGGACCTTAAAAGTTACCCTTTAAATTTAATATAATAAGAGAATAATATAAAGAAACAAAAAAATAAGTTTGTTGAAAATAAAAACATATAAATAAGTATAGGAAATTTTATATTCAGTTAAATAAAATCAAAGGGCTAAACTACAAGCTTTTAAGGTTTAAAAATGAAACTTATATTACATTTTGCGTCAAATGGTGACAAATACGTTTAATATAACACGAATCGAAAAATATATACTAGTTCATGTACTAGCGATTTACATTTTCTCAGACTTATATTTGTTGGTCTAACTAGCATTTTGTTGACGACTCAAATAAAATTTATATTGAAACATGGGTAAAAACAAACATATCGTAACGGTTGTATTTGGAATATAAAAAAATTGCAATGTTTTGAAAAGAAGTACATATTTATTATACTTGGAGCATAGGTTTTTGCTGCACTTTGTGGATTTGGTTTTTAAATAAAATTGTATCGAACGTACGTAGAGATAATCATATTGCAATACATATTTAAAATTTCCAAAACATTAAAATTTTCTGGGGAAAAAATACTATATTTGACCCGGGTCGATTTTGAAAGAAATCTATGACTGAACGTAGATAAAAATAAACATATCGTTGTTGCGTATCCGATATTTAAAAAAAATATATTAAATATTATAAGTGATAGACAAATTACAATGAAAATAACTTATAGTAATTAACTAATATTTCAACTTTGAAACCATATATAGCATGACCCCAAGTCAAACCCGTGTTCTGTGTCATGCATTCGTGGGTTGTAAATCATGCATTAGTCATGTGCTATTTGAGTTATAAAGTTTTAGTAATGAATTAACTATCTAACTCATTATAAAAACATTGATAAACATGGTGCTAGCATGAAGGCATATATGACTGTGCCACATTTAAATATCACATGGATTGTAGGATATCACATTAACTACAAAATAAATAAATAATTATATAACTAGTCACACAAAGATGTCCGCAAAATCCATCTCACCTTCCGATATAAAGTTAATACACGGTATCAATAAAAACAAAATCTAGCGATGCTTGAACATGCTTCATTCTTACATATCACGTTACCATTATTTGAAACATGAATAAGAACATGCATGAATAAACACCTTTAGTGTCTTAATGATGTAGTTCATCGAATCGATCACCATCGGTGCTAGGTGGATGCCATTTACGCGAAGGGTAATGTGGGTAATGACTGCGAGGTGCATATGGTCTCCAAGTGTGTGGTATTGGTTTGGGAGGAAGAGTTTCATGTGGTTGCTTCTCAGTGGGTGGTGGCATAAAGCTCGGATTTGTAGGTGGTTGATCCACAATAGATGGTGGCATATCAGTGGGACTTTGTGGTGGTTGATTCTTTGGTGGCTCGTCAATCGAAGATTGTGGTGGTTGATCCCCCATGGGTGGTGGCACATCTACCGAAGATTTTGGCGGTTGATCATTTGTGGGTGGTGGCATGTTGACCGGAGATTGTAGTGGTCGATCCTCCATGGGTGGTGGCTCATTGACGGGAGACTGCGGCGGTTGATCCTCTATGGGTGGTGGCTTGTCTACCGAAGATTGTGGTGGTTGATCATCCATGGGTGGTGGCATGTCGACCGAAGATTGTGGCGGTTGATCGTCCATGGGTGGGGGCTTGTTAACCGGAGTTTGTGGCGATTGATCATCCATGGGTGGTGGCGCGTCGATCGGAGTTTGTGGCTGTTGATCATCCATGGATGGTGGCACATCTACCGGTGTTTGTGATGGTTGATCCTTAAATGGTGGAGGCATTTCGATTGGAGTTTCTGGTGGTTGATTATCAATTAGTGGCGTGTTATTTGGAATTGGTGGTGGTTGATCGTCAATTGGCGACGTCTCAGTGGGAGTTTGTGGTGGTTGATCATCAATTGGTGGTGGCATATCAATAGGAGTTTGGGGTGGCTGATCTTCATTTGGTTGTGGCAGGTCAACTGGAGTTTGTGGTGGTTGATCAACATTTGGAGGTGTGATGTCAATAGGAGTTCGTGGGGGTTGATTGTCAGTTGGAGGCAGCACGTCAATAGGGGTTTGTGGCGGTTCATCATCACTTGGTGGTGGTAGGTCAATGGGAGTTTGTGGTTGATGATCATCAATAGGAGTTTCTGGCGATTGATTGTCGATTGGCCTTGGATGATATATAGGAGTTTGGGGCGATTGAGTGTCATTTGGTGGTGGCACATCAATAGGAGTTTGTGGGGGTTGAGTGTCACTTAGTGGTGGCATTTCAATATGAGTTTGTGGTGGTTGATCATTTATTGGTGGATCATCAATAGGACCAAATGAGGGTGGTGGCGGTTTTCTTATTTGTGGTTGATTATCATGAGATGATGGTGGTGAAATTTCCTTTATGGGGGGTGATGTGTAGACAAGTTTTGGTGGTGGACTATTCTCAAACACCGGTGGCGATGTGTAGGCTGTTGATGGTGGTGGATGATTGTTGATGGACGGTGAGATGTGAGCATGTCTTGTTGGTGGTGGGCTAGCCTTAAAACCTGGTGGTGAGGTGTGGACATGCGATGGTGGTGGTTGCGAGCTGCGGGGAGGTACCATATAGATTGGTGGTGCCAGGCGAACATGTCTTCTTGGTGGTGGATTGACCTCAAAATCTGGCGGCGATGTGTAAACATACGATGGTGGTGGTCGTGTGTTTATAGGTGTTGTTATGTGATCATGTCTTGTTGGTGGCGGACTAACATCAAAATCTGGTGGTGATGTGTGATCATGTGATGGTGATGGTGATGGTGATGGTGATGGTGATGGTTTCAAGTTGATGGATGGTGTCGTGCGAACATGTCTCGATGGTGGTGAACTAACTTCAAAATCAGGTGGTGAAGTGTCGACATGTGATGGTGGTGGTTGCAAGTTGATAGGTGGTACCATGTGCCTTGGTGGTGTCCTGTGAATGTGTCTTTTTGGTGGCGAACCATGGATTGGATTAGGTGGCGGTAACATTGGCACCCCCGGACATATTGGTTTTTTGTGACGGATGTGTGATGGTTGTGGCCTATAGTGGATCGATGGGAAAAGGTTGTCCAAAGAAGGGGTAGAGGATGATATAGTTACACTAAAAAATAACAATAGTGTGTGTATGAGAACCATTTTAGTATGTTTTTATTAGTTTGTGAAGAAACTTGCTTGTAAAAATTCATTTTATAGTGTAGGTTACCCTTTAATAATGGCTATCTTATTTCAAGCCCATGTGAGAATTATGTTACCAAACATTGGACCAAATGTTTAGCCGATGGCCCACGTAAAATGCACTTTTAATGTATGATGGTTCCATATCTGTTTATAAAACCGAAGGTATTTTCTAAAGCGACTTAACATACACTTTTAATCAATAAATGATGAATGAGTGCTAAGTATAGATTTTTGTTTTACACGAATCTAAGCAAAATGAAAATACAACTTTTATTGATTAATATATATACACACATATACGTTTCGTATTTTGGTAATATGATTAAATTGATTGGTGATTATTTTAGGTGAAATGTCAACACAAATAATAAAGAAAACTGGCCAACTGTATTCATTTTGTAACATGAAAATCATTGAAAAATAGTATACTCTTATATGTATGAATTAGGTAAGAAACTAATGTATTATATAAATTCGTATACTTAATAATAAGGATTTGTAAATTATAAAACAATATTTATATGTTGTGTATGTATATAATGCATACTAAAGGCATCTCATTATATAGTTGGGAAAAGAAACTTCATTAGTAGACTAACTAAGGAGTTTAAAATACCATTAGTAATATATGTCAAAAGCAACGATTACAAACTTTACGTGAGTTGAAAATTCAAAAGGTTTGTAGCTTAGCGTAACATAATGTACAACAAAAAAGTTTCTCTCCAAGTGTTTTAAAGTTTTAGTATTATGATGAGCATCAACATAAATTTATAAGTAGACTTAATGAGCGTACTAGCGATGTCATGAATAGAAAAAAGACTTGATGAGTGAAAGCTTAATATTTTAGCGGGACACCTACTATTATATACCGTAGCTATGAGTCAGGAGAAGTTAGTAAGGATCAATTATAAACTCTCTTTTTTCTATTTAGGATTTTGATATCAATCTATAGTAATTTTACGTGAATCGTGTCATAACTTACACCTACTAGAGTATACCGTAGCTAAAAAATTTAAAAATTAAATCATTTACTTTTTGAATAAATATAAAATACATCTCTATGTCATATTAACGACATTTTTAAGACAACTATGAGATTGTTTTAACATTGATATATTATAATTATAAGATTACATCATACTTATTTGTGATTTTGTGTTTAATAATACATAGTCTAAACTTCTGGGAATAATAATATTTCTTTTCATTAGTGGTAATATGGTATAAATAACAAGCAATGGGATTAGAATAATGCATACCTAAAAAAGTAAATTAAAAAAAGAAAGAAAGAAACAAATGACGTGATTGTAATAGTATTATGTCGTCACCAAAAACCATATTGCCAATTAAGTATATCTTGATTTTAGCTAACAAATACAAAATTTAAAGTTTAAAAACAATATATAAACGGAAAATACCAATAAAGACGTGGAAAAATAATTAAACGGCAGACTAAACGACATTAAATTTGAAGAAAACCATTGATCTTTGCATGTACTTTTGAAGAGAAAGAGATATTGGTATAATTTTGGTTGAAAACATACCATAAATGAGTCGAAATTATAGAATGGTAATTCTTTTAATGGATTATGACTTGATACAAAGTTTACTTTTTTTTAGTTGAGCAACTAACAACCATTGCACTTCTAATAATTACTTGTGACACCTTCACGTACAAATATTTTATTTCTATAGTCGACTTCATCCTGTTGGATTTCGATCAGGTTTCCAATACCATAATCCAAATTCAAACAATAAGCTTTTCCATCGATTTGAGAATACCATTTGAACAATAAAAATGCTTTTAGTTTAGTTTAATGTTTAGAAACTATCACTCCCCAAATCAAATACCAAACAACTCAGTCATTGTTTTTGTGCAGTTTGACAAGCAACTTTTAAGTGCAGTTACCCTAGTTTTCATTCAATGACATTGATGTGAGTCATTTAGATTAGTTTAAGTGATAATAAGGGCCGAAGCTTCATGGGGGCCGAGGGGGCCCGCCCCCCACTTTTTTTTTGTTAGTAGTGTAAATTTTCGAGTCGATAGTATAAATTTTCGGTCCAGTGGTGAATTTTTTTAATAAATATAGAGTCCGCCCCACTTGAAATAATTTACTTTCGCCCCAACTCATCGTAAACTTTGGTTAAAACTTCGCCACCGGCGAGAATTTTAATTTTGTTATAACTATATATGTTTTTACAAGACTGATGAATAATGTCTATTGAGCTGGCATGTCAGGTGATTTGATTGGGCCACGTTTTCTTTTCTGTTTTTGGTTTACATGAAAATATTTTTGCGTATAAAGAAAATGATAATGAAGGTTAAATGCAATATGTCCTATTGCTTTTGTGGTTAAAGCCATCTTTGTGTCCAATCCTCTAGGGCCTTTTTCCTGCTGATTTATCTTTTTTTTCATATTTTTATTTTTTCCCACCTCTGGTGTATCCTTTTAAAAAAGATGAACGTGAATAGTAGCACCACCGTTAATTCTGCCATTTAGCGTTTTTATTTTATGTTTTTTCATTTGCACCTCTCGTACTGTATATGATCTACATTATTAATTCTTTTATTTATTTTTTTGATACTTTTATATTTTTCATAATAACTTTGGTTTGTTTATTAAAAAAGAAGAGTTTTACTTCTCGCGCTTCGCGGTGAGTAAATTGCGATCAGACTTTTCTCGTGCGACGAAGTGGGAGTTTGACTTTTATCGTTTCGGATCATCAAAAACAATAAAATCAAACACGGTGGGATAGTTTTGATAATACAATAAATAACGTCACTTGCTCTAGCGGACGAAATCTCAACAATAACGTGATAAGCAATGCCTCAACAATAATACCACTTATAAGCGGTAAGATTCGTCATGATACCTCAAAAAAATAACATTTTCTCTTACAACAATCATTTATAATATACAACACGCACTTAAATAAACATAAGGAATAAATGATACATCTATGCTTATGCAATATAAATAAATATAGGTATTCATTTGTTTTCAATATCACTTATACGGTGTAGGAAGTGTAACATAAATGAAGACTGCACGTTCTACACATGTAAATAGGTCCCACCCACTTACATTTATTTTCTTTGTTGATAAACCGATGATAGCATTCAAGGATTCGATTCAATCACATCCACAAAAACTCAACACATAAACAATACAAGATAACTTCAAACTTCGAACAAACCATTAGTGAACCAAACCAAATGGCTAACACACTTGCGGAGCTCGTGTTCATCCCTGCCCCCGGCCTCGGTCATATCATGTCGACCATCGAGATCGCAAAGTTATTTGTGAACCGCGATCAACGTCTCTCGGTAACTGTACTCGTCATCAAGCCTCCTGGTTCGAGCCCGGGCTTGGGCTCGGGCTCGAACATTACCACCTACATAGAGTCATTAGCGAAAACCAGTATGGATCGCATATCCTTCACTGAACTCCCTCAAGACGAATCCCCACCGACGCGTGAGTCGAAAGGTCCCTTGGCTTCATTCGAACAATTCATCAACAGTCACTGCAAATACGTTCGAAACATCGTGGCCGACATGATGACTCGAGCGGATTCGGGTCGGATTGCCGGGTTCGTTATCGACATGTTTTGTACATGCATGATAGATGTGGCTAATGAGTTTAATGTTCCAACATATGTGTTTTTACTTCTGGTGCTGCTTTTCTTGGTTTTGAATTATATATTCAAACACTGAGTGATGATCAGAATCAAGATGTTATTCAGTTGAGTCACTCGGATACCGAGATATTGGTTCCAGTTTTTCTAAAACCAGTGCATACAAAAGTCTTTCCGGGCGTTATGCAGAATAAAGAAACTCTAGAGTTTGTTCTGTCATCCGCCCGGAGACTGAGAGAGGTAAAAGCAATTGTGGTTAATTCATTTAAGGAACTGGAAACACACGCAATCGAGATGTTGTCTTCTGACAACACTGTCCCGCCTGTGTTTCCAGTTGGACCCATACTCAACTTAGGAGGTGGGTCCACTACTGTAAAACCATCTGAAGATGATGTCATCAGGTGGTTGGATAACCAACCATCTGAATCTGTTGTGTTCTTGTGTTTTGGGAGTATGGGTAGCTTTGAGGAGGTTCAAGTGAAAGAGATCGCACGTGCTTTAGAGCAAAGCGGCTACCGGTTCTTGTGGTCTCTTCGTCAATCATCAACAAATCAAACGTCAAAAGTGACGACGGACTATGAAGATTTAGGGGTGGTTTTGCCAAAAGGGTTTTTAGAGCGAACTAGTGGGATAGGGAAAGTGATTGGGTGGGCCCCACAGGTAGCCGTGCTGGCTCACCCTGCAGTGGGAGGGTTTGTCTCCCACTGCGGATGGAACTCATTATTGGAGAGTTTATGGTTTGGTGTGCCTGTGGCCACATGGCCTATGTATGCTGAGCAACAGATTAATGCATTTGAGATGGTGGTGGAGCTAGGATTAGCCTTGGAGATCAAAATGGATTATAAGAAGGATCTGTTTAATCCTATGGTTAAAACGGTTACAGTCACAGCGGAGCAGATAGAAGGCGGGATAAGGCGGTTGATGGAGGATGATTTGGTGAGATCGAAAGTGAAAACGATGAGTGAGAAGAGTAGAGCGACGGTGGTGGAGGGTGGTTCGTCATATGCATCTTTTGGTTCTCTTATTCAAGATTTGATAAGTAACATCTTGTAAGTTTTGTTTTTATGGCTAAACTTTAGAACTTTATGAAGGTGATCTTAAATTGATACACCAAAGTTAAACAAAACTTTGTTGGATCTAGTTATCTTCATCCTCCTATCTTTTTTTAATGGGCATAATACAAAAAATCTTTTTTTTCAAGGGGTTATGCCAATTATGATAGTCTCTTTTGCATTTTAAAATCACGAGAATAGCTCGTTCATCAAAATATTCATTAATTTTTGGTTTAATAGCTAGAAACGTAAAGTTTTACCATCAAACCATTCTAATAAATGCATTTTCCCCTTATTTCCAGCCAAAGAATGAACATTGACTTCATGTTTTGCAATGTGTCTTCCGAACCTTGGTTTTTGCCTTCAATTTAGCGTTTCTCGCATTCTAAATGCATCAAACGGTGTAGAAAAAAAGTATGACAACTAACCTCATTATTATTATTACTAGAATTGTAAATCAAGCACATATCTAATCCTACTCATAAACTTCATCAACTTATAATTTACCTCAAGTAAAGATTTAAACATAAATGCTCTTCAAATAGTCTTTAACTCTTACCATTAAACTACCAACTTGAACAATCATGCGCAAGTGGCTATATTACATGCAGATAATAGCACGTTTACACCAACATTAAGAACAATAAAATGTTAGACATGTTTTGCATAAACCGACCCATACGACTACAAATTCGACACGACACACAACATTTTAAGGTTTGCTTGTCAACAAATACCTTAAAATGTTTTCAAGCACCAATGGGGCCACCCATAAAACAGATGACACTTTGGCTAATGGCACAAAAGTCTTCATATCGAGTTGTTATTGGTTCTCTATACGATTAAAACGATGATGGTGACAGAGACAATGGTAACTAAGCATAGTTACGTTTGAACGCTAGTGAGTTATCTAGTCCAGTTGAAGTGACTCATTTTGACTCACAGAATTATACAAAATTGCGAGTGATCCAAATATTAATATATACACCTGCTATTGTCCAAACATTTGGGTTTTAGAACCCTGCCCAATTACAATCTCCAATCATCCAACATTCCAATGGGCCCAACACATATTATATTTAAACTCCGGCCCGAAATCTATCCAACATTCCAATGGGATCAATGCTTTTTTTCCTAATCACCTTTGTGCACTTTTTAAAACCAATCACAAACTCATATCAAGGTATTAGGTATGTTTCTATATCTGCTTTTATTGTAACTAGGTTATAATGTTGTGTAATACACAGAATAAATAAATTTACTATTACATGGTTTTATAATATAAAAAGTTATGTCTTAAATTTCGTGTATTATACGGATTAAATAAACCCACATATTACACATTTGAAATTTTGAAGTTAACATATTTGAAGGTTTAATTATGAATAGTTATTAATTAATAAATAGCTATTATAGCATTAATAATTAAGAGGGGAGAGAGACGGGAACATCAATTATTAGATCTAGAATGATAACAAGTGTTTGAATTTATTTGTATTTATTAGTATAAACTATTTCCTATTCGATTTGCAAGCTTGTGAAGTTGGATTTAAGTTGAGAAGTTGGTAGGTCGGTAAGTTGGTTTCTAACTATATTTTAACTAACTTTAGTAAACCCGTGTATTACACGGGTTAAATAAATAAAATATTGATATAATATATATATTAGTTATAATAAGATATTTTAAGATATGATATGACTGAAATTTCGTATCAGAAATGACTATAAATAATAAAATAGTGATGTCAACTTTTTAAAAATTTTTAAAAATAAACATTTTATTCTAAAATAAGCCGTATAAAAATAACATTTTAAAAAATTTTCTTATTACAACTCCGAAATTTGATTATTTTTTGTTTTAAAAAAATTGACTTATTTAAAAATATCAATTATTTAGAAATAACCTTAATAAACAGATTTCTTTCTTATTTATTATATATTAAAATGTATTAAAATAATTTTATTAGTAATTAAGGTAATTATTTAATCGAAGAGAGAGGCGGAAAAAATTGGTGAGAATGATTGTGATGCTGACACGTGACACCTTCATTTATCCTTTTATTAGAATAGTAAGATATATTTTTACTGTGATCATCACCATTTTGAGTTAACTTTTTTCTTTACAATAATAAAGTTCCTCACCTACTTTAATTTTGGTATGTCTGAATCAAATAATATATTTTTGGTTTCTTTCATATAAAACGTTTTATACTTCTAGATAGAAGCATGCATGCCTTCAAAATTTTGTTTGTCATTTCTTGTTGCCATCAAAATATGTCTCAGCGAGATTACGTTAGATTTCAGAAGCCTTTAACTCTAATTTAGGTCAGCTGCATAAATTCTCTTAAATAGTTAATTTTTCATCGTCTTTGTTCTTTATGTAATTATGTTAATATAAAAAATACAAAATAACTTGCAAGTTTGTAATCTTGATAAAAGAAAAAAAAAAGTTTTTTTACCAATTGTCTTGATTATGCTCATATCTTAGGAAAAAATGCTGTCATTTTATGCCTACGTCAGCAACAATGTCCTGATCAATTAAAAGTATGATAAACTATGACTTATTGTAACATTGTTGTATTGTCATTTTTGTTATATATATATGATACAGACACAACGTTTGAGTATCTCTTAAAGTATGATATATATTTTTGCAGGTAAAAATATTATTAAGCAAAATCATCATGTCTTGTTTTCGGAAACTTTATAAAAGAGCTTTCACGGAACTTTAAGATGCATTGTGTAAACGAAAGTTTCTTTGTTATTCAGCCGATGTACCTTTAATTTTCAATGTCTTTGATTTTTTAGGCAATGTGTTAGGTAATCTTTTGTATTAGTATGTGACTCATGCAAAATTCAAAGTGATACTATGTTACTCATGATTTCTTGAACAAGGTAAGTAACAGAAGCATAGGATGAACCGCCCGGAGCCACCGTTGCTTTGCTCAGTTTGCTCATCTCTTTCACTCGAGCTCTGACCTCGTTATCTTCCATTAGTCGTCTTATCGCCTTCTCTATCTCCTCTGCTGTGACAATCACTATATCATCATCAGGATTAAACACATCGACCTTATAATCCAATTTCAAGTCAACCGCCAATCCCAACTCCACCACCATTTCAAATGCATTCATTTGCTGCTCCGAATGCAATGGCCATGTAGCTGTTGGCACACCAAACCACAAGCTCTCTAGCATCGAGTTCCACCCGCAGTGGGACACGAACCCCCCTATCGCTTCATGGGCCAATAATGATACTTGCGGGGCCCATCCAATCACTTTCCCAATTCCCATGGTACGCTCCACGAACCCATCAGGTAGTACCATTCTCGGGTCATCGTAGCGCACTTCAAGTGATTGTTCTAGTAGAGGACGACGTAAGCGTAGAGACCACACAAAGCGATGACCACTTTGTTCTAGACCACGCGCTATCTCCTTCACCTGGACCTCATTAAAACTTCCCATACTCCCAAAACATAACAATACCACTGAGGATGTCGGTTGACGGTCCAACCAATTAAGCACATCCTTGTCATCAGCTTTTTCGACTACTCCGTCTAGATTGAGTACCGGTCCAACGGGATACACTCGCGGGAAGTTGGTGTCGGAAAACGATTTGATCGCGTGTGTTTCTAACTCCAAGAACGTATTAACCATGATCCCTTTAACCTTTCTCAATTCTCCTAAAGAATAGACTAGAGAGTCCAACCCGTCTTGTTTTTGGTACAACACAGGAAAAACTTTCGTCGGCACCAGATTGACAAAACTCGAAACACGCATATCACCTTCCGAGCTACTCAGCTCGATAACATCTTGGCTACGGTCCACACATAGCGCCTCGATATACAACTTAAAGCCAAGAAAAGCAGCGTTAGAAGTGTAGAACACATATGTCGGAAGATTAAACTCATTAGCCACATCCATCATGCCTATGCAAAATATGTCAACAACGAACCCAACGACCCTACTTAAACCACTTTTGTTATTTATCATGTCAGCCACAATGTTTTTAACGTATTTGCAATGACTGTTAATGAATTCATAAAAGGTTGTCATGAAGGCTTTGGGGTCGAGCTTTGGTGGTGTGTGATCTTGAGGGACTTCGATGAATCGTATATGTTCGATTGTGTTTTTAGCCAATGATTCGATGTAGGTGGTGAGAGCCGAGACAGGGTGAGGAGGTTAATGAGAAGAACGTTTATTGAGAGGGTTTGATGACGGTTCACGAGTAGTTTCGCCATCTCGATGGTGGATGTTATATGACCAAACCCTGGTGCAGGGATGAACACAACCTCTGCAACTGTGTTAGCCATTGATATGGTTAGATCAAAGCTTGTGTTTTATGGATGTCTCATTCCCTTTAAATACTACATTATGATTGGATTGGAGCTTGATTGGAACCATTTTCTACATCATAACATATTATATTATGATGTCCTATCAATCAAGTACTGCTTCATGACGACATGTATATTGTGTTTAAATTACATTAATTAATATTCTTTGAATATCTTATATTACGTTTGGACATAACTGATCTAGAATTTATACGGAGGCCAAAAACAATAATTAAAAAAATTCACTTAACATGGCAACCTCCGCCATGGCCGGTTTGCTCACCTCACAAAAATTTGTTTGTTTGTTTTTTCTTTTAAATTTATATGCAGGACACATGTCAACTTCCCCTAGGATAATTAGATATTTTCTTTATAAAATGTTATTGAGAAAAGTTAAAAATCATCTTTAAATAAATAAAGTATAAAAAATCCTAATGCTAACATTTGTAATTTTTTTCTGTATTTACAGATTATAACTTTTACATGTTTCTATATTTATTCTAATTAATTATATATTTCTAATCTCCTTTGATTTCGTATACTCTATTACGAATCATGCGAGTAAGCAGTCCCACGTAAAATGAGAGGTAAGTCGATAATCCCATTTAAATTAATCTTTTTTTAATAGTAAATGTACGATCTTGTTTTAAAACATATGTGTCATTTTAACCGGGTTCACTTATTTGATTCCCAAGACTACAGTCCAACACCTCAGGAGGAAACTTACAACTTGGAAAACCCTCCGGCTCAATCATAGGTATTTTTGCAACTCGAATTAGGTTTGTTGAATTCTTATGTTGGATTATTGACATCAGATTCGTTCTTTGATGGATCCATTTTAGGCGAGTGCTGCACTTGCTTATTAAGTTTGTCATTGTACATTATGATTGCCATAATTCAGCTTCTCTAAGTTAGTAAAGTTACTAAGTTTGTCTCTAATGATATCTGCTTTTGTAAATATTGTTGTCAAAGAGTTAGATGCATTACAAAGAAGAAAACTGATGACAATGTAATTGATATTCGTTATAAGGGATTCTGCACACTTGCAATTTTCACTGCACTTTTCATTACTTTCAAGACTCGTGGCCTTTGGTAGTCTAATCAATCAGCACGCGGCCTCTTGACTTGTGGTAATTTATAATATCATCCAACCACATAAATCGAAGTTAAAACTATCACATTGATCATGTTTGAACATCATATCTTTTCCTTCTTTCGTTTATCCTTTGATGGATGGCACACTAGTTCGTATGCGTTAGAGTTCGTCTTAAGGTTCGAATTTCTTGAGGTTTTTTATAAGCGGTTCTTACAATTGAAAAAGGTTATATAAGTAAAAACATGTGTTTTGTTTTTGAAAATCTTTATGTAAGAGCTTTTAAGGAAATTTGAGATGCTTAGTGTAAACGAAAGCTTCCTTATTATTCATCCAATGTATAATCTTCCTTGTATGTTAATTGTACCAAATTCAAAGTCATATGATGTTACTCATGAGTTCCTGAACAAGATAGCCAACAGAAGCATATGATGTACCGCCTTTAGCCACTGTAATCCTGCTAAGTTTGCTTATTTCTTTCACTTTTGCTCTGACCTCATTATCCTCCATTAGTCGCCTTATTGCCCTCTCTATCTCCTCTGCCGTGACAATCACTATATCGTCATCAGGATTAAACACGTCAACCTTATAATCCAATTTCAAATCAACCGCCAATCCCAACTCCACCACCATTTCAAATGCATTCATTTGCTGCTCAGAATACAATGGCCAGGTAGCCGTTGGCACCCCAAACCACAAGCTCTCTAGCATTGAGTTCCACCCACAGTGGGACACGAACCCTCCCACCGCTTCATGGGCCAACAACGACACTTGTGGAGCCCATCCAATCACTTTCCCAATTCCCATGGTGCGCTCCATGAACCCATCGGGCAACACCTTCCTTGGGTCATCATAATGCACTTCAAGTGATTGTTCTAGTAGAGGACGACGTAAGCGTAGAGACCACACAAAACGATGACCACTTTGTTCTAGACCACGCGCTATCTCCTTCACCTGGACCTCATTAAAACTTCCCATACTCCCAAAGCACAACACCACCACTGAGGATGGCGGTTGACGGTCCAACCAATTAAACACATCCTTGTCATCAGCTTTTCTGGTTACTCCATCTAGATTGAGTACCGGTCCCACGGGATACACTTGTGGGAAGTTAGTGTCTAATAACAACTTGATCGCGTGTGTTTCCAACTCCAAGAACGTATTAACCATGATCCCTTTAGCCTTTTTCATTTTCCCAAAAGAATAGACCAAAAAGTCCAATCCGTCTTGTTCCTGGTACGACGCAGGAAAAACCTTTATTGGCACCGGATTAACAAAACTCGGGACAATCATCTCACCTTCCGAATTACTCAGCTTGATAACATTTTGCATCCGATCCACACATAGCGTCTCGATATACAAATTAAAGCCAAGAAAAGCAGCATTAGAAGTGAAGAACACGTAAGTTGGAAGATTAAACTCGTTAGCCACATCTATCATGCCTATGCAAAATACGTCAACAACGAACCCAACAACCCTACTTGAACCAGTTTGATCATTTATCATGTTAGCCACGATGTTTTTAACGTATTTGCAATGACTGTTGATGAACTCGTAGAAGGAAGTCATGAAGGCTTTGGGGTCGAGCTTTGGTGGTGTTTGATCTTGAGGAAGTTCGATGAATCGTATGCGTTCAATGGTGTTTTTAGCCAACGATTCGATGTAGGTGGTGAGAGCCGAGACGGGGTAGGAGGGTTTATGAGAAGAACGTTTATTGAGAGGGTTCGATGACGGTTCACGAGTAGTTTCGCCATCTCGATGGTGGATGTTATATGACCAAACCCTGGTGCAGGGATGAACACAACCTCTGCAACTATGTTAGCCATTGATATGGTTAGATCAAAGCTTGTGTTTTGTTGATGTCTCATTCTCTATAAATACTATAGAGCTTACTTACTATATATGTTGAGCCCATTATTGGTTGGTTTAGAGCTTAATTGAAACCTCTTTTCACACTATAAAATATGATATTATTTTGTTCTTATTAGCCAAATACTTTTTCCTTACGATTATTGGGTTTAAAATTATTATATATAAAAGAATATATTATATTGCATTTGGTTTGACCATATGCGTGTAACCATCTGGATTCTAGAAATTTAAAATTCATATGTTTGACGTAAGTGTAATAAAAAAATTTCGTTGAACGTGACAAGTTGACAACCTTCTCTGGTTCTTTACGACCGATTTGCTCCTTCTAAGTTATGTTCGTTTAATAAAAAGAGAGTAAGGTAGTGTTTGTTTTTTTAAAAACTTCTTTTCTTAATTATTTATCTGCATGTATGTAAACGTGGGAAGAGGTTTGAAAGGCGCAGACTGTTTGATTTCCGAAAGACTTTTCAATTAAAAATGTCTTCCTGAGGTAGACATGGATCATTGTCTTCAGAGGTCTCAAACCTCTTCTCATACTCCACCTTCACAAAAAAAAAACACCTGAGCCCTAAAATCACAAAACACAACCTCCATCTTTAACTCCCTTTCATCACAAGCCACCATCCACAACTCCAGTCGGTGAGCCTCCTGCCGGCGACTCTCCCTCCGGCCGACGCTCTCCCTCTGGCCGACGCTCTCCCTCCATCCGATCCCCTCTCCTCCAGCCTGCGTTTGATCCACCTCTTGTCATCGACGTGGTCGCCGGAGTGAAATCCGATCCGGAGGTCGAAGGTGATGTCGTCATTGGTTTTGTTGAACGTTAATGGCGTCCACTCCGACCACCAGTGGAACCCGGAGGCGAAGACGAGTTTGACGTCATCGGAGAGCTGGTTGTTCAGATCAAAGGCGTAGGTTAGATTGAAATTTCATTGATAAAGCTTAACAACCGATTCAAGCACATCATCAAATTCATTGGTGAAGTCACTAGAAAAGTTAGTTAGGTTTCCGGTGGTGGAAGTGTTGTTATTTGTCACACCCCAACGACGGCGGAAATGTCGAGATGTGAGGGTTAAGATTGTTCACGGCCACATAACGCTATATTAAAATGTAAATATTAAAATTTATAAGTTTCAAAAGGCATTACAAACATAAGTCTTAAACATGAAATAAGTTCAAACATAACAAGACAAAATATAGACTTTTTATTTCATTCACTAGGTCCAAGTCCTAGATTATTATAAGCTTCAAAAGTTAACTTTAAACTTAAGGATGACCTGAAACATGATAAAAATAAAAGTCAACTAGAAATAGTTGGTGATTTTCAAGGGTTTCATACATAATAAGATAAGGTTACAAGTAGCAATTCATGTCATAGGTCATAAGTAAGTAATGTTATAGAACACATATCGTTACAACCAAACCTCGACTTGATTACAAGTATATAAGATTGGCTAAGTGTACTTGGTTCCCAAGATGAACAAGCATACGTCATCAGGAGCCGGCAATACCTCGGCTTTAGCACCAAATAGGCTTGTTAGCCCCAAAAATCTAAGACGTCGCTAGGCTAGCAATAATTAATGATTGCAAACAAAAATATGTGTCTCATATAAACACTTACAACACACAAATAATCATGACAAAAATATGAATTGCAAGTGCTTACAAGTCTAAACGTTTTCAAGTGTATTATGTATAAGCAATCATGTTTCACCCCAAAATAGTGTGAAAATATAAAAAAAAGGGCAAGGAAAACTCAAATGGCAATAAGTATATAATGGAGATTAGTTAAGAATAATAAACGTCGTTCCAAGATAAACGTCACAAGACACCTAAATATATAAATATTACAAGATTTAAGTTTAATAAGTTTAACGAATTAGAGAGGGCTAGGGTTCTAAGTCGAATTTGGGATTTTTGTAAATACGCTAAATAATAAGGAAATATAGTATCTCATGTCTTTTACTAGAAAATATGTAATTAATCCATTTAAAATAACTAATAAGGTCTACATATAAAATTTAAATAAACACTTGGAACAACATGATTTAAACGATAATAATTTAAAGGTAATATTTAAATCAAAGATCATTTGTTAACTAAGATTGGAAATCCATTTTAATAGGAATAAAACTTAGAATAATATTTGTAGAAAGGTTTTATTGAAATTTATTTTATTATCTATATTTTAATAAAATTCCAGAAAATTATTTGGTGTTTATAAAAAATATTTAAAGCTTACAAAAACTATTTTTATAATTATTAAAAAATTTTCATAATTAATTTAAGGCCAAAAAAGCTTTAAAAAAATCACATGAGGGTGCCCAGGTTCGAACCCGGGACCTCATGGATGTGGGGGACAAGACTTAACCAGTGAACCAAGGCTCTCAGCCGCAGTTTATTTGGTTTCAAAAATGTTAAAAACATAAGCAGAAGATAACCCCAATTCCTTATGAACACTAATTCCACAATCCCAAAATTGAACCTTAATTCGAATGTTACAATCAGATTATCCTTAGGCTTTTGTTCCCTAAGTGTAATCGATTACAATGATGTATTTAATTACCCGAATATGTTTGAATTGATGGTGATCCTAATCGAAGAACAAGTCGCGACCGCGCTACTCAATGGATGAGAAATTCCCAATGATAATCCAATTAAACTTGCAGATAGCTTCGAATGATGGTCTGGACTAAAAGCCATCTACCAATTTTGATTCTTGAACTTCAGAGGGTGGTGTTCGACATGTGTGCAGGTCGCGATGAAGATGGTGATTGAATTCGTTGTTTGTGTTTTGATTCAGGTGCAATTGGAATTGATAGTAGCTGACTAGTTAAACGTTAGATTGTGAGTCATTTAATTTGGTTATTATTAAGTTTTAATGGTCGAACGGCTATATGGTTAAATGGCGTCGTTTGTTTGGTCGAAGAGATTTGTAACCGGCATTTAAACGTAATTAAGGTGCCCATTAATGTTCGAAACGTGGATACGAAAGGATTTGGAACGATTTGGGGTCGAATTAGAAGGGTTCTAGTGGGTTTGGAGCCTCGCCTGACTTGGCCGGAGTCTGGCCGGCGAGGTTGCCGGAAAAGCGGGACAGAGAGGGGGAAGGGGGTTTGGGTTTTAACTATTTACACACTTGGTCCCTACAGTTTGTTTGTTAACATTTCATGTACAAACTTTATTTTTAAAAAGTTTGTTAAAAAGTTTGTAAATTGACACCAAGGCCCCTTGAGTTAATCACACCTAAAGTTTTAACTTTCAAACTTGCAAACTTATTAGTATTAGAGTTGTTATTATTAATTTTATGTTTATATTTAGTATTATTATTATTATTATTATTATTATTATTATTATCTTTTATTATTAGAACTATACCATAAGTTCCAAAATTGACAACACTAAACCCTACAAGAATAAACAAAGTTAACTTTTAATTTAACAAAAATATGATATGTTACAGTCTCTCCAACTTAAAAGAATTTCGTCTCGAAATTAAAAAAAAAATGAAACTATACAAATAAGAACGGGTATCTCTTCTTCATGTGCTCCTCGCGTTCTCAAGTAAATTCAGCGCCACGTTTATTCTCCCAACGAACCTTGACGATTGGGGTTGTTATGGTTCTAGTCTTCTTCATTATGCGGTCCATGATCTCAATAGGTTTCTCGACAAAATGCAATGACTCGTCAATCTGAATGTCTTCCAACGGAACATGCAGACTTTCATCAGCCAAACACTTTCTCAAATTTGAGACGTGAAATACAGGATGAACTCCACTAAGGTCGGAAGGTAACTCCAGTTTATAAGCCACTTTCCCAATCCTTTTCATGATTTTGAAAGGTCCTACAAATCTTGGAGCCAGTTTGCCCTTCTTTCCAAAATGAACAACACCTTTCCACGGTGACACCTTTAGAAGAACCATATCCCCAATTTGAAATTCTAATGGCTTACGTCGCTTATCAGCATAGCTCTTTTGACGACTTCTCTCCGCTTCAAGGTTCTTGCGGATGATGGAATCTTTATCGGTCGTCTCTTGTATAAGTTCAGGACCAGTGATGAAGTTTTCACTAATGTCGGTCCAACAGATCGGTGAATGACATTACAACCATAAAGCGCTTCGAATGGTGCCATCTTTATACTCGAGTGGTAACTATTGTTATACGAAAATTCCGCGAGCGGTAGATGTGTATCCCAATCACCATCAAAGTCAAGGACACACAGGCGTAGCAAATCCCCCAAGGTTTGGATCGTTCGCTCGGTTTGACCATCAGTTTGAGGATGGTAAGCCGTGCTTAGGTCCAATAAGTACCCAAGAGTTCTTGCATAGACGACCAAAAATGCGAAGTGAAATGAGCGTCTCGGTCGGATATGATGTGCAGAGGTACCCCATGACGACTTACAATCTCATCAACGTATATACGAGCTAATCTTGATGTCTTGTAAGTGTCACGTATGGGTATAAAATGTGCCGATTTGGTCAATCGATCAACGATCACCCATATGCTATCATGTCCTCGAGAGGTTCGGGGTAGCTTGGTTATGAAATCCATGGATATGTGTTCCCACTTCCACATAGGGATCTTGGGTTGCTCAAGTAATCCACTTGGACGCTGATGTTCGGCTTTAAGCTTCGTACACGTGAGGCACTTAGCTACGTAAGTCGCTATATCCTTCTTCATTCCAGGCCACCAATATTGACTACGTAGATCTATGTACATTTTATCAGAACCAGGATGAATAGAATATCGAGTTTGATGAGCCTCGTTCATGATAAAGGTACGAAGATTATCTCGATTTGGAACCCAAATTCGATTTGTGAAGTACATCAATCCATTAGGTTTCGTTTCCAATCGGATTAAAAGATTATGCTCCAGCTCATCCTTCATTCTTCCTTCTTGTTGCACCATTTGTTGAGCCTCTAAGATACTAGACTCGATGTCACTATCTATTATCAAGTTTTGTAGCAGTACAGTAGTCTCGTTGACATCTAGTCGGATCTCAGCATCGAACTCACCCAAAGGGTCAAACCATTGACGTCGATCGCAAATTTTTTGGAATGAGATCATCTTGTTGTGAATTTTTCGGCTTAGTGCATCGGCTACAACATTTGCTTTACCAGGATGGTAACGAATGTCACAATCGTAATCACTAATCAACTCCACCCAACGACGTTGTCTCATATTGAGATCTTTTTGATTGAAAACGTGTTGAAGGCTTTTGTGATCGGTGTAGACTATACATTGTGTACCATACAAGTAGTGTCTCCAAATCTTCAAAGCAAAGACAACAGCACCAAGCTCGAGATCGTGTGTTGTGTAATTCACCTCGTGAACCTTCAATTGTCTTGATGCATAAGCTATGACCTTCCCTCATTGCATGAGAACACAACCAAGGCCTTGTTTAGATGCATCACAATACACGGTGAAGTCGTCATTTCCATCGGGTAGGGTCAAGATAGGAGCATTGCACAACTTGTGCTTTAACGCTTCAAAAGCTTCTTCTTGCTCGGAACCCCACTCGAATGGTTTATTCTTTTGTGTCAAAGTAGTGAGTGGCTTCGCGATCCTCGAGAAGTTGGCAATGAATCGCCGATAATAACCAGCAAGACCAAGAAAAGAACGAACTTCAGTAGGAGTTGTAGGAACACACCAATTCTTCACAGCTTCCACCTTTGCGGGATCAATGTGAATTCCTTGGCTATTAACCACATGTCCTAGAAATTGAACTTCCTCGAGCCAGAAGTCACACTTCGAGAACTTCACGTACAATTGCTCTTTCTTCAACAACTCAAGAACTTGTCGCAAATGCAGTTCATGCTCGGTGTTGGACTTGGAGTAGATAAGTATGCCATCAATGAAGACGATCACAAACTTATCTAGATAAGGCTTGCATACTCGGTTCATGAGATCCATGAAAACAGCAGGAGCATTGGTTAAACCAAAAGGCATAACCATGAACTCATAGTGCCCATATCGAGTACGGAATGCAGTCTTTGGGATATCATCGTCATGGACTCGCAATTGATGATATCCAGAACGTAAATCGATCTTCGAGAAAATATCAGCTCCTTGAAGTTGATTAAACAAGTCATCGATACGAGGAAGGGGATAACGATTCTTGATGGTAAGCTTGTTAAGCTCACGATAATCGATGCACATACGAAACGATTCATCTTTCTTCTTCACAAAAAGAACAGGTGCACCCTAAGGTGAAGAACTAGGACGGATGAAGCCCTTCTCGGATAGCTCTTGAAGTTGACTAGAGAGTTCTTGCATTTCCGATGGTGTAAGCCGATATGGTGACTTAGCCACGGGGTTTGCTCCCGGTATCAAGTCAATTTTAAACTCAACTTCACGCACGGGAGGTAGACCACTAAGGTTATCGGGAAATACTTTAGGAAAGTCTCGTACGATAGAGACATCCTTAAGTTCTTTCCCTTTGACTTGCGTGTTGACCACGTAAGCTAAGAAGGCCATATACTTCTTGCTTAAGCACTTTCGGGCTTGGGCGCAAGACATGAGTTTTAGTCCTTTGGAAGATTTTTCACCAAACACCTTCCACGTATCTCCAGAAGGTAATGGTATACGGATGCACTTCTCGAAACAAATGATTTCGGCATGGTGTTTGGTTAACCAATCCATACCAATGATGACGTCAAAACTTCCAAGTTTCATAGGGATAATATCGATAAGAAATTCATGTGTGTCAAGACTTAAGATGCAATCACCTTTGTGTTGAGCCTGTTGAGACCTTAGAGTCTCAAGAAAAATGATGTAAGGTCTAGAAGAGCAGGATGGCTGCTGGTATGTCAGGTAGTGCTGAGGTTGAGGGGTTAATGAGCCTTCAGCAACCATTAAAGTGTTGCTAGCAGGAAGACTCATGGGTCTGCTTGTTTGGTGGCCCTTCTTACTCTCCATCTCTAGGAGATATCCATCAAGGATGCCGTAGAGTTCAGTCATGAAAAGAGTGTTCAAGTTTTCTATTCTCTTGATAGAGACACAGTAGAATATCCACTCGTTGGGAAGAGCACTCATGAACTTTCTGGTGAGATCTCTGAGTTCAGGAGTGATCTTCATAGACTGAAGGGAAGAGATAAGATCCATGTACCTGAAGTACTGCTGGCTGAGGGTCTCTCCAGCAACATGAGTGAAGTTCTCGAATTGTTGCTTCAGTGAGTCCTTTGATTTGTTGGAGTTAGCATACATCTGGGCAAGTGCATCAAACAATTCTTTGGCAGTCTTGCAATGCTCGAACCCCACCATAATAGAGTTTGGTATTGCAGTCATGAGAATAGTCATAGCATTGCTATCGATGTCCATCTTCTTTCTGTCTTCATCAGAATAGTCCTCGACAGCCTTCTCTATCATGGCACCGTTTCCACCAGGTGATGCCACCTTTGGCTTATACAGTCCATTGACAATGGAGTTCCATAATTTGTTGTCTTGGTATCTGATGAAGCCTTCTATTCTTCTACTCCAAGACCTGAAGTTTTTCAAGGGTAATGATGGGAGCTTTGTCATTGTTTCCATCTCTACCTCGTATTTGTTAAGGCCATTGAGTGAGTGAGTGGTAGGGAGGAGTAAAAATAGGTTGATTTGGATGGTTAGATCACGCAATCAAGAGCCTAAAATGCTCTGATACCAATTGTAGGATCGGTGTTTGTTACTTAAACACAATGTTTTCTCTCAAACTCTCCTAGAACAACACTCGGGTATAAGAAGAATCAATAAGATTTGATCACAATATAGAAAGTAATAAAGAACACAGAAAGATAATTTTCAAGATACTTTTATATATTGATTCTCAACTCAAAATACAAGACTCTTACAAGCAGATGATTTATTACAATGAGTTACAAGGAGAACCTGTATATAATACTATCCACAGCCGGATATACTTTGATACCAGCTGGGATCCTTTAGCTAAAGCCTATACTATAAGACTATAGCTTAAGGTATCTCGGATAAAGTCTTATCTGAGATATGGTAGTCAGGACATGTCCCTGACTTACCTTTTGTCACCAACTAAAGTTGGTAACATGTACTATCATAAAAAGGTAAACAGTAGAATAAAGTATGGTCTACAACATGGCACTTTAGGAAGAAGCCATGCTGTATCAGAAGTCTGCAGCAGAGTGTCAGAGACCATACTTGTGTCCACTGGTTCATAGCAGTGTCTTCCGAGGTTAAATGGCTTCGGAAGAGTAAGTACTTCCGAAGCCACTTATACTTCGGAAGAGGTTGCTTCTTCCAAGGCTTGGAAACTTCTTCTTTTCATCATACTTCGGAAGTGGTCTTTACTTTATTCTTCTAAGACTTCAACTTCAGAAGTATGCACATGTCTTTGGAAGTATGCACTTGTCTTCGGAAGTAGAGTTCTGTCTTCAGAAGTTGATCTTTTACTTTGTCTTCGGAAGAACTCTACAACCTTCGGAAGTTCCATGTTAAGCTTCGGAAGCCTTAACATGCAGCACCAAAATAACTTAAGTGACATAGTTTTGGTTGCATTAGCCTTCTTCTTGATTTAACAAAGTGTATTATGTATAAGCAATCATGTTTCACCCCAAAATAGTGTGAAAATATAAAAAAAAGACAAGGAAAACTCACATGGCAATAAGTATATAATGGAGATTGTTTAAGAATAGTAAACGTCGTTCCAAAATAAACGTCACAAGACATCTAAATATATAAATATTACAAGATTTAAGTTTAATAAGTTTAACGAATTAGAGAGGGCTAGGGTTCTAAGTCGAATTTGGGGTTTTTGTAAATACGCTAAATAATAAGGAAATATAGTATCTCATGTCTTTTACTAGAAAATATGTAATTAATTCATTTAAAATAACTAATAAGGTCTACAGATAAAATTTAAATAAACATTTGGAACAACATGATTTAAACGATAATAATTTAAAGGTAATATTTAAATCAAAGATCATTTTGTTAACTAAGATTGGAAATCCATTTTAATAGGAACAGAACTTAGAATATTATTTGTAGAAAGGTTTTATTGAAATTTATTTTATTATCTATATTTTAATAAAATTCCAGAAAATTATTTGGTGTTTATAAAAAAATATTTAAAGTTTACAAAAACTATTTTTATAATTATTAAAAATTTTCCATAATTAATTTAAGGCCAAAAAGGCTTTAAAAAAATCACATGAGGGTGCCCGGGTTCGAACCCGGGACCTCATGGATGTGGGGGACAAGACTTAACCAGTGAACCAAGGCTCTCAGCCGCGGTTTATTTAGTTTTAAAAATGTTAAAAACATAAGCAGAAGATAACCCCAATTCCTTATGAACCCTAATTCCACAATCCCAAAATTGAACCTTAATTGGAATGTTACAATCAGATTATCCTTAGGGCTTTTGTTCCCTAAGTGTAATGGATTACAATGATGTATTTAATTACCCGAATATGTTTGAATTGATGGTGATCCTAATCGAAGAACAAGTCGCGACCGCGGTACTCAATGGATGAGAAATCCCCAATGATAATCCAATTAAACTTGCAGATAGCTTCGAATGATGGTCTGGACTAAAAGCTCTCTACCAATTTTGATTCTTGAACTTCAGAGGGTGGTGTTCGACTCGTGTGTAGGTCGCGATGAAGATGGTGATTGATTCGTTGTTTGTGTTTGATTCAGGTGCAATTGGAATTGATAGTAGCTTTAGACTAGTTAAACATTCGATTATGAGTCATTTAATTTGGTTATTATTAAGTTTTAATGGTCGAACGGCTATATGGTTAAATGGAGTCGGTTGTTTGGTCGAAGAGATTTGTAACCGGCGTTTAAACGTAATTAAGGTGCCCATTAATGTTCGAAACGTGGATACGAAAGGATTTGGAACGATTTGGGGTCGAATTCGAAGGGTTCTAGTGGGTTTGGATCCTCGCCGGACTTGGCCGGAGTCCGGCCGGCGAGGTTGCCGGAAAAGCGGGAGAGAGGGGGAAGGGGGTTTGGGTTTTAATTATTTACACACTTGGTCCCTGCAGTTTGTTTGTTAATATTTCATATACAAACTTTATTTTTAAAAAGTTTGTAAATTAACACCAAGGCCCCTTGAGTTAATCACACCTTAAGTTTTATATAGTTTAACTTTCAAACTTGCAAACTTATTATTATTAGAGTTGTTATTATTAATATTATGTTTATATTTAGTATTATTATTATTATTATTATTATTATTATCTTTTATTATTAGAACTATACCATAAGTTCCAAAATTGACAACACTAAACCCTACCAGAATAAACAAAGTTAACTTTTAATTTAACGAAAATACGAGATGTTACATTATTGATGTAGCCGAAGTGATGAAAGTAGCCGGAGAGGTTGAGGAAGGAGTTCCACGGTGTGGCGGTGGTGGCGTTAATTACAAGACTATTTTTGCAGTTTGAAGTAGACATGTACAAACCGGCTGGGTTTCAAACCGAAACCGGTTCGGTCAAACTTGGTCAAAACTGGTTTGGCCCCAACCGGTTCGGGTTCGAACCGATTTCAAAGGCTAAAAACCCAACCCTATCAAACCGGTTTGGGTCGGTTTGAAACCGGTTCGTGTGACATCCGTCACCTCAAGGTCCGTCGAACGACATAAATAACACGTAAATATTTTAAATAAATCTTCCTTTTCTTCATGAACTCCTGCTTTACGGAGTCATGTCTGCTTATTTTTCCCTTGTGCCTGTACTTCCTTCGAGAACGTGTGTTAAGCATAAAATTTTATAAACTTCATCACTATTACCACCGAATATATATCAATTTTAATTTCGACCATTGTCACAAATAAAACCATTTTAGGCTATCAAATGCCAATAAATACGCTTTTAACCGTAATATAACGAACATTTTAAGATCGTAAACAACCGAAACAAATTTTTGGGAAACTCGAGGGTTAAGTGCAGGGACTAAACTTGTAATTTTGCAAACTTGGGCTGGGTATATAAGCCCAATTTCCAGCCATTTCTCCTCATCTTCATCTTCTTCACCTTCAACCTTTTCTCCACTTTTTCTCTCGTTTTAGCACCGAAAATCGTCACGTTTGTCGCGTTTTCACTACCAAATCTTGGGCATCATCGTGTGTACGCGTTCCTAGCAGGTAGACAACCTTGTTCAACCCGTTTTGGTTCGATTTCACTGCTGCGATTTCTAGGGTTTCGGGTGCTCGGGTTCATCCGAGCACATGAGGTCGAGTGGGTGCGTGTGAGGTCTTTCTGCTTGTGTTACATGTTTGTGTATGTTTGTTGAGTGTTTCTGGAGGTCCTCGTGGTATAAAACCCACGCTAGAGCAGCTCGGGGGCTGCTCAGCCTGACCACAGTCGCGATTCTGCAGTTCGGGCGACTGGGTCTGTCATGCGATTGAGCCGTGCGACTGAGTGAGTCGTGCGACTGAATCATGCGTCTGAGTCTATCGTGCGACTGAGTTGTGCGACTAGGCAAGTCGTGCGACTGAGTCGTGCGACTAGGTGTGTGTATGCGATTGAGTCATGCGTATGAATGATTGTGTGCGATTGAGTCAGGTGACCGACTGAGTTTATGCGATTGTGCATGTTTCGCACGACTGGAGTCCAATCGCACGAATGAAGGTTCAATCGCACGAAAGTAGCTAATTCGCACGATTGAGGGTTGATTCGTGTGCATGGAGGTTGGATCGTGCGAATGGGTGTGTTGTGTGGTGCGACTGAGTCCAATCGCACGAATGAAGGTTCAATCGCACGAAAGTAGCTAATTCGCACGATTGAAGGTTGATTCGTACGAATGGAACGTGGGTCGAGCGTCTGGTCCCGTCGTGTGTCTGATGATGCGTGTGTCCGCTCGTTGTGTGCTACCCACGACCGAACCGATATAACCCGAACCGACCAAACATTTCTATACGCTTTTAACATGTCATTAATGCTTGACCATAACTGTCCATAGGTGTTTGACCGATCATTGCATTCAACTGTTGGAATCTCGATCTTTCATACTTACCACTTAACATGTGAGTTTCGTGGCCCCTTTTATGCTTATACTATTTTACAAACATTTACAAACATGGGGGAAAGTATGCTCGCCCGTTTTCTATGCTGTATTACATACATACAATTTTCATACAGGAATCAACGTGATACTGTGTTGCACGTACTTATCTGATACATGCTTGGGTCTGCTGTGTGGTTCTATCTTTGCAACTATTTAATTCCAGTGTGGGAACCGACGGTTAGGTATTGGTAGTACTACTGGGTTGACACCCCCACCCTCGTGTTGGTATACTAGTTAGTACCAACAATAGCCAGGTACGGGTCTTGGTGAATATACGCCGACAATTTCTTTGTGTACGTCGCTAGTTTGGTTGCAAAGCTCATGTCATGTGATTTTACTTGTGTATATAACTGTATTCACGGTATTCCATATCATTTACTTTATACAGCATTACTTACACTTTTATTACTTAAACCTGCAGCTCACCAACAATTTTGTTGACCATTTTTGAGCATATCTTTTCAGGTGATCAAGCTAGCTGAGGTTCTAGGTGTGCTGCCTTAGTGGAGACCCTAGGATGCATTTTTGGACTAAACATGTTTGACAAACAGTTATTTTGAACAATGTTGAACTATGTAACAATTACAATCTTTTGAAACTTGTTCCCGGGTTGTGGGAGTTTACATTACAATTTCATCTTTATGTGATTATGTGAATCGTTTATCCTGTTATGCATATGGCTATGTTGTCGTGAACATTGACTATACACGACACAAGTCCCCTTGTTGTCGGGTGTCTTCATGACACGCTTGTCATCATTTTTTATTGCATCTCTATCGCTTACCATGTGTTATGACGATTCCCGTCTCGTCGCAACCCCGTGTTTCCGCTCTTAGCGGGGGTGTGACAGTTCGGGCCAAACCGGTTTTTCTTTTTTTTTTGAAAATTTGGATTTTTGTTATATTCAAATAAAATTTTAAACTTTTAATTAAAACATAAAACAATTTATATAATTTAAACAATTTATAACATTTATAAATAATTAAAAATTTAAACAATTTAAAACATATATATATACTATTTATAACTGCAGGATCGGTGTTTGTCACTTAAACACAAATGTTTTCTCTCAAACTCACCTAGAATCACACTCGGGTAAGAATCAAGAAGAGTTTATCACAAATAAAAGTAACTAACAATATGGAAAGATAATTTTCAAGATACTTTTATATATTGATTCTCAACTCAAAATACAAGACTCTTACAAGCAGATTTTCTGTTTTTTTGTATGAATTACAAGGAGAACCTATATATAATACTATCTACAGTAGGATATACTTTGATACCAGCTGCGATTCTATAGCTAAAGTCTATACTACAAGACTAATGATTAAGGTATCTCGATAAAGTCTTATCTGAGATTTGGTAGTCAGGACATGTCCCTGACTTACCTTTTGTCACCAACTAAAGATGGCAACTGTACTATCATGAAAAGGTAAACACTGGAATAAAGTATGGTCAACAACATGGTTCTTTAGGAAGAAGCCATGCTTTATCAGAAGTCTGCAGCGGAGTGTCAGAGACCATACTTATGTCCACTAGTTATAGCAGTGTCTTCCAAAGGTTAAATGGCTTCGGAAGAGTAAGTACTTCTGAAGCCACTTTATACTTCGGAAGAGGCTGCTTCTTCCAAGACTTGGAGACTTCTTCATCATACTTCGGAAGTGGTCTTCACTTTATTCTTCTAAGTCTTGAACTTCGGAAGTATGCATTTGTCTTTGGAAGTAGAGTTCTGTCTTCGGAAGCTGGACTTTTCCTTTGTCTTCGGAAGAACTCTACAACCTTCGGAAGTTCCATGAAGAGCTTCGGAAGCCTTTGCATGCAGCATTAAATAACTTAAGTGATATAGTTTTGGTTACATTAGCCTTCTTCTTGATCCAACAAACTCCCCCTAGGCTGATGCTACCAAAACTTCACTTACCTCGACTTCTCAAAACTTTCAGCACCAAGGAGAGCAAATATTTGTCTGTCTCCTTGTTCTTCCCTGATGTGGTGCTGAGAAGCTTGTACAGATCCTTGGTAGACAGGAAATCCAGACTGTCACCTTGGATAACATGTACCTTTTGTTGTTGCCCTCTGAAAAGAGTTAGTTGATGGGAACTGTAATCATATTCCCATCAAACTATAGGTTCCAATTCAGGACCTTCCACCATCTGTAGAAAGGCGAGACCTTTGGTGAGAGATCTTTCCTTGTCTTCCTGTCTTCTCAACTTCAACTCTTCTTCAATCTTTTCTTTTGCAGTTAGGTCAGCCAAATGAAGACTGCTGAGATGATTTCTGACGAGTGCAGCAGTTTCAAAGTTGGAGGGGTTGGAGAATGGTTTCTCTGCTAACTCGGCAATGTCAAATCTGCTGGAGTGTAACAGAGAGGTTGCATTGAGTCTGTTGACTTCAGCATTCTCTCTTTCTACAACAAAGTTGTGAGAAGGTTCATCGAACCTCCACTGGGTTATCTTCCTTCTAGGCACAAGACTGACTAGGAATCTTATCCTCTTTTCTTGTATCCAGCAGAGTCACCAGTTTCCTTCTGAGCTTCTTTTCTTCCTCATTTAAAGAGTCTGAATTGAGGCCCAAAAGTCTTGCAGCCTGGTCAAAAGTTCCTCTAGATAAATCAAGGAATTGTCTCTTGTGAGGGAACTTGAAGATCCGTCTACACAGGTAATGTTGACAGAGTCTTCTACATAGGAAACTTCGCTCAAAGTGGTGCAATTAGTGAGCTTCATCTTGATTGCCTTAAACTCCTCAACAGAGAGATGTTGAGAAGGCTGAAGGGATGGTTTGGATGGTAATTGGGTAGGTTTAGGTTCAGAGGTTCTGGCTAGTGTTTTGGGTTGGATGATGGGAAGTTTAGGAGGTTGAGGTGAGGGAGTAGTATAGGGTAGTGATGTGGGTTCAGGGGTGAAGGGTTCAGGTTTAATAGTGAATGGTGAGGATGAGGGTTCAAGTTGTGGTTGGGTAGAAGTAGTGAAGGTCATCCCTTTTACCCTTCTGTACATCTTTTTCCTTTTCCCCAACTGGATATCAGCCTTAATTTCACTGACAATCCGTTGGAGTGTCCTTTCCGACATAGGACCCACCTGCCTACCGGAGAAGCCATGAGCCCGGAGATAGTTCTTCATCCAGGCTTTCTCAATAAGCTTCTTGGAGGCAGTGACCCTAGCCTCTTCTTCTTTCTTCTTCTTCTCTCTTTTCCTTTTCTTAGCACCTTTTTCCTTTCTTTCTCCATTTGATCCTACTCTTTGTTGAAGAGCTAGAGGATCGTGTCATCGTTGTGTGAGAGAGTTCTTGAAGATCAAACCTCTGGAGAGTAGGAATTTATCCTGTCTCCTCAGCTGCAATTTATCCTCCTTCTGTTTCTTTTCCTTTTCCTCTAAGGCCAACCTGGCTTCTTCTTCAAGCTTCAGCCTGGTTGCCTCTCCAGATCCACCAACTCCTCTAATGGTAGCAGAAGTGTTTCTTCTTCATTGGCAGCTCCCATTTCAATGAGCTAGTCAATGATATGCTCTCTTCTTTTATTGATGACAACCTCCTGATTGGAAGCAACTGCTTTTGTGCTAGCACTAGCAACTTCTCAGTCTGAAGTCTTCCTTTCTTCTTAAGTTTTTCAATCTTCTCCTCTTCCTGAATCTCTTCCGCAGTCATCTTCCTTTTACCTTTATCCTTTGAGATCCTGACTGTGGTGGTTCTTGGAGAGAGGTTTCTGATTGTGAGAGAGTTAGAGATAGAGTCTGTGATGGAGGTACAATCGGAAAGTCCTCGCTGCTCATTTCAGATGCCATTTCCAGGATAGCATCTGTGGTGATAAGTTCCTCGGACATTTTAAACAGTCCTTCCGCAGCTTCCATTTCAGCTTCGGAAGATTCAGCTTGTTCTTCCGAGGCTTTAACTTCAGCTTCGGAAGTTAAAGGAGATGCAGATTATGTCCCAACTGTTTCAGTTGCTGGGCCATCAGTTCCCATTTCCCCTTCGAATTGAATCTTAGGTTCCATGAGAACCTTAGGTTGACCAACTTCTTCCACAGTGGTAGAAGGTGCAGTCAGCCTTTGAAGTTCGTTTGCTCCAAAGTATATCATTACAGCATCATGACTTGGCTGCTCAACGGAAGATCTTAACAGAAACTTGGTGAAGAGTTTGTAGAGATTATTAGCATCCTTGGATCAATCTGAAGAGTGACCTGAGAGGTTTCAGGCGCAGAAATGATGGGAGGGGAAGATATTAAGTGGAAGGCCGGCTCTGTGATTCCTTGTGTGTTTGTCTTTGAACATTCTCCCCTTTTTGGTAGCATCATCTTGAGAGCTAGATGAGCTGGAGGAGGAAGTCAGAGAGACCTGAATAGGTACATGCCTAACAGACCTCTCTGTCTGTTTCTCAGCTAGTTGAGCCTTGAGATTGTCAATCTCAAGTTGCTGAGTGGCAGATCTTGCCGCTAAAGTCCTAAACTAAGATTCCAGATTTGAGACTTTAGAAAGAAGATCTTGAATGAGGAGTTGCATGCTTCCCTCATCTTCTTTCGAAGAATCACGAGGAGATGAGGTAACATACCTAGTATGTTCAGCCTCACCACCAGATGTGGTTTCTTGGCACCCTGGTTTCTCATGCTCAATGATGTCTCCTTCAGAGTCATCAAAGGGTTCGGTTGCCGTAGATTCAATCTGAGAAATGTTACCACTGTCCATAAGGTCCATTGAGGCACCTTCTGTAGTGGCAGCTGAATCTACATGAGTCCCCTCCACATCAGTGGGACTCACCTCAGTTGGTTGCTGATGAGGGCTAGAGATAAGAGATTTCTCGGGGCTCTGTTGATCTTGGAGAGGATGTTGTAGATCAAATTCATTGCCATGGAGAGATGTTATCTCTTCATCAGTTTTAAATAAAAGGTCGGTGAAAGATAGGATGGTTAAACCTACTGACCCGGGACTTTGGTCAATGTCTACAGGCATTGAGCCTCTGGTGGGCTGTACCTTGTTGGCTGCTCAGGGGAGTATAGAAACTCACCCTGGGGCTTTCAGCTTGGGTTGTGGGCTCATGGGTCTGAGACTGAGGACTCAGACCCAAATGAGGTCAATTGTGAAGGATGGTTGGACCTCAGCTGAGTGGGAGCCCTTTGTTCCACTCTAGCCTTTTTGGATTGAACAGAGGAGCTTGTTCAATCAGAGTAGATTGAACAAGGGTTCGTTTGAGACGTCTCTGATAAGTGATGGTGATGGGTAGTGTTGGTATAGTGGGGGTAGTTGCTGGTGTGGGTTCATCACTTGTGGGGTTAACAGGGATGTCACCAGGAGCCGTTGGCTCAGTCATACCTGGAAGAAGTGCAGTATCTCTTCCTGTGAAGTTGGTGGACACTCTCTTCAAAGTCTTGAAGATGGTTGGCCTCATCTGGGGAGCAGTCAGAGCAGCTGCACAGACAAGCGTGCTCTGGTCTAGCTCACAGTTGATTATATGCTGGAGAAACCTGGATACATGAAGAAGGTGTCTTTCTGAAGATTTCCCATGAGGTTAGTCAGCACAAATCTTGAATAGTTGAAGCGGAGGCTTTTACCAACCCATGAACAAGGCACCCAAGTTCAAATGGGATTTGATCCCATCCGGATTTATTCGACAAGCAGTGAAGGACCACGTGTAGCAGGAACTTCCATTTGTACGAGAAGTTAAATTTGTAGACAGTTGACCGGCTAACGTCTCCTCCATATCCCATTTGGAGATAAGAATGGTCCAAGTCTGCTTTGGAAATTCCGTTGGAGCGCCCTCATCATGAAGCTCTAAATGCTCCCTGATGAGTTGTCAGTAATGACCAACTCCTGGCCACAGATACTCGATCGAATGACACAGACCCCGTTTAGGGTTCCAATCTGACCATTTGCCCAAAATTCAGACATATGGTTTGTGTAATTGTGGGGTTAACAGTCAGAGCGGTGTAGTATGAAGATTGGGTTAGAAGGAGATGATATCTGAGAAGTCCGCATCTCTTGAGGAATCAAGAAGTGCGACTTGATTGTGCTGTGGGTTGAAGGCCATATGGAAAGGTGAATTGAATGATTTGAGCTGGGTAAGATGAGTAGAAGAAATTTCTAGGGCTATAAAGTTTGCAAGTAAGAGAGTGAAAGTGAATAGTCGAGATTATTTAAAAGATTGTGGAGAGGCGGTAATGGGGGTTAGGATAAGGTGATGTGATGGTTTAGTGGATGAATGACAGTGGCGGTAAGGTTAAAAATCAGTTAAATAATCCGACATCATTAACAAAATCTTTGCTTTTTACAGTGTGGGGCCCAATAAATTTACGTTACACAGTGAGATCTCTCTTCCGAGTGTAAAACATTTCCGAAGGTAACTTGTCTTCCGAAGGAAATTCTTACGTCCGAAGCCAATTCTATGCTTCCGAAGGTTAGAGTTGCTTCCGAATAGAGAATTTGTAAGTTTCGGAAGTAGATCTGATATGCAATCAATCGCTTCTTCCGAGACCAAAAATTTTTCCGAGAAGAATTATCCTTTGATAAATTCTGCTTCGGAAGATATAAGAATGTCTTCCGAAGGTTAATTTCTCTTCGGAAGGAATTTACACTTAGAGAATTTCAGAGAGAATTTCTTGTAACAGGGCTTAAGTTGTATTGACACAAGACTTACATCTTAAAAGGTTTTCAAAAAGATCAGATTATTCAATGTTTATCATCCCAATAGCTGCTATGAGATACTTAAACCTTTGTTCATCAAAAGCTTTGGTAAACAGATCAGCATATTGTTCATTTGAATCAACTTTGATTAACTGATTAGATTTTTCTCATGAATGTCTCTAATGAATGGTACCTGATGTCAATGTGCTTAGTCTTGGAGTGCTTCACCGGATTTTCAGTAATGGAGATAGCATGTTGTTGTCAATATGGATAGGAGTACTCATAAAGTTGAATCCATAGTCTAACATCTGATTTTGAATCCATAGCAGTTGAGCACAACAGCTAGCAGCAACAATGTATTCAGCTTCAGCAGTTGATGTAGAGACACAGGATTGTTTCTTGCAATGCCATGAGATGATCCTCCACCAAGAAAATGACATCCTCCCAATGTTGATTTCTTGTCAATATTGCAGCCGCGTAGTCACTGTCAGAGTATCCATAAAGATTGAAATCCTGTTTCTGGGATAAAGAGACCTTTTAGGTGCTCCTTTGAGGTATCTGAGGATTCTCTTAACAGCAGCTAAGTAAGACACCTTAGGAGCAGCCTGATATCTTGCACAAATACAAGTAGCAAACATGATATCAGGTCTACTTGTTGTAAGATACATCAGAGAACCAATAATTGCCCTATACTGATGTTGATCAGTATCCTCCCCCTCAAGGTCAGGACAAAGATTATGGTTTCTGGGTATGGGTGTCTTGGCAGGCTTGCAATCCTTCATCTCAAATCTTTCTAAGATGTCAGAGACATATTTAGATTGATTAATGAAGAACCCTTCCTTCAGTTGCTTTACCTGAATTCCAAGAAAAAGTCCATTTTTCCTAGAGCTCATCTCAAACTTCTTCTTCATAATGCTCTCAAAGTCATTGCACATTTGGTCATTTGAGGAACCAATATGATGTCATCGATATAGACTTGTACAAGCAAAATGTCTTTTCCAGACTTTCTAATGACGAGAGTCTTGTCAATGGTACCTCTAGTATAGCCATTCTTCAGAAGAAACTGAGACAGAGTCTCATACCACAGCCTAGGTGCTTGGTGCAACCCATATAGAGCTTTATCCATTGCACACATAGTTGGGATGTTGTGGATCTTCAATCCTGGAGGTTGGCATACGTACACTTCCCTGTCTATATCCCTGTATAGAAAAGAACACTTGACATCAAGTTGGTATACTGTGAAGTCCTTAGATGCAGCATAAGCAAGGAAGATCCTAACTGCCTCAAGTCTTGCAACTGGTGCGAAGACATCAGTATAATCGATTCCTTCTCTTGAGTGTATCCTTGAACCACAAGTCTTGCCTTATTCTTGATGATCAAGCCTCTATCATCTCTCTTGTTTCGAAAACCCATTTGGTGCTATGGGTACTTGACCAGATGGTAGCAGACATAGGTTCCATACCTTCTGTCTCTGAATTGAAGCAGCTCCTCTTGCATCGATTCAATCCAGCTACTATCTTTTAAGCATCTTCTACCCTCTTGGGTTCCATCTGAGATAGAAAGCATGAGTACAAGCAGACATCCCCTTGATGAGTCTGTCCTCTTGTTCTCACACCCTCAGAGACATTCCCTATGATGTTCTCAATTGGATGAGTGTTGTGAATCCGAAGCCGAGGAATCACTTCCAATTGCAGAGATAGATCCAGGTTGGACATATTCTGTTCAGGAACTAGAACACTCTGTCCAGCTGTGTTTCAAAGTCATTCAATGAGGACTGATTGAATGAATTGAAAACATCATCGATGGTTGGCTATGAGGTAGTATTAACAGTTGCATGTTCCTTCAAAATACTACCTCCTTCTGCCTGGTGTTGTGGTGGATCACCTGATGAGCTTTGAGGCTCAGTAGGTGACTCACTTGTTGAAGCTTCACTATTCCTTGATATAGTTAACTGTCGGATCTGTGAATAGTGGAAGTTTGATGTATTTCAGCACTTGGAGAATTTGGTCTAGGCCTGGGAAGCTCAAACAGTTGATCATTAGCAGCAGCATCAACATCAATTTGAGTACCTATTCCAACTGAAACATTCTCACAAGAGGGTTTGATAGTTTGAAAACAATTCTAACTCAAAGATGTGATCAGGCCCATTCCCCCTAACACAAGGAGTGTGCTCATTAACAACTATATTGGATGACTCCTCAAATTGTTGATTCTTAATGTGTATACTCTGTAAGCTTTGAACTAGAAGAGTATCCAACAAAGATAGCATCATCCGACTTTTCAGTAAATTTTGCTAAATTGTCCTTTGTGTTAAGTATGGTACACCTGCTGCCAAAGGACCTTAGAAAGCCAATAACGGTGGCCTCTTGTTTCATAGCTCATAGGGGTTTTTCTATGGGGCTTAATACAAGAACTCGTTCTCATGTAGTATGCAGTGCTGACTGCTTCTGCCCAGAATGTTAGAGGTAGCTTTGAATCAGCTAACATAGTTCGAGCAGCCTCAATAAGTGTCCTATTCCTCCTCTCAGCAACACTATTTTGTTGAGGAGTTCTATGAGCACTATATTGTCTGGCAATCCTTTTGAGTTACAGAATGAGTCAAGAATGAAGTTCTTAAACTCAGTCCCTTGATCACATCTAATTATTTTAACCTTGTGATCAATTTGATTTTCTATTTTAAGAATAAAAGATTTTAACGTTTCAGCAGTTTCATCTTTAGTTCTTAAAAAGAATACCCATGTGAATCTTGTAAAATCATCAACTATCACAAGACAGTATGATTTCCTTCCAATGCTCATTATACTGTGGGACCAAAAAGATCCATGTGCAATAAGTGCAATGGAGTAGTGATAGAGTTAACACATTTGGATTTATGAGATGTCCTGTGTTGTTTCCTTTTCAGGCATACAACACAGTTGTCTTTGCAGAAAAACTCCTTTTTAGGCAAACCATGTACCAAGTTATTTTTAGCCAATTTATTCATTGTCTTAAAATTTACATGACACATACGTTTATGCCACAGTGTTGACTCATCACTATCAGCTTTGGAAAGAAAGCATGATACTTCACCCATTGGGGAAGCATTGTTCATATCAAGCTTGTACATATCCCCTTTCCTGGGAGATCTAAGAAGCACCAATTCCGGAGGAATTTTCATCCCTGGTTTGAGGATAATGCACTCATGTTCTGTGAAAGCATTTGGTGCTTTTGATCACAGAATTGAGAAACACTTAACAGATTGTGTTCAAGCTGTTTGATAAAGTTAACTTTGTCAACGGTTAACATACCATTGGATATACTCCCTCTGCCAGAAATATATCCTCCGGCCTCACCTCCAAACTGGACAGGACCTCCATCATAATTTTGAAATTGTTAAAGGAGATGTCTGTTCCCTGTCATGTGCCTGGAGCATCCACTATCTACAATCCATACATTGTTGTTCTTGTCAAATGGATGTTCCTGCACATAAGATGAGAACTTAGTTTTGTTTGGAAACCCAAGCTTTATTTGTCTTGGGTTCTTCCAAAGATAATGAGTGAACAAATATATGCATGGGGGTTCAACAGAGGTCTTTGAGGAAGAGGTTTGGGCTGCAGCATCTTCTTGATCTTCCAGTCCACCCTTTGCTGATCTTGGAGGATGAGCTTGTAGAAGCTTTTGCAGCATGGTCTTCTTCCGAAGCTTCTTTCTTTTTGGAAGAAGTCCTCACCACCTTTTCTTCCGAAGCAGTCTTCTTCTGGGATGGTTTCAAGGGAGCTTTCTTGTTCTTCCGAACCTTAGTAGCTTTTGCTTCCGAAGCCATTTTCCCTTCGAAGAAGGAGTTTCTTCCGAAAGCAACTTGGCTTTGGAAACTAGCTTTCCCTTCTTCAACTCTTGAACTGTATGGAAAGGTCCAAATGTGAAACCTTCCCTGACTCCTCTTTCCTAACATTATTTGCATAATGTGTGCTTGCAGGATTGTAGTAACAATCTTTTGTCATATGATTTTGTAGGCCACACATGATGCATGTAATGTTAGTCTTTTGGGGAAGTGAAGGTTGTTATTTCTTGGTTTTCTTTTCTTCGTCAGCAACCTTTCCCTTTAACTTCTGATCCTTTGGTGGGACAGGAATGCTGGTATTACATTTCTTTCCTGAATCAGAAGTACCCAACACTTGGAAACCAGCTGAAACAAAGACACCCTTCTGTTTGGGGTCAATTTTCAGTTTGGATTCAGCCACTTTTTTAGCAGTTCTCCTAGCAGCTTTATGTCTGCTTCTTCTGGCTTTGGTGGTTAGGATTTGATCATCACAGGAGGCGATAGGTGTATCTACCTATTCCTTCCCTGTGGTGGCCACTATTGGTGCCTCATCCTTTAACTCTGGAAAGAAAGGACAGCAGTTGGAACATCTTGCTCTTCAGTACATCTAGGCTGTCTGATAGACTCATAGGAGTGTGGTGGAGCAATTTCATTGGTTCCCAACCCTTCTTTGTTCTGATAACAGAGTTTGGAATGGGAGGATGATGCAAGAATAGCTTGGAAGTTTTTCTCAGAGATAGCATGCTTCCTGGCCTGAGCTCAGCAGTGACAAGCTGGGCTTGAGCCTCAGACAATTTGGATATTAGATTCTTGATTTGAGTCTTGTAGTTGGTGTGTTCATGTTTCAAAAGAGATACAGTTTTCTCCAACTCATCAATTTTCTTTTGATAGTCAGATTCAGCTCTTTTAAAATCAGATTTTAGAATATTTAAAGACTCAATGTCAGATCTGATTTCCATATTGTAATCCTGATAGAGTTTAACTTTAGCTATACAGGCTGGAGTGCAGAGATGTTCATATACCTGGGCATCATCTGTTCCGGCCATGAGAGCTTGAGCAGGAGTCACATCCTGTACCATGAAGCTCCAGTCAACTTCTTGAGCCATTGTGGCCATCTCAGTTAACTTCTCAATGGGCTTTGAGGTTGAGGGATCTGTGGAGGCCTGTGGGGTTCCCGGATTGGTCTTGGGAGCCTTGCATTCTCTTGCAAAATGACCCAGTTGGTTACAGTTGTAACACTTTGCTCTGGTCTGTCAAACCCGAACTTACTGGTAGTTGGGTTCTGAGGGAAGTGCCTTCCAGTTCTCTTAAAGAATTTCTTTGCTCTGTAAGTTAAAAGAGCCATTTGCTGGACAATGTCCACGTACTCTACGTCATCTGGGCTGAAGCACTCAAGATCATCAAAGCAGTATTGAAAATCTCCTGAGTGTCCACCTCCTGAGACAAAGGCACAACTTTCCTGGAAGGAGTTGTGTTGAGCCTGTTGAGACCTTGGAGTCTCAGGATAAGTGATGTAGGGACCAGATGAGCAGGATGGCTGCTGATAAGTCAGGAAGTGCTGAGGTTGAGGGGTTAATGAGCCTTCAGCAACCATTAAAGCGTTGCTAGCAGGAAGACTCATAGATCTGCTTGTTTGATGGCCCTTCTTACCTCCATCTCTAGACGGTATCCTCAAGGATGCCATAGAGCTCAGTCATGGAAAGAGTGTTCAAGTTTTCTGTTCTCTGATAGAGACATAGTAGAATGTCCACTCATTTGGAAGAGCACTCATGAACTTTCTGGGAGATCTCTAAGTTCAGGAGTGATCTTTACAGACTGAAGGGAAGAGATAAGATCATGTACCTGAAGTACTGCTCGCTGATGTCACACCCCGACCGACGGCGGAATCATCGGAGCGGACGAGGGAATGATTGATTGTTCATAACACATGGTCGTCTAAAAGGGTAAATAGTATTAAAATCATATTACAAAACAGCACAGTTTAACATATGCAAATACAAAGTTTCAGTCACAAAAGATATCCATTTTTAGCTAAGTCCAAAAGTCCTAATTGTAAGCTTGCAGATAACCAACTATGCAGCATGTCCTGAAATCATGTGAAAAAATAAAGTCAGCTAACGAGTTAGCTGGTGAGTAATCACAGTTTGATATACATAGAGATGATTGTTTGCTTGAGAAATAATCCAATTCACAAGGTAATGTTAAGACTTATAAGGCAATAGCATAGCATATAGATAAACCGACATGATTTAAACCCCTTGACTTGTCATTTTGCATATAATAGACTTGCACACATACACCATAGATTGACTATTTGCCTCCGGCACAATCACCACTCGACTATTCATGTGGGGTGGGTTATCCAAAACCAGTAGATCTACCATTGATACCAAGATTGATCGATTGTATTAGGGTTCAAACTGTTGTCCCGTTTATCAAAGTATGCACACATAATAGCAAGAATAACATAACCTGTTTTGAATTGAATTTAAAATGAATAACGATAGAATAACAACATGATTGAATATTGTGTCACATGATTTCCCCAAATATGAAATAATAGAAAATGGGCTATGAATACTCACATGGATTGATGAATCGAATTGATTTAAATAGATTAGACACCTATGAAAATCCTCACGGTAAACCTAAGGAAAAGGTGTCTCGAGAGTTAAGACCATAACGAATTTGTGAATCAGAAATGGGTTTAGAGGTTCGAGTGAAATTTGGGGTTTTGTTAAATAATTTTTTTTTTATTTCTTTTATAATGTTTATAATATCCAAATCTTACATTTATCAAACAATAGTTTTATAAACTTTATATTTTCAAAAATTAGTAATAAATTTCAGAAGTCTTTTTTTTTTTTAATTTATAAGAATTTTATTTGATTTTTAAGATTTCTTAAAACATTTAAAAACTTGAATAAATTAAAGAAGGGAAAAATATGGAGGTGCCCGGTTTGAACCCGCGACCTCCAGGTTGCATAGTGTGTTTACCACCAGGCTAAGCGCCTGTTAGTGGTAATTTATCAGATTTAAATGCTACTTAAACACATTTTTAAGAATCCCCAAATCAACCCAAAAACCCTAGAATGAAAATCACCCGAATTGAACCTCGATTCGAACTTTTCGTTCAGATTAAGGTTAGGGCTTTTGTTCCCTACCCAAAAACGAGCATGTCTATGTATTTAATTACCCGAAATGGTTTTGGTTGGATGGTGATCGAGTTCGAGCTTGAGCCGCGACCGAGAGGGGATCAAATTCGAAGTTTTTGTGCGTGTGTGTGTGATGAAATTGGTCGTGCAGGGAGCTTAGGCGAGTGCAAAGGAGCGTTTGCCCTCAATTTATAGGGTTCAATTGGTTGAGGATGAGGTCCAACGGCTACCTCGATTTCTAAGCTTCGGGGGGGGGGGGGGGGGTGGTTTCGATCAATTCGAGGCTTTGGAAAGGAATGGGGCCCCGGGTGTGGTTCGATAGGCTTAGGGGACGCGGTATGGTCAATTAATTGATGTTACATGTACCCAATTCGAGCGGATTTTGCAGGGTATGGTTCGGTTGGTCGGGGGGGGGGGGGGGGCGACGTGCAAGAATGGTCAATTTCAAATCACTTGGCGTACCCGAGTTCGAAGGGGATGGGCGACAGTGCAGGGGGGGTCGGATTGGGTTTAATTGGTTCGGTTTTGGTGGTTTTGGGTTCGCCGGAGAGGTCGCCGGCGGCGACCGGGGATGGGGACGGGGAACGGTGGGGGGGGTGGGTGTTTGAATTAAATTTACACAATGGTCCCTGATGTTTGGACTGATTTCTAATTCTTGCTTAATTTTGTTTTAAGGTTTAATCTTTTAACCCCCAATTTTTAACAAAAGTTGGTTTAAAATAACTAAATCTTATAACCATTTATATTTATAAAATTGAATTTGTACATGTTACATTATGACTTTATTATTTTTTTTTGTTATTATTATTATTGTTGTTATTCTTATTATTGTTATTATTGTTATTATTATTATATATATCCTACATTTAATTAAGTTCGTGAAACTTATTAAATAAATCGAGAAATTTAGTAAACGTCAAACGGTTCATACAATCATTAAACTAGCAATAAAAGCGAAAACATGATTGTTTCATTGATAATCACCCAATCGGGTTCGGTTTACAAATCAAAACGGGTCAAATGTCACAGTCTCCCCTGCTTTAGGAAATTTCGTCCCGAAATTAAATCACGAGGAGGCTGATGCGAATAGTTGAGGGTACTTCAATTTCATTTGGTCTTCACGTTCCCAGGTAAACTCTGGGCCACGTTTAGATTCCCAGCGGACCTTAACAATGGGTATCCGGCTACGCTTGAGTGTTTTGACTTCTCGATCCATAATTTCCACAGGCTTCTCGATAAAGTGCATGGATTCATCTATGCGAACCTCATCGAGTGGAATGTGGAGGTTTTCATCGGCAAGACATTTCTTGAGGTTGGACACGTGAAACGTAGGATGAACATTGCTAAGTTCTTGAGGTAGTTCTAGCTTGTAAGCAACCTGCCCAATACGCTCGAGAACTTTGAAAGGACCCACATAACGAGGCGCTAGTTTCCCTTTCTTTCCAAAACGGATCACTCCCTTCCAGGGTGACACCTTAAGAAGTACGAGTTCGCCGACTTTGTATTCCATGGGCTTACGTCTTTTATCAGCATAATGCTTTTGACGATTTCTAGCAGCGATCAAGTTATCACGGATCTTATGAATTTTGTCGGTTGTTTCTTGTATCAATTCCGGTCCAGTAATTTGTGATTCACCAACTTCAGACCAACAGATGGGAGATCGACATTTTCGGCCATACAAGGCCTCAAATGGTGCCATCTGGATGCTGGTGTGATAACTGTTATTGTAAGAGAATTCAATCAATGGAAGATGAGAATCCCACGATCCACTGAAATCGATGACACAAGCCCGGAGCATATCCTCGAGGGTTTGTATCGTTCTTTCAGTCTGACCATCGGTTTGCGGGTGATAGGCTGTGCTAAGATTCAATTGAGTTCCGAGGGCTGATTGGAGACTTTTCCAGAAGCGAGAGATGAAGCGACCATCGCGATCAGAGATGATATCTAAAGGTACACCATGCCGACTGACTATTTCATTGATGTAAATACGAGCCAATTTCTCGACTGGTAGTCCTCACGAATTGGTATGAAATGAGCTGACTTAGTCAATCGATCAACGATAACCCAGATACTATCGTGACCACTAACGGTACGAGGCAGCTTGGTGATGAAATCCATGGATATGCTTTCCCATTTCCATAATGGAACCTCGGGTTGTACGAGCAATCAGAGGGACGTTGATGCTCGGCTTTGACTTTGGAACATGTGAGGCATTTAGATACATACAAGGCTATATCCTTCTTCATGCCAGGCCACCAATATTGGTTCCGAAGATTCATGAACATCTTATCCGATCCCGGATGAATAGAATAACGAGCCTTATGAGCCTCATCCATGATGGTTTCTCGAAGGTTATCGCGATTCGGAACCCAAATTCGATCTAGAAAATACAGTAGTTCGTCCGACTTGGTTTCCAACTGGAGTTCAGCACCGCATGACATTTCCTCATACATGTTGCCCTTGGTTACTGATTCGTGTTGAGCTTCAAGTATACGGGTCAGGAGGTCGGTTTGAATGGTGACGCTTTGAAGCATAACTTGGCCCTTACGACTTAATGCATCGGCTACGACATTAGCTTTACCGGGTGGTAACGAATCTCACAGTCATAGTCGTTAAGTAGTTCGACCCAACGTCGTTGCCTCATGTTAAGCTCCTTCTGGTTGAAGATGTACTGGAGACTCTTATGATCGGTGAATACAACACATTTAGTGCCATAGAGATAGTGTCTCCAGATTTTGAGTGCGAATACCACAGCACCCAATTCAAGATCGTGCGTCGTATAATTTTTCTCATGAATCTTCAGTTGTCTTGAAGCATAAGCTATAACTTTACCTCGTTGCATGAGAACACAACCTAGACCTTGTTTTGAAGCGTCACAATAGACAACAAAGTCGTCGTTTCCATCAGGAAGTGTTAGGATCGGTGCCTCACACAGCCCTTGCTTGAGGGTTTGAAATGCTTTTTCTTGATCGGGCCCCCAAGAAAAAGACTTATCCTTGTGGGTCAAAGCGGTGAGTGGCGCAGCAATCTTCGAGAAGTTAGGAATAAAACGTCGGTAATATCCGGCTAAACCAAGGAATGAACGAATCTCTGTAGGTGTTTTAGGTTCTCCCCAATTCTTTACTGCCTCGATCTTCGCGGGATCGACGTGAATCCCCTTGCTGTTTACTACGTGACCAAGAAATTGAACCTTATTAAGCCAGAATTCGCACTTTGAAAATTTGGCGTAGAGTTTCTCTTTCTCAGAAGTTCGAGTATTAGACGAAGGTGGTTCTCGTGATCGGATTTGGATTTGGAGTATATTAAGATGTCGTCGATGAATACGATCACGAATTTATCTAGATATGGCCTACACACGCGATTCATCAAATCCATGAATACTGCCGGTGCATTGGTTAACCCGAAAGGCATAACTGTAAACTCGTAGTGGCCATATCTTGTACGAAAAGCGGTTTTTGGAATGTCATCATCGTGCACACGGAGTTGGTGGTAACCAGAACGAAGATCGATCTTTGAGAAGTACAAGGCACCCTGAAGTTGATCAAATAGATCGTCGATTCGGGGCAATGGGTACCGGTTCTTGATCGTGAGTTTGTTGAGTTCCCGATAATCGATACACATGCGAAAAGAACCATCCTTTTTCTTCACGAATAAGACTGGAGCTCCCCATGGTGATGAGCTCGGGCGAATGAATCCTTTGTCTGACAGTTCTTGCAATTGGCTAGCAAGTTCTTGCATTTCGGAAGGTGCAAGACGATAAGGTGATTTCGCCACAGGTGTAGCCCCAGGTACAAGGTCAATCCGGAATTCGACTTGGCGAACAGGGGGTAATCCAGTTAGGTCATCAGGGAAGACTTCAGGAATTCCGAATGATTGGAATATCAGCAATTCCTTTGATTTTACGTCCGTCTTCATAATGTGTGCTAGGAACGCCACATAGTGTTTACGGAGGTACTTCTGAGCTTTCGTGCATGACATGAGTCTAATCCCTTTGGAAGGCTTCTCCCCGAAGATTTGTAGTATGCTCCGGTCGGAAGAGGAATACGAATGATCTTCTCGTAACAAACCACTTCGGCATGATTTCTTGATAACAGTCCATGCCTACTATGACATCGAAACTACCCAGTTGCATGGGTATAAGATCGATAAGGAAATCATGCTCGCTTAGATTCAACGTACAGTTGGGAATGACAGAATTTATGATAACGGGTTTTCCGTCAGCTATCTCTACCGTAAAGGGGTTGTCTAGCTTGGTTCGGGCACTAGCAAGTAAGGGCTCAAAGTCTAAGGATACAAAGCTTTTATCGGCACCGGTGTCAAACAGAATCGAAGCGTATTGATTATTAATTTGGAACATACCGTTCACCACGTCGTTGCTAGCTTGAGCTTGTTGAGCGTTGATGTTGAATGCTCGACCTTGAGCTACAGGGACGGCCTTGAGGAGCTTCGGACATTGGTTGCGGAAGTGATTAGGATCCCCGCATTGGTAGCATGCTCTTGCTTGCGTGATTGCCGGGGTATGCTGAACGGTCGGTGTCGTAACTGGAACCTTGCAGTATTCTTGCACAGATTGAACGTGTGACCAAAACGGCCACAGTTTGTGCATTGACGACACTGAACGTTAGTGGGATGGTGATACTTGCAGTTGTTACACTGCGGGAAGGATCCAGCGTATGGCTTCTTCATCAACGATTGGTTGTTTACTACTGGTTGACGAGTTGGAGGGACTTGATTAATTGGCACAACGGGGGTAATTACAGCAAAGTTTTGAGATCTAGCCTTCCTCTTCTTGCTCTTGAAAGACTCGGGTTGGTCGGTTTTGACGGTTTCGGTAGGAAGTTTATCGGCATTCTTCTTCGACCCTTTCTTGGTTAAAGAACCAGCTTTCACATGATTATCGGTTAACTGTGCAGCCAGTCTAATCGCATCTTCTAGCGTCGAAGGATTCCTTCCTAACACCGTATCCTGAATCTGTATGGGTAGTCCCCCAATGTATTTCTCGATGGCTCGGGAGGTAGGGGTAGCAAGGTGCGGTACAAGAAGGCTCAATTCGTGAAATCGGTTAGTGTATGCTAGGTTCTCGCCACTATCTTGGGTTAACTCCCAGAATTCAGCTTCCAGTTTCCGGACTTCATTTCTTGGGCAGAACTCCCTAATCATGAGCTCCTTAACTTCAGCCCAAGTTAGTGCTAGAGCAGTTTCAGGGCCACGAGTTCTTTTCTCCCCGTTCCACCAAGTGAGTGCGCGTTTCTGGAGAACACTTGTGGCATACCGGACCTTGAGGTTTTCAGGGCATTCGCTGTTAAGGAAGGTGTTCTCGATGCTTTCGAACCACTGTAGTAACCCAGTAGCTCCTTCGGTTCCATTAAATTTAGAGGGGTTGCAAGAGTTGAAGTCTTTGTAGGTGCATGTTCGAGGAGGTTCGGGGACGACGATGCTTGGAGTGGGAGTGGTGGCTTGATTTAAGTGCGCCAAGAGAGTCGGAACGACTGCAGCAACTTCTCGTGCCACCATAGAGGCAATCTTGCGATTGGGGTTCCTTGGCCTTGATCGTAATGAACGGGAAGACATTCTGAAAGTTATTATGAGATTTGGTGAGAATTGGGTTACATGTATCGTGAAAGCAGTGTTTAGAAAATCGAATAATAACAATGAGATGTTCCGAGTGTAGACGTTTGGTCCGCAAACCGAAACGTATACGTTGACTGATCAAAGTGTTATGTCCAACACAACCTTATTGAAGACATGCGTACCTATAAGCAGATACTCATCACGAGGGTTCCCAGGTAAGGTAGACAGATCCATCGGTTGATTTGGATTTATACGAATACCTTGCCTAGACAGAACATCCCGAGATACACGTATCCAACTCTTCCAGCATTACATGATTCCAGTTATGGGACATTGACTTTGACGGGATTAGAAAACCATCAATAACAATCGAGTTTTGGAGTTTTGAAAACACTTAGATTAGGCACACAACGCCTTAGGCTTAACTTACGGTTTATATGTATATCAGTCTGGATTAAGGGTCAATTACATACATAAGGCACAATTATTACTTAACAACATATATCATCAAGAGGTAAAGCACATAATTTTCATATCTAAACATGTAAGATTACATGAGAGGACTCATGCGTGAGGTGCTTAGTTATAGTCTAGGTCATTCCATTTCTAATAACCTAATTCCCTATAACCATGGCTCTGATACCAATCTGTCACACCCCGACCGACGGCGGAATCATCGGAGCGGACGAGGGAATGATTGATTGTTCATAACACATGGTCGTCTAAAAGGGTAAATAGTATTAAAATCATATTACAAAACAGCACAGTTTAACATATGCAAATACAAAGTTTCAGTCACAAAAGATATCCATTTTTAGCTAAGTCCAAAAGTCCTAATTGTAAGCTTGCAGATAATCCAACTATGCAGCATGTCCTGAAATCATGTGAGAAAAATAAAGTCAGCTAACGAGTTAGCTGGTGAGTAATCACAGTTTGATATACATAGAGATTGATTGTTTGCTTGAGAAATAATCCAATTCACAAGGTAATGTTAAGACTTATAAGGCAATAGCATAGCATATAGATAAACCGACACGATTTAAACCCCTTGACTTGTCATTTTGCATATAATAGACTTGCACACATACCATAGATTGACTATTTGCCTCCGGCACAATCACCACTCGACTATTCATGTGGGGTGGGTTATCCAAAACCAGTAGATCTACCATTGATACCAAGATTGATCGATTGTATTAGGGTTCAAACTGTTGTCCCGTTTATCAAAGTATGCACACATAATAGCAAGAATAAATAACCTGTTTTGAATTGAATTTAAAATGAATAACGATAGAATAACAACATGATTGAATATTGTGTCACATGATTTCCCCAAATATGAAATAATAGAAAATGGGCTATGATACTCACATGGATTGATGAATCGAAATTGATTTAAATAGATTAGACACCTATGAAAGTCCTCACGGTAAACCTAAGGAAAAGGTGTCTCGAGAGTTAAGACCATAACGAATTTGTGAATCAGAAATGGGTTTAGAGGTTCGAGTGAAATTTGGGGTTTTGTTAAATAAATTTTTTTTTATTTCTTTTATAATGTTTATAATATCCAAATCTTACATTTATCAAACAATAGTTTTATAACTTTATATTTTCAAAAATTAGTAATAAATTTCAGAAGTCTTTTTTTTTAAATTTATAAGAATTTTATTTGATTTTTAAGAGTTTCTTAAAACATTTAAAAACTTGAATAAATAAAGAAGGGAAAAATATGGAGGTGCCCGGGTTTGAACCCGCGACCTCCAGGTTGCATAGTGTGTGTTTACCACCAGGCTAAGCGCCTGTTAGTGGTAATTTATCAGATTTAAATGCTACTTAAACACATTTTTAAGAATCCCCAAATCAACCCAAAAACCCTAGAATGAAAATCACCCGAATTGAACCTCGATTCGAACTTTTCGTTCAGATTAAGGTTAGGGCTTTTGTTCCCTACCCAAAAACGAGCATGTATGTATTTAATTACCCGAAATGGTTTTGGTTGGATGGTGATCGAGTTCGAGCTTGAGCCGCGACCGAGAGGGGATCAAATTCGAAGTTTTGTGCGTGTGTGATGAAATTGGTCGTGCAGGGAGCTTAGGCGAGTGCAAAGGAGCGTTTGCCCTCAATTTATAGGGTTCAATTGGTTGAGGATGAGGTCCAACGGCTACCTCGATTTCTAAGCTTGGGGGGGTCCGGGTTTCGATCAATTCGAGGCTTTGGAAAGGAATGGGGCCCCGGGTGTGGTTCGATAGGCTTAGGGGACGCGGTATGGTCAATTAATTGATGTTACATGTACCCAATTCGAGCGGATTTTGCAGGGTATGGTTCGGTTGGTCGGGGGGGGGGGGGGGGGGGGGCGACGTGCAAGAATGGTCAATTTCAAATACTTGGCGTACCCGAGTTCGAAGGGGATGGGCGACAGTGCAGGGGGGGTCGGATTGGGTTTAATTGGTTCGGTTTTGGTGGTTTTGGGTTCGCCGGAGAGGTCGCGGCGGCGACCGGGGATGGGGACGGGGAACGGTGGGGGGGGGGGGTGGGTGTTTGAATTAAATTTACACAATGGTCCCTGATGTTTGGACTGATTTCTAATTCTTGCTTAATTTTGTTTTAAGGTTTAATCTTTTAACCCCCAATTTTTAACAAAAGTTGGTTTAAAATAACTAAATCTTATAACCATTTATATTTATAAAAATGAATTTGTACATGTTACATTATGACTTTATTTTTTTTTGTTATATTATTATTGTTGTTATTCTTATTATGTTATTATTGTTATTATTATTATATATATATCCTACATTTAATTAAGTTCGTGAAACTTATTAAATAAATCGAGAATTTAGTAAACGTCAAACGGTTTCATACAATCATTAAACTAGCAATAAAAGCGAAAACATGATTGTTTCATTGATAATCACCCAATCGGGTTCGGTTTACAAATCAAAACGGGTCAAATGTCACAGCTGAGGGTCTCTCCAGCAATATGAGTGAAGTTCTCGAACTGCTGCTTCAGTGAGTCCTTCTTTGAGTCGTTGGAGCAAGAATACATCTGAGCAAGTGCATCAAACAATTCTTTGGCAGTCTTGCAATGCTCAAACCCCACCGTAATAGAGTTCAGTATTGTAGTCATAAGAATAGTCATAGCATTGTTGTCGATGTCCATCTTCTTTCTGTCTTCATCAGAATAGTCCTCGACAGCTTTCCTATCATGGCACCGTTTCCACCAGGTGAAGCCACCTTGGCTTGTACGGTCCATTGACAATCGAGTTCCACATCTTGCTGTCTTGGTATCTAATGAAGCCTTCCATTCTTCTACTCCAAGACCTGAAGTTTTCAGGGGTGATGATTGACGCTTTGGTCATCGTCCCTATTTCTACTTCAGATTTGTTAAGGTCCATTTGAGGGAGTGAGTGGTAGGGAGGAGTGAAAACAGGTTGATTTGGATGGTTAGATCACGCAATCAAGAGCCTGAGAAGCTCTGATACCAATTGCAGGATCGGTGTTTGTCACTTAAACACAAATGTTTTCTCTCAAACTCACCTAGAATCACACTCGGATAAGAATCAAGAAGAGTTGATCACAATATGAAAAGTAACTAAGAATACGAAAAGATAATTTTTAAGATACTTTTATATATTGATTCTCAACTCAAAATACAAAGACTCTTACAAGCAAATTTTCTGTTTTTTTTTTTATTTACAAGGAGAACCTATATATAATACTATCTACAGCAGGATATACTTTGATACCAGTTGGGATCCTATAGCTAAAGTCTATACTACAAGACTAAAGATTAAGGTATCTCGGATAAAGTCTTATCTGAGATTTGGTAGTTAGGACATGTCCCTGACTTACCTTTTGTCACCAACTAAAGATGGCAACTGTACTATCATGAAAAGGTAAACAGTGGAATAAAGTATGGTCAACAACATGGTTCTTTAGGAAGAAGCCATGCTGTATCAGAAGTCTGCTGCGGAGTGTCAGAGACCATACTTGTGTCCACTGGTTATAACAGTGTCTTTCGAAGAGTAAGTACTTCCGAAGCCACTTTATACTTCGGAAGAGGCTGTTTCTTCCAAGACTTGGAGACTTCTTCATCATACTTCGGAAGTGGTCTTCACTTTATTCTTCTAAGTCTTGAACTTCGGAAGTATGCATTTGTCTTCGGAAGTAGAGTTCTTTCTTCGGAAGCTGGACTTTTCCTTTGTCTTCGGAAGAACTCTACAACCTTCGGAAGTTCCATGAAGAGCTTCGGAAGCCTTTGCATGCAGCATCAAAATAACTTAAGTGATATAGTTTTGGTTGCATTAACCTTCTTCTTGATCCAACATAAACATTTATAAACAATTTAAGCATTTAAACAATTTATAACATTTATAAACAATTCAAATACATATATATATACTAACTAGTGGAGGTATAATGGTAAAAAAACATCCAAAAAATGGTCAAAAACTGGTACAAACTGCTATATAGCCGTTGGGTAACGGTAACCGGTTTGAAAACCGGGTTTAAAACCGGTTTGAAAAAAACCGGTTCGGAACCCGTTTGGGGACCGGTTCGGAACCCGTTTGGGGACCGGTTCGGGTTGAAACCGGTTTGAATCCAAGAAAGGTTAAACCGGCAGGGAACCGGTGGTTCGGACCTGGTTGAAACCGGTTTCGGTTTTTTTGGCCAAACTGGTTCCCGAACTGGTTTTTATGCCCATATCTAGTCTTAAGATGTTAAAAAATTAAACAATCTTTTTTTGCAGACTGCAAACGTTTGATCCATATTTTCTCTTGCAAATGTCTGCAGATGTTGTCCGCAGATTGCAGATATTTTGTTGTAGAAAAAACAAACAACACCTAAGTTTATAGTAAAAATATTTCTTATTTTAAAAAGGGTAAAAAGACACAACGAGTAGTATTATGAGCAATAAGACACAATCACGAGCATAAAAGTCATAATCAGCTGCGAACACAATTATTCTAAAACCTGCAAGCTAAATATCCAAAACCTAATATTAAAAGGTAAGATTGTAAAGTTCGACCAACCGTTTCTAACGCCGCTAAATGAGTTCAATCGAAATTATTTGACCACTCTTATGAGCTGCTAAAAAATATTCTCTGTGGTTTTTAGAGTAAAGCCCTTTTATTTGAAGCTTACATTAATTTAAAACAAAAGTAAATTGGTTCAAGTTGGAATTGGAAAGTTAATAGAGATGAAAGATATAATTGATAATTTTCTAATAACTAGTGGGTTGGGTGGAACACTGATTTAAGTACTCATTAGACGCATCCGATTTATATTTTTCACTCTATAGAGCAAAAGTCTTGATGTAGAAACTTTCTTAGAGCACCCGTAATAAAGAAACAATGAAACATTAACAAACATGTTTAGTCTGTTATATCATAAAAACATTTATTTTTTAAAATATCAAAAACATCCTCAATAAAAAAAACTTAAAAACACAAAAAAAATCATGATAGGTTATAACCATATTTTTATTTATCTCTCTTTATATGTATATTTAAAATAATTAAAAAACATATTGGCCCACCTCCCTTTCATTTTTTATTTTCATATTGATGAACTTTTACTCCAAAAGCATAACCTCCCAATAGTGAAAACGAATTTAAGCAATTCTTTGCTTAAAAACAACATCAAAAAACGACCATTGAAGATGCATTTAGGCGAGGGAGAGGGTTTCTACAAGTGATCATAAGAAAAATAGCGGTTTAGATTTGGGGGAGATTTTGAGTCGCGTAGGAAAAGTTTGGTGTTTTAAACTTTTTTCTTTTAAAAAAATTTAAATATTTTGTTTCAAACAAACGGTATTAAAAAAATTTCCTTTTTATAAAATTTTCTTATATAACTCTTAATTTTTATTATTTTTGTTTTATAAAATTTACTTTCTAAAAACATCAATTTTAAATATTTTGTATTTTTAATAAAGTTTGATGTTTTATAAAAGTTTCTTATCTTAAAAGTTTGTTTCTTTAAAAATTACAATAATAAAATATCTCTTTTTTTATTTATTAAAAATATACTTTTAATTTAAAAAAGAGTTAATAGTATTATCAGTAACTAAAGTAATTATTATTGGTATAAATAAGCGAGAAAAGTTTGATTAATAAGAATATAATGCTATCACAATGTTTTTTTAGTTACTTTTTTATTGTTTACACATTTGGTTTTTATAATTTAAATAAAGTAGTTGGTTTTTATAATTTAAATAAAGTAGTTGGTTTTTATAATTTAAATAAAATAGTTCAAGTAAAGTAATTTGTATTAAATAGAATGTTACAAGAAGACAAACATACCTACCAATATAATGTCGCTTTGTATGTATTTTATTAGTTAAATTTTATTTGTTAAATGAAAATCACAGTGTTTAACGCGTAAACCTGATAATCAAGGAATAGACAACGCGAAGTGAAATGGGCCTACATACATCATGCTTTATTATTGTTAGATAAAATGTTCCTTCTATAATTTGCAATAGTAAATGGTAAGTCTTTCATTTGTTAGGCTGGAAAATAACAAATAATTATTGACAACATTTGTTCTCTAGCTATAGTTAAAACTATTTAAATTATATTTTTAAGGTTAACATTTTTTTATTTTAGTTTTTAAACCAAATATACACTTTGTCACATTACAACAACACGTCACACGTGAATCCCTACTATGTAGAGGGGGGAAATTGCGTTGGGGACTATCTACATATGATGGCGGTGATGGTGAAGAACAGGCGTTAATCACTGGTTGGTGGTCGTATCGGGCATGGCAAGGTGATGTGGAGACTGGTAGTGGTGGCTGAGAGGGTTGTGTCGGAGGTAACCAATGGGTAATGGCGACAAACAGTGATGTCGGTGGTGTTGTCTCATTTAGATAACGGTGATCAATAGGTAATGATGAAAAGAGGCTATAGGTAGAAAGAGTAATAATTCATATATAGATTTTAATAGTTTTTATCTCGATTTTTAACTAGAAAACATGACAATATTATTAATAGTAACGTTCACAAAATTCAAAATCATATGATGTCAATCATTGATATCGTAAGCAACTGAAGCGTATGACGAACAACCCTTAGCCATCTTTGTCCTACCCATTTTTCTCATTTCTTTCACCTTTGAATGACCTCTTGATCAAAAGTTGTTACAACTATTGTTGGTGCCTTCATCATCTGGCTCATGGAGACTTACCCCTTAAACTCGCCTCGTGCTTTCGTGAATCCTACTTGTGATACAGTGATCAAACGTCAAACGTACATCACTAGTTCAAGTGGAAAATGTGTTTAATATCGAATGAAAACATGCTAAGTTGCTAACACATTAGGGCCTTGGCCTTATGTTAATGGTGAACGAAGATAGCCAGGTGGCTCTATTGAATAACACACATATATTAGTGTTGTGATGATCTTAAGTTGTTAACTGACATGATGTTTAGTTATTTTGTTGTAATGTTCATATTAGAATGTGTTAACATAGATTTCTGGTTATTTTGCTGCTTTTAAGCTCTAACCTACCGTGTGTACAATAAATTGTTGTTGGAAACAGTTGCTCCATAGAAGTCCGACCCATCCTAACCTGAACCAAGGTGTGACTTGTTATAACATCAACCCATTCTGACCTAAAATCAGCTTGACCATATTGTCCTGTATACACCTGCCTCAAACAATTGTAATTTTAAGGTAGTAAGTTTTACTAATTACTTGATTTTGACTTAAAGTTTGATGTCTTTATAGGCTCATTTCTTCATTTTCTTGGGTGCTTCGTCTATTGATGCCAAAGACAAATCGGCTTCGTGCCATTCTTTGTTGTTTTGTTAACTAGTTGGATCGTTGGGTTATTACCATTATGAGATGTGCCCTTGCGTTTCGAGTCAAGGTTTAAATTTATTTATATTCAAAAGAATATATTATATTGCTTTTGGTTAGACCACATACATTTGGCCATCAGTGATCTAGATTCTAGAAATTTAGATTTCATATGTTTGGCCAAAGTATATAATAAATAAATTTCATTGAAGATGACAAGTTGACAATCTTCTCTAGTTCTCTACAACCGATTTGCTCCTTCAAGTTATGCTTGTTTAATAAAAGGAGTAAGGTGATAATAAAAATATTTCTTATTTTAAAAAAAGGTTAAAAAACAACGAGAAGTATTACAAGCATTAAGACATAATCATGAACACAAAAGACACATAAAAGTCATAATGAGTTGAAACCACATTTATTCTAAAACCTACAAGCCAAAAATCTCAAAAGCTAAGATTGTAAATTTTGTCGAGGCGCTTCTAAGGCCGTTAAAATAAGTTGAATTGAAGTTTATTTTGTTGGCTATAATTTCTAACCCAATTCACAAGCTGGTGAAGTTGAGGGATCTAAGTTGACAAATTGATCAAGTTGAATATAATTTTTATTATTTAGTGATTAGTATTGTAATCAAATAGGACTCTAACAAGTTGGTTAGATCCTAAAGTTTAACAATCCTAATTACATTCAAATAGGTTTGGTTTTAACCTATAAATACACAACCAAGGTTTAGGGTTATGTATGGGTTGTAATCAAGTTTTTTGAATTATTTCTTTTTTGTTATAATAAATCATTTGGAGTTAGCGAATTAATCTGGTTATCTATACCGATTTGGGACACTAACAGTGGTATATGAATGGTTTCGTTTGAACCCTTGTGAGTTATCTAGATACACACCTAGCTATTGGGCCAAACATTTGGGTTTTAAAACCCTGCCCAATTACAATCTCCAACCATCCAACATTCCAACGGGCCCAACACATTATATTTCAAATATATGATAGGTTAAACTTTTATCTGAATCGGTAGACGTTTGTTTTTAATAATCAAATGATTTATCATTTAATGGTTCAGATATCTTATTAGTTTAATATTTAATCATTTATAAGTTGTTAACCCCTAAATATGATAAGAGGATTTGAATAAATGATCAATTGAAGGTTATTGTAAAAAAGTTTAGAGTTAAAAATTCTCCTTACAATAATATTGTTATTCTTTGTCTATGATGATCTCTGCTTTTTACCGATTGTGGCCAAAGAGTTACATGCATCATAAAGAAATCTAGAAGTTAAGCCCGCCCGTTTTCAAACATTGTCATACGCGTTGCTACGGTGGCACGCATTAACGTGGTTAAGTGCGTAAAGGAAATGTATAAATTTACAACGATTTGATACAAATAAAAAAAAGTATTATGGCTTGTGTGTTACTCCGTAAACAAAACCAAAGTTTGAAACGACAAATCGCTCATGAAAAATAAAAGTAATTGGAAAAACAACTAATAAACTCCGTGTCTTATGCCTAATGACTGTTTGTTGTTTTATTTAGTTGCAATGGAATATGTGTTTAATATCGAATGATAACTAATCAGTAAGCTAACATATTAGGGCCTTATGTTAATGGTGAATCATGAATGATCATAGCCAGGTGGTTCTATTAAAGAACACACCTAAATTAGTCTTGTGATGATGTTAAGTTGTTATTTTGCTGTAATGTGTTAACATAGATTTTTGGTTATTTTGTTGTCTATAAGCTCTAACCTACTGTTTGTGCAGTAAATTGCTGTTGGAAACAGTTACCCTTAGAATTCCGACCCAAAGTTTGACCTGTTATAAAATTGACCAGTTTTGACTTGAAACCGGATTTTGACTATTTTGCCTGGTATACACCTTCGTCATACATGTGAGTTTTTAAGGTGATAAGTTTTACTAATTACTTGATTTCGACTTGTCATTTGATGCCAAAGACAAATCGGCTTCATGCCATTCTTTGTTGTTTCGTTAACCGGCTAGGATATTACCATTATGAGATGCGCCCCTGCGTTTCGAGTCAAAGGTTGGCATCCTGTTACCAACTCAATATGACTATTTTCTTTTGCTTCGGTTTGTTACATATTGTACGAAAGTAGTGCGATGTCTAGGAACTTATCCCAGTCGTGTTAGTTTACGTTTAATTAATGTCGAAGGTAGTGTCACGCGAGATTGAGGTATAAGGCGAAATGATAAAGCTGATTATCGATATGCATAGTCTAGTTGCTAAACAAAAATATAGTTATGCTTAAAACACAAGTACAACTGATAGTTACTCATGACAAAATTTAAACTCATAATCATCTAATACTCATAATTTCCTGAACAAGGTAGCCAACGGAAGCGTATGATGAACCGCCGTCAACCATCGTAGCCCTGCTCTGTGCAGTCATCTCTTTCACTTTTGTTCTAACCTCGTATCCTCCATTAGTCGCCTTACCACCCTCTCTATCTCCTCCGCCGTGACAATTGCTATATCGGCGTTAGGATTAAACAGGTCGATCTTATAATCCAATTTTAAGTCGATTGCCAATCCCAGCTCCATGACCATTTCAAATGCGTTCATTTGTTGCTCAGCGTACATTGGCCATGCAGCCGTTGGTACGCCAAACCACAAACTCTCTAGTATTGAGTTCCACCCGCAGTGGGACACAAACCCTCCCACTGCTTCATGGGCCAACAACGAGGCCTGTGGGGCCCATCCAATAACTTTCCCTATTCCCATAGTGCGTTCAAGGAACCCATCCGGCAATAACACCCTTGGGTCATCGTTATGCGCTTCAACTGATTGCGCGGGTGAAGGAGGTTGGCGTAGCGACCACACAAAACGATAACCACTTTGTTCTAAACCATGAGCTATCTCCTTCACTTGGACCTCATTAAAACTTCCCATACTACCAAACACAACAACACCACTGAGGACGACGGTTGATCATCCAACCACCTAAATAAATCACTGTCATCGGCTTTTCCTGCTACACCGTCTAGATTAAGCACGGGTCCTACGGGATACACTGGCGGGAAGTTGGTATCAGGAAACGACTTCATCGCGTGTGTTTCCAGCTCCAAGAATGTATTAACCATGATCCCTTTCGCCTTTCTCGATTCTTTAAAAGAATAAACCAGATAGTCCAACCCCTCATCTACCTGGCATACGGCCCGAACGACCTTCATTGGCACCGGATTAACAAAACTCGGAACAACCAACTCACCATCCGAGTTACTCGGCTCAATAACATTTTTGTTCTGATCCACATACAGTCTCTCAATATGCAAGTTCAAGCCAAGAAAAGCAGCATTAGCAGTGAAGAACACATATGTCGGGACATTAAACTCGTTAGCCACATCTATCATCCCTACACATAATATGTCCACAACGAACCCAACGACCCTACGAGAACTAGTTTGGTCATTTATCATGTCACTCATGATATTTCTGACGTATTTACAATGACTGTTGATGAATTCATAGAAGGAAGTAACTGGAGCTTTGGGGTTGAGCTTTGGTGGTGTTTGGTGTTGAGAGATTCTAGTGAATCGTATTCGTTCGACTGTGTTTTTAGCCAACGATTCGATGTAGGCGTCAAGGGCGGGGACATGGTGAGGAGAGTTTATGAGGAGAACTATTATGGAGAGCCTTTGATCGCGGTTCACGAGTAGTTTTGCCATCTCGACGATAGACATTATATGACCAACCTCTGGTGCGGGAATGAACACGAGATCTGCAACTGTGTTAGCCATTGATGGTTGGATCAAAGATTGTGTTTTGCTTATGTCTTATTTCTTTATAAATACTAGATTTTTGTGTGTATGTTGAGGTCATTGCATTGCTAGCAAAGACTCATTCAGTCAATCTTATCGTTATTGGGTCCATTTTGCAACCCCATCAAGTATTAATTTATGTACCCCTCAAACAGTTTTTCAAGGTAAGTGCATGTGTTCTTTGAATTATATTATTTTGATATAAATTCGATACCTTTCCTTTTGGCTAATAAAGATATTGTTTAAAACGATTAACTTATAGATTTTTCGGGATAAATATACCAACATGTATGGTAAGTCCTTTATATTAATAATTTATGGTTGTGACGTTGTGATTCATAATATTTAACTATTAGGACAGCTTTTGACATAGATTTTATTAACTATGTTAAGATAATAGATACAATAGAAAATCATGTAGTGGCGTGTGTAACGGGTAAACTTGGTCACAAAGAGATAACTAAATGAAGTTGAATGAGCCTCCTTTCTACGTACATCATTTTAAAAAAATGAGCATTCTATATTTCTAACCATGTTCAAGCTATATTTTGTAATAATAAATGGTAAGTCTGTAATTTGTTAGGCTGCAAAAAATTAAATAGTTTTTTATGTTGGTCCCTATTACTAAAATTTGAGAAAAAAACAAATATAATCCATGTGTTTTCATTAGATTGTATGTTTAGTTACCGGGAATAAAAAGTTGCAAACTTAGACCCAACTTTATCATATAGTTGCACAAATAGTCACCACATTTAATTCTCATTTAATTCTCTGTTAGTAGTTTTAATGAAAATAGTTGACATGTGCCATCCATGTGTGAGTGACTTTTTTCTTCTTTTAAAATTGCAAATCATAATAAAATATTACTTTCCCTCAAACTATTGACATGTGCCATCCTGCAGTTTTTTTGTTTAAGTGTTTGTAATCTTATGAACATAATACTATAATAAAAATCTTTAAATTTTAATAATCTAAATTATTGACTATCTATCAATATTAATCTCAACTAACAGTTTAAACAATATTAATCCAAACTTTCAACTTTGTTGTAGTTTAATTGTTCGTTAACACTATTTAGTTTTCAATGATGTGTCACATAACGTGACGTGTCATGTGACATAGCGTATTACATAACTAAAATAAACAATATAAATAACATGTCACTTAATTTTATGTCTATTTATCCCCAAGCTACTCAACCAGTGATAAAAGTGTTACGTTAAATAACTTCAGAAAATAATCTTTTATAAAAAGATTTGAATAATACAATTATATTTCTAACTGTAATCATGTTATACGTCACGTCACGAGTCATAATAAATGATACGTCATTGAAACTAACAGAGTTAATAAATTGTTAGACTGAGACTATTTTTAATAACAAAATGAAAAGTTTAGATTAATATTGGTTAAATTGTTAGTTGGAATTAATATTAACAAATAATTAATAATTTGGATTAATAAAATCAAAAGTTTCTTTTGAATAAGCGTATTCTCTTTTCCACTTAAACTGCTCTTTTTACAGAATCCTAAATAATATATGTTGTAGGTCGACGAGAAAGATGTTGTTTGTAATCTTTGTGACCGTAAGTGATACATGGAAATCAAGAGGTTGATGAGTATAGAAGGACAACAATATTTTATTAGTGTTTACAATTTTAAAAGATAAAAAATGCCATTTACAATTTTAAAAAACAATTTGAGGAGTCACATTTCATCTATTTCCGTTAACAACTAATTGTTAATTAATGATGGGGTTATTTGTGTAACGATAAAAAAAAGTTGAAACTAAGTAAAATGTCTAAAATGGCCATTTATATCTTTTTTAAATGAAGATAGTTACTTTGTATAATCAGTTATAAAATAGTAGTAGTAATTTTTAGTTATTAATAAAACAATAACTTTAGTGCCATATGTCATTCTCTTAAACTTTTATTTTCTTTTAATTCCCGCCTAAATATGTATCTGTTTTTAGGTTAGTCTAGGTTCATTTGACTAAAAGTTAACTTATATACAAGAGATATTTAAGAAAAATTTAAAAATTAACCCTAAATTAAAGCACATCTTTTTTTGGAAATTAAATCATACCCGATATTTATTTTTCTTTTTTCAAATAATTCATCAATGGAAACTGTACAAATCATTTATGGTTTTTTTCATCTATGAAATTGGTTCCTTGATTGTGTTTTTTCATTAAATACTCGATTTATATTCAAATTTTGACAAAAATTACGTAACTTTTTAATCGACTCCTCTCCAGTTTGAAGGAATTCATAGGTATCTTTTTTTTGAAATGAAATCATACTCGATTTTAAAATATTTCTCAATCATCCCAGGTTTACGACCTTCGCGATTTGTCTTTATAAAGTCTAATGATATCGCATTCGACGAACTTCATTTACATTCTCATTTTGGCTTCAGTTTTATCAAGTTTTCTTCAACAAAAGGTATTTAGTTTTTATTATATTTGAACTTTCATCCTCTGCGATTATGATTTAACCTATCATTATTTACAATTATGTTTTTGGATTAATATCATTTTACTTTAATTTTTTTTTAAATGTGATCTACTTTAACAATCAATCTATAAAGTGGTATTACATGCTTTTACTTTTTAAACTTCTTTATTTTCTTTTTATGTGTACTGTCATGTTATTAATATTATTATGTTTGATAGGAGTTCGTTTGATATGTACATATTGTTTTGATGTATCTGGAAGTAATATTAAAAATCACATTTTTATTTCACGGTTGCCTTTGACACCTTCAGACAAAAGAATTTCTTTTAAATTTCAAAAAAGACAGTTGTTGTTATCAGTATCTTATGCAATGACAATAAAACAAGAGCCAATTTTAATCGTTATCCAAAGTTGGTTTGTTTTTAAACATGGATAATGATCCGCTCTATATTTTATTATCTCGAGTTAGAAATAGATAGAGGTTAAAATTATTAATATTAGATAATGATGAAAAAATAACGAACAAAACACCAAATGTTGTATACAAATAATTTTTAGATGTTTATGAATTTGAAATATTATTTTTCAAGTTCAATTTAATTTGTTTATTAGTTAAAGTTTTTTATTATAAATTTATTTTATTCCATATATACACTATTTAGATGTATAAATATTAATAGAGAAAACCAACTAATGTTAGATATAACTAATGTTAAAAATTATACATAAAAATCAATATACAAAATATTATCAACAATATTATAACTTACGTTATTTTTTAAACACAATAATATTTTTTTATTGAACCCGTGTGTTACACGGGACTGTAGCCTAGTTTAGTTAATATAATATTACGTTGTTCTTATCAGTCAAATAGTTTTTCCTTTCAATTATTGGGTGTAAAATATATTAATATTCTCTAAAATATATTATCTTGTGTTTGGTTAGACTATTTAGCCATCAATGATCTAGATTCTAGCAATCTAGAATTCATATGTTTGGCCAAAAATAATTAATAGAAAATTTTATTGAACGTGACAACCTTCTCGCTCTACGACTGGCTTGCTTCCTCAAGTTATGTTCATTTAATAAAGTGTGAGATTACAATAAAAAGACTTATTATTCTAAAAGGCGTAAAAAACAATGCCACAAAAAAGATACAATGAAATGTAAAAAAGACAGAAAACATAATGAGAAAAAAATACAAAAGTTTTAAAACCTGCGAGCTAAAAATCGAAAAGCTAAACCCTAAAAACTAAGTTTGAAAAGTTTGACGAGTCGATTCTAATACTGCTATAATGAGTTAAAACAGAGTTCGTTTGACTTGTTTTATGAGTGGCTTAAAAGATTCTTTTAAGCTTTTTAGGCGAAATGAGAAAGGTGGTTTGCACAACCCATAGTTTAGTTGCTAATGAAACATGTAATTATGCTTTTCTGTTCAAAAGGCTTTTGACTAGAAATAAAACATGACTATAACTAGTAATTGCTTAAATTCAAAGTGGTAATCATATGATACTCATAATTTCCTGAAGAAGGTAGCCAAGAGAAGCATACGATGAGCCGCCCTCATCCATCGTAGCCCTGCTCAGTTTACTCATCTCTTTCACTTTTGCTCTAACCTCGTTATCCTCCATTAGTCGCCTTACCGCTCTCTCTATCTCTTCTGCTGTGACAATTCCTATATCAGCATTGGGGTTATACAAGTCGATCTTATAATCCAATTTCAACTCTACTGCCAATCCGAGCTCCACCGCCATTTCAAATGCATTCATTTGTTGTTCAGCGTACATTGGCCATGTAGCCGTTGGTACGCCAAACCACAAACTCTCTAGTATCGAGTTCCATCCACAGTGGGACACAAACCCTCCAACCGCTTCATGGGCCAACAATGACACCTGTGGGGCCCAACCTATCACTTTCCCTATCCCTTTGGTGCGCTCGAGGAACCCATCCGGCAACATCACCCTCGGCTCATCATTATGCACTTCAACCGATTGCTCTGGTGGTGGAGTTCGTCGTAGCGACCACACAAAACGATAACCACTTTGTTCTAAACCACGAGCTGTCTCCTTCACTTGGACCTCGTTAAAACTTCCCATACTACCAAAACACAACAATACCACTGAGGACGGGGGTTGATCGTCCAACCACCTAAATAAATCATTGTCATCAGCTTTTCTAGCTACACCGTCTAGATTAGTATTGGTCCCACGGGATACAAAGGCGGGAAGTTGGCGTTGGGAAACGACTTAATCGCGTGTGTTTCCAGCTCCAAGAATGTATTAACCAGGACCCCTTTCGCCTTTCTCAATTCTCGAAAAAAATAGACCACAAAGTCCAATCCTTCGTCTATCTCGTACATCGCCCGAATAACCTTCATCGGGACCGGATTAACAAACCCCGTAACAACCAACTCACCTTCCGAGTTACTCGGCTCAATAACATTGTAGTTCTGATCCACATACAATCTCTCAATATGCAAGTTGAAGCGAAGAAAAGAAGAATTAGAAGTGTAGAAAACATATGTAGGCACGTTAAATTCGTTAGCCACATCTATCATCCCTACACATAACATGTCAACAACGAACCCAACGACCCTATACGATCCATTTTGATCATTTATCATGTTGGCCATGATATTTCTTACGTACTTACAATGACTGTTGATGAAGTCATAGAAGGAAGTAATGAAAGCTTTGGGGTCGAGCTTTGGTGGTGTTTGATCTTGAGGGATTTGAGTGAATCGTATTCCTTCGAGTGTGTTTTTAGCCAACGATTCGATGTAGGTGGTGAAGGCGGGGAGATGGTAAGGAGATTTCATAAGAAGAACGTTTATGGAGAGCCTTTGATCGCGATTCAAGAGCACTTTCGCCATCTCGATGGCGGACATTATATGACCAACCCCGGGTGCGGGGATGAACACAAGCTCTACAAGTGTGTTCGCCATCGATGGTTAGATCAAAGCTTGTGTTTTGTTGATGTATATTCCTTTATAAATACTATGTTGAGGTCATTGCATTGCTAGCAAAGACTCATTCAGTCAATTTTCCACACCATAAAAAATTAAATTATGTTGCTCTTTCAATCAAGTAGTATATATATATATATATATATATATATATATATATATATATATATTCCATTTACTGCATGTTTTCTTTGAATTATATTAATTTGATTTGAATGATACTTTTGATCTTGGCTAAGACCATCTGTTAATTTTTTTTATTTACCCGAACTTAAAGTTATTGCATACGAACCACCCTTGGGTGAAATAGACGGGTTTATAAGAGAGGAAGAAAAGAGAGAGGTCGAGTTGGTTTTCGACAAAACTCTATATAACAATTTTTAAATTATCTAGTATAAATATAGAGCGTGTACTTTTATAGTTTTTTATTCGTAAAATGTTTGTTGTGAGGCGCTCTGTTTAACCACCTATGTCCTCTCAGTAAATATTCTATTAATTATTTAAAATGATAGGCATACAATAGAAAAGTAATGTAACGGCGTGTGTAACGGGTAAACTTGATCATCACGTGAAGACGACGTAAAAGTGGAATGGGTCGCCACTCTATATCATGTATTTAATTAATTGATGAGCATTATATATTTAACTAGGTTTACGACTCTTGTGTTACACGGGTTGATCAATATTTAAAATAAAAGATGAGTAAATAAACTACAATAATATATATATACATATATACATGTGTATATATATATATAATATATATATATATATATATATGTTTGTATGTATGTATGATATTAAAAAGATAAATTAGAATAGAAATTTTTTTATATAATGATATCAAAAAATTACGTCGTTTCAATAGAACAACTGAATATTAAAATAATGAAAAAATATCAACTAATGAACAAATTTAACAAAATCTATAAAAGTATGTAATGATGATATGTAACTAAGACAAGAAACGATTAAAATTAAATTAAAAACTAATTGTTCATAAAGATATAAATACTTATTTATGTAATATTTAAAGTTATAATGGATGAGTAAAAGTCATAGCAATAAAATGTTGTTAAAAAACAAACAATATCGAAAATATGAATAATGTTATGATTTTAAAATTAATTAAGAGAAGAATATTATTTCAAAAGAAAATACGCCAGAAACTTTTATTTTAATAAAACGAAATTTGTTAACGGTAATATTAAAATTAATAACTCAATCACTATATGTTAACATAAATAATAATTTCTTATAAAAAATGTCAAACAAATTAAAAGTAATAATTTATCATAAATATAATACTTATTGTAATTTATATGAGTTAATATGTAATTTATATGAGTTAATAGTTTCAAGATTTATAGTAACATAAGATTAAATGATGTAGCGGCATGTGACAATACACATATGTCGCTTAGGTGAACGTGTTAGAAATACGTCATGTGTACCTATAATTAATCTTTTGTTATAAGTTATAGATTTCTGATTAATATCATAACTATATTATGTAACAATATATGGTAAGTCTTTAATTTATTAAGCTGAAAAATAAAAAAATAACTTTTGATATAGGTCCCTATATTAAAATGTTATAAATTACTTTTAAGGTTGATAATTTCCTTCATTTGTCTTTAACCAAGTGTGCACTTTCACTCTTGACAACAAAAGTTCACATACAAAATTCTCAGTCACATGTTGTTACTCATGAAATCTTGAAGAAGGTACGTAATTGAAGCGTATGATGAACCGCTTTCAGCTACTGCAACTCTGCTCATTTTGCTCATCTCTTTCACCTTTGCTCTTACTTGGTTATCCTCCGTTACTCGTCTTATTCCCCTCTCTATCTCCTCCGCCGTGACAACGACAATCTCGCCTTTAGGATTAAACACATTGATCTTATAATCCAATTTCAAGTCAACCGCCAATCCCAACTCCACTACCATTTCAAATGCATTCATCTGTTGCTCACAATATATCGGCAATGTAGCCGTTGGCACACCGAACCACAAGCTTTCTAACATAGAGTTCCACCCACAGTGGGACACAAACGCCCCCACTGCTTCATGGGCCAATAGCGACACTTGCGGGGCCCATCCAATCACTTTCCCTATCCCCGAGGTGCGCTCCAGAAACCCATCTGGCAGTACCACTCTCGCGTCTTGGTAATCATCAGGGAGCACCTCGTATGATTGGTCTAGTGGAGGCGGTCGTCGTAGCGACCACACAAAACGACGACCGCTTCGCTCTAGACCACGCGCTATTTCCTTCACCTGGACCTCATCAAAACTTCCCCCACTCCCAAAACACAACAACACCACTGAGGATGGCGGTTGATGGTCCAACCAGTTAAACACATCCTTGTCATCAGATTTTCCCGCTACTCCGTCTAGATTGAGTACGGGCCCCACGGGATACACGGGCGGGAAGTTGGTGCCCGAAAACGACTTAATCGCGTGTGTTTCCAATTCCAAGAATGTATTAACCATGATCCCTTTAGCCTTTCTCATTTTCCCAATACAACATATCAGAAACTCCAGCCCGTCTTGTTTCTGGTACAACTCAGGAAACACCTTCATCGGGACCGGATTAACGAAGCTCGGGACCGCAATCTCACCTTCGGATTTACTCATCTCGATCACATCTCGCTTCTGATCAACACACAGTGTCTCCATATACAACTTGAACCCAAGAAAAGCAGCATTAGAAGTGAAGAACACGTACGTTGGAAGATCAAACTCATTAGCCACATCTATCATGCTGGTGCATAATACGTCAACCACAAACCCGACGACCCGACGAGAACCAGTTCGATTATTAATCATGTTAGCCACAACTTTTCTAACGTATTTGCAATGACTGTTGATGAACTCATAGAAAGAAGTCATGGGAGCTTCAGGGTCGAGCTTCGGTGGCATTTGATCTCGAGGGAGTTCAGTGAATCGTAGGCGATCGACGGTGTTTTTAGCCAACGATTCGATGTAGGTGGTGAGAGCAAAGGAGGAGTAAGGAGGGTTAATGAGAAGAACGTTTATGGAGAGCCTTTGATCGCGGTTCACGAGTAGTTTCGCCATCTCGACGGTGGACATTATGTGACCAACCCCTGGTGCAGGGATGAACACAAGCTCTGCAATTGTGTTAGCCATTGATGGTCAGTTAGTTTAAACTTTAAAGCTTGCTTGTTGTTTATGTCCCATTCTCATTTCATGTATATATAAACAAAATAGTTGACTGTTGAGGTCATTGCATTGCTGGCACCACTCACAATCTTATGGTCATTTTGCACTCTATAAAATATTAAAATATGTGATCCTCAAAGGTTCTTTATTTATAAAGGAGCAACAATACTTATATTATATCAGGGCGTGCGTGACACTTAAACTTGATCACCAAGGAATAGGCCACGTGAAGTAAAATGAATCTACATATATCATGGATTTTAATAATTGATGAGTTTTTTTAATATATTTTTGGTAAATGTTATTAGTAGATCTTTTAACAATAAAATAACTAGTTTTAAGAGTATCTATCTAAATTATATTTAATAAATTAATAATTACTTACCACATGACGTTTAGCCAAGTGGTACCTTAATGTGCTAGAGATCAGGACTATAATTAAGTGTCACTTATCGTTCCAAAAATAATAAATATTCAATTTCTATTGTGCAAATTTTTAGAAATCACTACTGGTTACATAAATTAAAACAATCTCAGCTATAGATCACTTAAAATAATTCCAAACGCCCCCAGAATAAAGTAAATTAAATCAACTTAAGTGAGGATGATTCCTGTTTTTTTTCTTTGTATGTAATCATAATCTTAGGCAATGAAATCATAATGTTGTTTAACTTACTCTAGTACGTTTATTGTATAAATTTGGTACACACGTTCAATAAATAATTGTTAAATCATTTTTGTGAGTAGGTTTATCATTGTTATATCTCCAACAGAATGTTTTAAAACATTACCTCCGAACAAAACTGTTGTTAGATACAAATCACTTACCATTATCTTTTAAAATATGAAAAATTCAATAAAATTGGTATATTAATCTTAACACAAACGTGCGCAGTGAATCCTCATGTTTGTGTTGCTAAACGTACCCCTCTCACAAACTTCGTGGCCCTTCTCCCATTAAAAAATAATATTACTAGCAATTGAGCCTACTTGCTGCAGAGCATACCATCAACACACTAAATCATCACCAAAGCTTGTAAAAGCTGCTATGATATATTTCACATTCAAAGTTCTTACACAAAAGGCAAGCTACACATTAAATATTCCTAATAAATTGAACAAAAGCCCGGTGAATCGCCTAACATGCCAACTTAGAAACATAATAAAGTACTATCACCAACATTGCTCGTTATTGGTGTCGAATCTTTGAGCGCCTCTCATGGCGTTGGTCCTTGTTCTTGATCCTTGCCCTTGGAATCCTGCTGTAGGTTGGCCGTAGCTCTTCTTTGAAAACTGTGTTGCAGCAGCCCTTGCGCCAGCTATGGCTGCTGCAAGGTCGGGTGAAGAACCCTCATCCGTTTTAGATTGGTTTTGGTCTTTTTTATGCCCGTGAACCAGTGACCCTGGTTTTAAAGATAACGCGTTTCGAGGGTCTGGCAGTGGAAACTTAACTGGTAATGGTGCTTCAACTGGACAAAGACCTCTAAGTGCTCCTTCAAGAATCTATACCAAAAGACAATAAATAATGAGAAAAAGAATACAATATATAAGTAACAAAATCAGATTATGCAACGTAGAATTTCATCATTACCCTCTTTTCCAAGTTATAGACTCCTTGATATCCACGCATCTCGAATGGTACGAGCAGTTTCTGCACAGATATTAAACAGTTGCTTTAACAATTTCTGCACAGATTTTAAACAAGCAACTAAATGACGAACTAGGTGAACCAATTATAAACGAACAAGTAGCAAACCTGTGGTTGCTCACATAGCCAACAAAAAGCTGTTTGTCCCTCCAGCCTCACCTGTTATGAGAACACATAATAAATAACATTAAATGGTTGTGGTGTAATTAAACCAAAATATATTATACCATGTAAATATTACTAATTTCCAGTTTAAAGGAAAACAGTTGGATCATTTGACACTAAAAGGTTAACTACAGATGATTGTTGGTAGAGACTAGAGGGTCAGATGCCTACCCCTTGTGGAACATCCTCCCATGATGCAAGTTCTTCACACTTAACACATCCAACCACTTCAACACAACCTATATCAAGAATGCAATGTGCACACGTTTAGTGAAATTACCAAAAAGAAAGTTAAATGCACAAACAATAGTGTCAGTAATCAGCTACATTTGGCAGTGAATAAGTTGAATATTCTTCATCAATGTCCAAAGTAAAGTTTGAATTAAAGAGTACAAGAGTGACCATTAATAGAATATAAAGAAGGTAAGAAAACATAATGAAACGATCACCTAATAGCTCGAAACTGGATAGTGGTCTGGGAACTTGAGATCAGTAACTCCATCTAATGCATATAATTGTTTGTAGAAGTCCTCCATTGCTTTGATTGTTTCAGGATCAGGGATTTTACTGGCAGCATGAATCCAAAGTCGACCTTCAAAACGTTCATACGAGAAAACAATCAACAACGCCGCGGTTATTATGATAAAGAACACACATGCACACACTGAAGCAACCCAAGTAATACAATTTCAAGCCATAAAACATATCCTAACAATGGAAGAATCTGCAGCAAATGCTTAATGTGGTTAAATAAGTGTACTCACAACATGACAACATAATTCAATGTGATATAAGAATGCTCTACAAAATAAACAACAACTACATCGCTATAAACTTCAAAATCAACAAATTAGATATAGAAATCCCAAAATAACATCTTTTTTCTCAACCAGATACACGAATTCATACAACTTATATAACAACATGGGTTTAGAAAGATTCGAGAAATTGGAAGTACCTGTGATCGGTGAAGGCCATGATCTTCCTTCGATACGCTTGATGCCATAAACAAGCAGAGAAGCCCAGGGCTGATGCATCGTTAGACATGGGTTTCTGTAATTTACATCGGATCTTGTTCTACTTCCCATCGATTTTGTGTGTATTCAGATTTGAATTTCAGGTAACAGAACAAATTTCGTTCTAGGGTTTATGTAATTTTGCCCCAAATTGACGTAATACCTTCTTATGTTTTATGAGCGTATGATGTTACCCGTGTAATCTAAGTAATTTTTTGATTTTGTAAAGGATAAAAAGATCAAAATATCCTTTTAAAAATATCATTTTAAAAAATTAAAAGTGAAAAGCTTTTAACTATTTAATTTTTTTGAGGAGTATTTTGGTCTTTTTACCTCTCCAAAAATCAAAAAGTTACTTATTTAAGTAACCCCAAACAAGCCCTGAGCTTTGTTTCTCCGCAAACGTATTATATTTAAGGATCACCCAATGTTAGTGTTTTGATTCTCATGATAGCTTCACAAATTATTTTGTTTTTCTACTATCGATTTTAATAAGATTATTACTACTAGAGTATTTACAATGAAATCTTTAAAAATATATAAGTGTGTCTCTTATATTATGTGGAATGGTTTTGAGTGGTTGTAAGTGAAATAGAAAAAAATGTTACTGTTTATCGATATATTTTGGGAATCATTGTTCAATTCTTTCAAATTTATAATAAGTTCAAAAATAGCTGTAAGTGAAAAAGAGCGAAAAAATAATAAAAATGATATGAAAAAAATTATTTAATTGAAAAGTAAAGAGAAAATATAATGTTTTTAAGGTAATTATATGAATAATTATGGAGAATCCACTATAAATGTTCTTAATAACTCACAATTTATATGTTTTTTTAAACTTTACTCTCACGTTGTAGCGAGAATGTGAAGAACACAAATTAAAACTGTGAATGCTCTTAATAACTCACAATTTATATGTTTTTTAAACTTTTCTCGTATGTTGTAGCTGGAATGTGAAGAACACAAATTAACTTTACAATTTGTGTATACAGAAAAGGCAAAGATAAAAGCTATATAAATTTACATTGTTTTGAAAATAAGATTAAAAATAAAAATCGATATCTGGCATGATTTTTTTAATAAATATTACCTCGTTGTGAAAGACGAAACTGCAAGATATAAAATTACATTATTGTGAGTGGAACTATATAGGATATGTTAGATGGGGGTGGTTCCTAAGAAAACCATGATTTACTTGGAAAACTATGTAAACCAAATCTAAACCATTAATCTATTTAATCAATGATTAATATATAAAATGTCATTTTAGTAAATAATTTGAAATTTAATTAGATTATATTAATGATAAAAGGGCAAATTTGGAACAATATATTTTTTTGGTTTTGATAACAACAATCAAAATTCCTATATTCACTCTTCTCTCTCCACTCTCCTCTCTCATAAATTACATTTAAAAAAAGAGTTAACTTATTTTTTGTTATCTTTATATGCATCAACAATTAACTTCATCCCCATTGTTTTTTAAGCAATCCAATAGTGAGCTCACGTAGCCATATGTTAATCTGCTTACGTATACGTAAACACATAAGCAAATTGCATAATTAAATCTAATTGCAAATCTTCAAACAAAGTAAATCATGTTTATACATCTTGTTACATATATGTAACAATTATCAGTTAGGTACATGTAATTATAATACATTACTAGTACAAAATACTTTATTAAAGTCATTAGTTTACATATATGTAGACGTGGTTCCGTGTATGTAACCTGATTACATATACGTAACAATCATAAAAACCTAGAACTTAAGTTTTATAAAAAATATCAACAGATACATAGAAAGTAAGGTATATGTAAGTAGCATTATATGTTACATATACGTAAGTTGATGAAACTCTGATGAGTTACAAATATGTAACCATAATATTACATATATAACTCTTACTTACATATACCTGACCAAACATTAGTTAGAAGTCATATTCTATCATAATCATCTATATGTTTAGAAGACAACTCCTGCTTTAATTACGTAGTTACGTATACGTAACCATATACATAAATCATCATCATCTCAATTTCTTGTACTAAAATCAAACACATTTTTAATAATATCAAACAATAGATGATATCGTACACCTTTTGTAGCTACCTTTTGCAATTGATTGAATAAGATGCGTTTACATACTCTAGAAATGAGTCATGATCATTTCTATCCTCCAATGATCTAGGGGTGGTTGCAAGTGAGGGTTCCATCAAACCTAATTGTTTTACATCTTCTTCCTTGTTATCATTATTCTTCTTCCTTGTTATCATTATTCTTCTTCCTTGTTGTGATACCTGAGATCCAATCTTTTGTTTTTTTTAGTTTCCTTATTCCAAGATACGTATATGTAACCATATTTACATAACGAGTCTTCATCTTCTTTCTTTCATCACCATCCATGCGACCTCCAATCAACTTAATTTCATCATCATCGCTAACATTCGATTTTGATTTCTTAACATACCATTCACATGGTTGATGAATGGTCAATATATGGTGCAATGAAATAAATTTTTCAAATACTCTGTAAATTAGTTTGTTAAAACATGGAGAAAAAGATGAAATTTAGTCAACAATGAGCATTTTCTAAAAATAAATTACAGAGAAAATTAGTAAACACCCTTTGAATATAATAAATATAAATATATAATGAAATATTGTGATTGGTTAGAATTTGTTTTTTTGGTTTTCATAAAACTAATTGATTTTCTTAGGATCCTTATAAAAGATAGTTATAATTACTCTGTTAAATAGTATATGAGTTCCTTGCATTTGAAATTAGGTTTGTATCTATTTTTGGAGAGCATTCTTAATATTTTCAGGGAAAGATGTTCAAAATATACTTTTGATAGAAGATACTCGTAAATTAATTAAATCATTTAGAATCTTGTTTGAAATCGTGTAAAATTTATGAAAACTAACAATTCCAATTTTAATAAAAGTTTCCACTTAAAAAGGTCATAACTTCAAAATATTTAATATCAATAAAGTAATAAATGTCAATATGAAAGTAATAATCATACTCATAAAATCAAGATCCTGTGTTGATATTTGTGAGTGTAAACATCTAAGGCGGACCCAAATATGGGCACAAGGTCAAGTGCCCATTTGAGTTTCTTTTTCTATGTATTTTATTATATTATATTAAAGTTTATTGATCTTGTATGTTTGAACATTCTCTCTTTGTCGATCGAAGACCGTTGAGTGTTATAATCGATTTACTTATTTGATTTTGACGTATGACGTATCTGTAATTTGTGTAGAGGTGGGCATAAAAACTGGGTTTGGATTTAAACCTGTAGGATTGAAACCGGTTTTAGTTTTGGAGTTTTTTAGCGAACCTGACCCTACCCGAACCGGTTAAACTCGAGTTGAATCCGATATTGGACCCGATATTGAACCTGATATTGAACCTGATATTGAACATACAAACAAGAAAAAAAAACAAAAAAAAAACTAAACCTGGTATTAGACCCGGTTTCTAGACCTGACCCGACCCTACCCTACCCAGGTATGACAGGTAGGGTTTCAAGTAGGTAAACCCGACCCAAGTTCGTACCCGGGTATAAAAAAACCCGATTGGACCCAACCCAATTTTAAGTATGCCCCAATACCCGGTTTGTCCATCTTTAAATCTGTGTATAAAAGCTTAATGGGATTTACATTGATTTTGATATCGTCCCTTTTGACAGTTTGACCCAGTTGCTAACGAAGCACAAATGACTTTTATGTTTTGATACTGGAGATATGGACCTAAGGCCCAAATGTCTCACCCTCAACGTTTCAAATTGAATCTCACTCTCAATCTCTCATGTTGCAATTTAAATTTCAACCAAATATTTTTCCGACGCTCGGATAAATTTTTTTAAAAACACGGGTGGAATTAAGAATATCGTAATGATTTATTTGAAATATAGAAAACAATTACGATATTTTTAAAAGAGCTAAATATATCTTATATTTGGACCATGGGTTTTGGCCTCGTGAGGCTTGGTTTTTATATGAAATTAAATTGGAGCATTACATGTAATATTGTAATGTGAGAGATGTAGATAAGATAAGCCCGCATGTTACTTGTTATTTTACCTTTGGTTGATTTGACTCGAACTAACATGCTCATAATTTTGTAAACTGAATTTTAGTTGTATTTAGCTTGCATATTCGCTTGTTCAATAATATAATATAAGATGTATAACTCCTCTCATTTGCGCGTATAATCACCTAAGTCAGTCCTTGATTCCTTGTTTCTTGTACTTGTTAGAGATTTTATTTATAACTTGTATAAATTAGTATTGGTGTTTACTTGTAAGGTGAGAGATGTAGATAAGATACATACAAAATCATCAAAAATGAAAAAGGAGACAATTTATAGAGCCACAAGCTTATAGAGGTTAAACACGAGTTGAGTTGCATGCTTTGATTTGGACATGTTTACCTGAATCAATTTAGGACATATTAGTATGGGCTTGACTTCGAATTGATTAAGCTAATGTGACTCAGAGTCACCCGTCGAACCCCCCAACTAGCACCAAGTCAAGCCTCAAGCAAAGTACATTGGTCTGTCTATAAATACATAAATACGATGTGTATGTATGCACATAAAAGGGAATTTAAATTCATATTTCATATTATTGTTAGTTTTTTAGAGTTCCTATACTTAACATGCACATGTATTGGTCCAAGTATAAATAAACAAGATTAGTCCATAACTGTTTTCTTAAAATTTCAAGATAGCCGAATTAATATTGCATTTTAATCATTTTATAGTATCTTAGTGAAATATTATTCTATTCTCGTCAATCTCATAAAAGAATTATCTCTACAGAAAACTCTCTCGTATATCTATACATATGTGTGTGTAAATACATGTGTGTATGTGTGTGTATATATAATATTATTTTTATTTTATTTGTCTATTATTTAGGGTTTCTTTCATCAATCTACTTCATTCTCACACGGAACTACATGTAAAGTTCGAGGAAGCTTATTATATTTAATCCGTTGTCAATTGTACATGACACCATGACATAATTAATGACTAATCAATTATGCTCAATATGGATTTTTTTAATTAGATGTTCTCTCAAATAAATATTAAGGATTCTTCATGCTGGATACACAGTATTAATAAATAGCAGTTAACTTGCGTGGCGAAATGAAAATTTTATAATTATATACTTGTTATATTTCATTTAATTTATCAATTGTTTATTTTATGGTTTAAATCTTTTATACGTCTTATGATTATTATCATATGTTAGAGTTAACACATTGTTACAAAACTAATTAGCATTAACAAGAATAGTTGAATGACTTAACTTTTAGAGTAAATTACCATTTGTATTCCTAACGTTTGTTCATTATAACTATTTGCATCCCTATGGTTTCAAAATTGTCATCCAACTCCTAATGTTTCATGTTATCTTCATTTGAGTATATGTTGTTTTATTTTTATTTCCATTTGAGTACAGATGACTAACACCGTTAGTTTTCCTGTTAAAATTATTGTTAAAAAGATTAAAACTACCCTTCATCACCACCATTACAACTAACCATCACCACTTTCACAGCCCTTCATCACCACCACCGCAACCCCTATCACCACCACCACCGCAGCCCCTCATCACCACCACCGCAGCCCCCCATCACGACCACCACCGCAACCCCTATCACCACCACCGTAGCCCCCCATCACCACCACCACCGCAGCCCCCATCACCACCACCACCGCAACCCCTTATCACCACCACCGCATCCCCCCATCACCACCACCGCAACCCCTATCATCACCACCACCGCAGCCCCATCACCACCACCGCAACCCCATCACACCACCGCAACCCCTATCATCACCACCACCGCAGCCCCATCACCACCACCGCAACCCCATCACCACCACCGCAGCCCCATCACCACCTCCCCAGCCCCATCACCACCACCGCAGCCCCCCATCACCATCACCACCGCACACCTTTATTGACGGCGGCAACCACGGCGACAACACGTTGTAGTGGTCCCACACCTTTATCGACGGCGGCAACCGCGACGTCCCGAATGACGGCGACTGAGGAGACAACGGCGACGCTGATGCGTGACAAGGTAACAACTCCGCTCCTGCTCCACCACTTTCTTCATCAAATTATCATCTTCCGCCATTAATGTTCTCTAATCATCATCGTGGTCGTGATTGTTCCGATCTTTTGCTTCGATTTCTTCATCGTCGTCTTCGGCTACTTGTATAGATTCAGATGCACCCATTTCAACTGCAGCTCTAGAATAATACCCATTTCACCCTATCACCACTAGATCTGCTTCGATTTCTTCATCGCCGTCATGATTGTTCTGATCTTCTGCACCCATTTCACCCTACCACCACTAGATCTGCTTCTCTAGAACAATAATTTCACATCTTGGTGGTTGTGGTCTACCGATCACACACATACACAAAGAAAAGAAGAGAAGAAAAGAGATAGGGGTGGTCGTGGTTCTACTGGTCATTGAGGTGCGGTGGTGGTGCAGAGACAGCGGCGGTGCGACGACGGTGGTGGTGGGGCAACCACGGTGGTTGCGGTGCTAGTGGTGGTGGACATATAGAGGGAGAAGAGAGAGAGACATAGAGAGAAGATGAAAGGGTTGGGATGTGGATGGGGGGTATTAAATAAGGGTATTTTTGTATTTCATTAAACTTAACTGAAAAATCTAACGTCGTTAGTGTGTTGGACTCAAATGAAAATAAAAGTGATACGTCAGGGGCCGGATGGCAATTTTGAAACCATAGGGATGCAAATAGTTAAAATGAATAAACGTCAGGGATGCAAATGGTAATTTACTCTAACTTTTAATTAAACATAAGTGTTGAACATGATTAAAGTTTAACGAATATTTTCAAGAAAAATCACATTCGACATAGTATATGTTGAATTGATTTGATACAATAATGAAAAGAGTTATGATAATATTAAATATTAAATATAGAAATATTAATAGAAAACCATGTGGTATATTTCTTTGAAGCCAAATGAGAGTATATATGAAGATTTCTTATAATATTATTACAATCCTTTATATGTTATCTTAAAATTATTACAAAATTACAATCTTGTCTTAAAAAGATATTTTATAGATAGTAATAAATAATAGATGATACAGATATAGATTATTATTATCATCATTATTATAAAAGTATTTGGTAATTATATAGATACGTATTCAAGTAACATAATACTTATTTATAATAATAATAATAATAATAATAATAATAACAACAACTATTATTATTATTATTGTTGTTGTTATTATTATTATAATAATAATTATTATTATAAAAATATTTATTTAAGTATTCAAATAACGTAATACTTATTTATAAATTTATATGTTAATTTTAAATATAAGAGAATTATATAATATCTAATGTAGTTAATTAATAATCTTACAATATTAAATAATGTATTAATCAATGTAGTAATTACAATAATTTTTTAATAAGAGGTCAAATAAGAACGATTGCATTGAAGATTTGTACCCAATGCTTAAAAACGTGTATTACGTGTCTTAATTTTTTATAAAATTACATTTGTATCCTAAGGTTTTGCTTTATATAGTATTATATTGGTCACACGTGTTTCACCGCGGTTTGATTTTCAATTTATATGTGAATGTTACAATGATAGTTTTGGATATTATTATGATTTTAGAGAGTTCAATGATATAAGCGTTTGAATTCTTATGGATATCTACACATGCTTTAGTAATTCGTTATTATATCATCAAGATAATATTATTGAACATATGATATTTAATAAGTCATGAATATCAAGTAAAACAAATACGTTAAAAGTATTTGAATAAAATTTTTTATAAATATAGAACATTGTATCATGATTAATGAAATGTTATTATTAGATTGTTATAGATATAATAACATAACAAAAATACAGTATTAAATTTTAACATAATATTGTTGTTGTTTTTTATTAACCTTTTAGTAAAAATAATCATTACTGTTAATATAATTATATTCTTTATTATTATATTTCTAGACGTATAAAATATTATGTCATTTATTAACAATTTAGTCAAAAATACTTAAGTTATCGACTACCCAAAATACCCTAGAAAGTATAACTATTAGTTATTATAAATATTAGTTGTACACTTAATTATTTAAAAGTATTTAATAAATTTAAATATCAATAAACCAAAATAATATTAAATAAATTGAATTAAATAATATCATATTATTGAGTAAAGTGTTATGTGTATTAAATAATCTATAACTAAAGGAGTTTATTAACTAGGGTAAAAATAAAACTATTACATAAGACACTTGTATCTAGGCTTAAAATATTTTGTTAAGCGTTTTTCAGTTCGACTAAAATTACTACATTGCCACCCTAATATTATATAATAGTATATATACTATTAACATTACTCTTGTCTCTATGTAATATTATGCATTTATATATCTTTGTCTCTATCTCTAACTCCCAATAAATAAAAATTTTAGAAGGCATGTGTCAGTCTTTTGTGTCCTATCTCTCTATTATTAATTAAACAAATATTCTTATTTTTTTTATAATTTTAGTTTTCGCATATCTCTCTTGTTTAATAATAATGATTTGTATAATCTTTATATACAACCTTTTTTATTTTAAGAAAGTTAGGTTTGTTCATTAAATAATTTTATAAATTGAACCTTTCTTTCATTTATTTATAAAATATTTTTAAAAAATAATCATATAACGCGTTTAGAATTTGCACTAAAAGCCTATATATGTAATATGTCATAGATATATAAACATAAATTCTTATTACTAAGTATATATAATTTTAAAATAATGCAACTCGTAAAATGTATGAGATACTAACCTATTATATACATATAGAAAAACATACCAGGTATGTTCTTGATAGTTATTTCCAATTTTTCGCCTCTTTCATACATTACTTCGTTCATACACATGTAGTATATACAAGAGTACAAATGCTTTATCAAACGATTATGAAACTTTTGATAATATTGTATTTGACGTAAAATCGTTTACAAATATGGTGACAAATAAATGTGAATACGTTGATTAAATATGAAACATGAAAAATTCGAGATAAGTGATGAAACTTGAAAGGGTTATTTAGGTTGAGGTATATTTGGAAGGCACGAAATAGATTAATTTGTAACTCCATCCCATTTTTGCATTATCGAAGGACAAGGTGATGGAAGAGATTATAGTTAGTATGTTTTCATGGATGAAACATAGAATGAAATGTCAGGAGCTTTCATGGTAAAATTGTTGTAATTTAGTCCCATAACTATCTATATGAAATATTTGGTATTTTTTCCCTTAGCATCTTACTAGTGGTTTCTAATAAAATCTCTCTTGTTCAAACAAAAAAGTAAGGAGTTATATAATTTTTTTTGCGGTTTCAGGATATTGATATGATATCAAGTGATAGATAGTTGATTACCATAAACAAATACTTTACTTATTTTTTCACATCAAAACCAAATATATTACTATAGTCATACTAAAAAAATGCATTTAAGCTAAAATGACTAACAATTAATTATAATCATTAAAAATTTGTATTAATGGTTAAGATCAAATTAAAGAAAAAAAACTTGATAGAAAGATATTTTAGTTATAACCATATTTTTAACCGCACTTTAGTATGTAAAACACAATGATAAAATTAACAATAAATATATTTAATAAATAAAAATAATAACCAAATAAATCTAAACGACGCTTCTCATGTCTAGGATTCTTCCTAAACTTTTAAAGCTTAGAAGACTAACATAATCTTATAATAAACAATATTTTTTAGTTCTGTAGACAAATAGAAAAGATTGCAAGTCTTTATCTTCGGAATATATTAAAAACAAACTCAAGTTTTAAAGATAAGAAAAAAAAAGCAACAAAAAATAAAACATAAAACCGTCACAAATCCATACATTACAATGAGATAATTGATAATATTCGTAACTTAATATAAAACAAAGGGAAAACTGTAAATTAAACGTTGGAACGTTGATAGATTTATTAAAGTCAAACCGTTAAAAATATTGACTTTGATAAAATAAGCACGTACAAATATGAGTTTTATAAATAAAGTCATATGTTAAAAGTTACAGAGAAAATTTAAAAATAACTAGTAAAAAAATCAAAACCTTAAATCAGTTTTGACGACTATCACATTTATGCATCGATGACCTGTATATTATGACATACATTACGTTTGGATGAAATATACACCTAAACATATATAAAAATAAGAACGTCACAAAGATATATTCGTAAATATATTAAACATATATTTTAAAAATTATAAAAAAAGAATAAATAAACAAAAAAGGAAAATATAGATCCCAATGCTGAAAGCGACGATTTGCAATGGTAAAAGAGAGAGAGAGAGAGAGTAACTATAAATATAATGTGGTGTTCCTTTTAACCACAAGTGGCAAAAATTGATCCTATAAAGTGTAGTTGCGATGATTTTCAAGAGTGAAACATGTGTACAATAAATAATGTGTATTCGACGATCATAAATAAATAAATAATATAATAATTTAGAGGTAATACGCGTATGCCATAATCCAATTTTGCATATAACATAAGTGTCATATTATATATATTATTATTTCGATATGTCGGTGTGAACAGGAGTTATGATACTTTTCTATTGTTTTTTTTTGTTAACAATAATAATCGAATCTGAAAAGAAACATCAATTAGTGTCAAAGATGAGTTGGTTAAAGCTTTTGGTGGGTTTCTCAAATGTTATGGGTTCTAAACTTACCATTGTTAGTTTTTAAATTTGAATTATTATATTGACAGGCCAAGGTTTTTAGGTGTGACGTTGGATTATTTTTATTTATTTGGGTTTATCTTAAAAAATATCATCAAATTTAATAACTGATTACCCAAGTTTGAAAGTAATGAATGCGTAAATTATATGTTTCTAATACATATGAAATAAAAAAGTTTCACTTTAAACATTTAAAACTTATATTCTTGATCCCTCAACACATACATTTATAATATATACATAAACTATTTTTTACACGGTCACTATTTTTATGTTTTTTTTACACACTCATTATTTTCATCTTTTATTCTTGTGTTTCTCTTGGTGTTCAGATTTCGTATTCCTTATATAAAATTATATATGTTATCAACACCCCCTCTAATATATGGGTTCGCGGTGACGTTTCGACGTTATTTTTATTTTTTACCAGTTTTATGTTATGATCAACACAATAGGTGTTTCGTTTTTCTTATAAAGTTTTGAGTATTATCAATGTCTAGAATAAGTTTTTCTTATATAAAGTTACCAATGTCATCAACCTCCCCGTCAACATGCGAGTTCAAGGCAACATGTCAACATTTATCTTTTTAACGTTTTTGCCCCCCGCCGCAACGCGCGGGGAGGCTAATGCTAGTTAATATTATGTAAACAGTAAAAGGGGAAAAAACCTCTAGTAATTATAATATATATTAAAACGCAACTTCACCGCTACAGTGAAGTTTGCTTTTTAATATTTTGGCCACACATTTTTACAAAATGTATTTAGAAGTTTACTTTTTAATATATTGACCACATATTTTTATAAAATGTATTTAAAACCCAAATTCTAATTAGGATTAGCAACTAAGTTTTATATTTTTGTTTTTGGACTACAAAGGTTATTTTTTGTGTTTTTCGGTTCAAACATCAGTATCGATATTCAATATTATCGGAACTGGTATCGGTATACGCTTTTGTGGTTTCCGATAAACCGAGCCGGCAACGAAAAAAGTCATGGTAGCGTAAGACAAAGGAAAACAACAAAACTTTCGCAAGCGAAACCCAAATTCTAATTAGGATTAACAACAAAGTTTTATATTTTTGTTTTTATACTACAAAAGGTTTTTTTTGTGTTTTTCGGTTCAAACATTAGTATCGATATTCAATATTATTGGAACCGGTATCGGTATACGCTTTTGTGGTTTCCGATAAGCCGAGCTGACAACAAAAAAAGTTATGGTAGCATAAGACAAAAGAAAACAACAAAACTTTCGCACGCGTAACGCGGGTGAAATTTATTTTTTAATATATTGGCCACATCTTTTTACAAATTGGTATTAAAACCCAAATCCTAACTAGGATTAATCTTTTGGTTTTTTTATGATGAAGGCAAATGAGGTGCTTCAACAATGTTTTATATTTTTGCTTTTTGACCATAAAATAGGATTATTCTTTTGGGTTTTTATGATTAAGGCAAGTTAGGTGCTTCAACAAAGTTTTATATTTTTGCTTTTTGGCATCAAACATTAGTATCGATATTCGGTATTTAATCGAACCAGTATTGCTATATGCTTTTGTAGTTTTCGATGAGCCAACCCGACAACGAAGAAAGCCACGGTCGCATAGGACAGAGAAAAACAACGAGTAAATTACCATTTGCATCCCTGACGTTTTCTCATTTTAACCACTTGTCTCCCTATAGTTTTAAATTCTTGATCCCCCCCTAACATTTCATTTTTGTCACCGTTTGAATCCAAATGACTAACTCCGTTAAATTGTTCAGTTAACTCTTTATGGAAATGACTAAATTGCCCTTAAAATTAAAAAATCAAAAAACTTAATGAGACCATCCACATCTTCTTTTTCTCTAACCCCCAAACACACATACTTTCTCTCTCTCTCTCTCTCTCTCTCTCTCTCTTTCTCTCTTTCTCTCTCTTCTTCTCTAACCCAAAATTGCTCATACTCCCATGGCCCCCAACGTTAGCGCCAGAAACAAACGTCGTACCATCCGTCACTCGTGAAACCCTAGAATGCGGTGGTTCATTCACCAGCCGATCGTTTGATTCCACCACCGTCGATTGTGTCATCTCTTGTGATGCTTTTTTCGAGCTCACCGGAGTTGATCCAGTGAGATTTAGTCTGTTAGGTCTAGAGAAATGTAAGAAGTTGTGCTTTCTGATGAAGCCGTTGGAGGGGGTGCCGAAGGCGAAGCCCCATTGGTAGAGAAAATAGCTGTAGTCGAAGACGGAGGAGGGGATGGATTTGAGGGCGAAGTTGTGCTTTTCGATGAAGTCGTTGGAGGGGGTGCCGAAGGCGAAGGCGAATCCGAAGAGGTAGTAGAATAAACCCCCGGCCGCCGCGTCAAGGACGTTGGTGAGCATGATGTTCATGGTGTTCTTGGCCCGGACGGAGCCGGCGTAGAGCATGGCGAAGCCCAGCTGCACGGAGAACACGAGGTAGGCGGAGAAGAGAAGGTATGTGGTGTCAACGGCGTATGTCGTGTCGCTGAACTTGGTGGAGACGCTGTCGAACTGCTCGTAGATGAAAGCGGCGGCGGCGGTGGAGTTTGGGCCGAGCATGGAGGCCAGGGTATCGGCGGAACATGACGGTGAACCCATTAGTTACTCCGGCGATGCCAGATCCTAAACTCAACTCTAAAGGAAGGGTTTGCTTTTGGTTTAGTTTCTGAAATGACGACTGACTCTGGCTCTAGGCTGACTAAGAAAGAGAGAGAGAGAGAGTATGTGTGTTTGGGGGTTAGAGAAGAAGAAGATGTGGGTGATCCCATTAAGTTTTTTTGATTTTTTAATCTTAAGGGCAATTTAGTCATTTTCATAAAGAGTTAACTGAACAATTTAACGGAGTTAGTCATTTGGATTCAAACGGTGACAAAAATGAAACGTTGGGGGGGGGGGGAATCGAGAATTTGAAACTATAGGGATACAAGTAGTTAAAATGAAAAAACGTCAGGGATGCAAATAGTAATTTACTCGAAAAACAACCAAACTCCCTGCGCGTAACGCGGGACAAAACACTAGTTAACTAAGAATTAACGGGATGATCATCATAAGATTGTGATGATTTTGAAAACGTTTAATTAAACACTTCAAACTCAATGAAAATAATTTTGCACCGTTAAACATCATATTCATATCTTAAATTTGTTGACTATTTGAGTATTCACTTTCAAAAAATACCATGAACTATCGATGTGAAAGGTTTCACAGGCCATCTTTCATTTATACCAAAGACTACCAAACCAATGTTCAAAGCCAAGAGTCTCATATCAATTGATTAGGGAGTATAGTCTTCAATATAAAGATCACTACTTTGAGTTTCCTTAATGTGATGTGTTTGAACTGAGTCAAAATATTTTACTTTAATGGGTTTTTGAGCGTTGGGTTCAACTCGAACGATGAACGAGCTTGGTCACTATAGCTCTTTGGGTTCGCAAGGCGATGGTTGTTCAAAACATATATATTTATTTAAAATTTAAATGTTTGTTTTCATGTTACATTTGTAACTTCTTATATCAAAGCATGACTGGTATGACTTAAAAGTGAATGTTTGGCTGCTTAAATATTTGTTCCCATGTAAAATTTGTAACTTCTTATATCAAAGCATAACTCGTGCGACATAAAAGTGGACGTTTGTTTGCTTAAATGTTTGTTCTCATGTGACATTTGTAACTTCTTATATCAAAGCATGGCTGGTGTGATTTAAAAGTGGATGTTCGGCTGCTTAAATGTTTGTTCCCATTTAACATTTTTAACTTCTTTATCAAAACATAATTGGTGTGACTTAAAAGTGGATGTTCAGCTGCTTAACTGTTTGTTCCCATGGAACATTTGTAACTTTTTATGTCAAAACATGACTAGTGTGACTTGAAAGTGGATGTCCTACAACTTAAATATTTGTTCCCATATAACATTTGTAACTACTTATATTAAAACATGTGTTGTGACATAAACATGGATGTGCGGTTGCTCATCCTTTGGAATCCTAACTAAACATAAGGAGAATACATGACGAGTTATTTATTCATTTATTTATTTTGGGATGGGGTGTGGGGAGTACATTAATGTGTGTGTGATTAAAACTGTATCAAAATCAAATGGTAGCGGAAAATTTTATAAATTAAGAAAAAAAACTAGTAAGAAACTAATTTATTAAGTAAAACAAGAAAGTTACATGATCAGTGGCGTTCATGCCTTATGTCTAGGGGTAGCCTTTGCTAACTCTCAACGTTTTACGGGTAGTGTAAAAAAATATGTTTTTATGTAAAAATTAAAAATTTATGGTTTTATGTTACCACTGACAAAAAATTATGTTACCCCTAAATTTTTTTTAAACTCAAAAACTTCATAAAAAATTTTAAATTTTATAAAAATTCTCTTATATTCAATAAAAACATTACATTCTTATAAAAACATTAATAATTAATTACCCCAAAATACTCAATAACAAGCCCAAATTTAAAATAAGCTCAAAATTTAAACACCTTAAAAAGCCTAACAAGCTTACAAGCCCAAATACCCATAACACAAATAACTTATAAAAATAACCGGCTATTCCCCAATCCCCACTATCGTCATTCACCCCTGTCCCATTAGGCCATCCTATTATAGTCGATCACTCAGTCGCTGACCGACCACCGTCGTCCGCTGTCTGCCGTCCGCTTATCACCCAGTTGTTCACCCCTGTCCTATTCGGCCTTGTCACCACCGACGTGCGTTGCATGCTGCTGATCATCTGATCTTTTTGCTTTCACCAAATCAATGAGTTCAAGGTAAACTTTCTAGGCGTTTTTTCTCTTTTACACTACAAAGTTAGGAATTTAGGGTTTATATTGTTTAAATTCTAATATTTAAGTGTTATTTGTAATAATAATTAGTGATTTGAAAGATTTCAAGATGAGGATATTAGTTAATGGTTCTAATATCTAGGGTTTGTGTAATTAGGTACATGAAGTAGAGATTTGCAAGATGAGTTAGAGATTTGATATTGAAATTAGGGATTTTAATATGTTATTTTTAATTGTAATTTGTAATCTTATTTGTTATAAAAATAGAGATTTGAAAGATGAAAAACAAGTTTTTATTGATAAATTTTTAAAAGAAAATTTTAATAGTAGGATATTGGTTTTAATAATGATGCTAATATTGGGTTAACAACTCCTTAAAGTTTAATTCCTTCGGTTTCAAATGGATTTTATTCAAATGATCTTTCTTCGGACGCATTTATGTTTTTATGTACGGTAAAAAAATTAACTTACCCTAGACCAAATTATTATGGAGACCCAGAGGAAGAGGAGGGGGGGGGGGGGGTAACCTAATGCATGTGTGTGATTATAAGTGTTTCAAATCGTTAGTGGAAAGTCTTAGAAATTAAAGATAAAAACTACTAAAAGTTTGATTTATTAAGTAAAACAAGAAAGTTACATGGTAATAATATATGTTTTTAAGAATAAAAAAGTGAAACTGAAAACAAAACTGTTTATTAGATGGACAGATTTTCTTTAAAAAAAGCATTTTTCAAAGTAAACGTAACATTGGAGAGAAAATAACTATGTTTGAAAGATGAGTAAACGTTTGAAAAAAATGCGGTGTGAATGCTCCAGCATCAAATAAAAGAAATACTTCTCAATTTTATTTAGATGCTCCAACATTAAGATATTTTGTTTTGTTTGTAGGGCATAAATAAACCTTTAATTTTAAATTTTTGGCCATATCTAAATTACATTTTCGATACTTTCAAGGATTTGATTTGAAATGTTTACGCGTTTCCATAAATTGAAACTGACAAAAATAATATAATTAGAAGATTATCAAATAATCATAAGTTTTGGACTCGAGTTCAATATATTAATATTCTCCTCTTATATTATACTCCGTACGTTCATTGTAATCTTTTAGAAGAAAAGGTTTTCTTCAATTCATATGTACCCACATGATTCTAATTCCCACATAATTGATCAATTTAAGTCAGATGCATCGCCGGAAAAAAAAGAAAATAAAAAACTAAACGAAGTTATTTATAAGTTCTCTTATATATCCCGAGCTATAAACTTGATAGGAAATTAACTATTCATTTTCAAAAGTACACCAGGTCAACCGATTGGATTATAAACGTACCACTATATAAGTGATGTAGTTAAGCACTTTTGAATCGTTTCTGTTTGAGCTGGACGTTGATGAGTCTGATCGGTTGATCCGTTAAATTAGACTTGTGATTGGACATTTTTACTTGTTTACAGTATCAATATTTTTAGTCTGGTACCGATCTTATCCCTACACACGTATAGAATTATTAAATAAAGTTGGATGATTAAGATAAATGAATAATATGAAGCCAGAGATAATTATGGTCCCGACGAGTCCAAGACCATACAAACAAAAGTTGGTCCTTTGGTCAGAGTATTATTAACGTATGGTTTACGTACCAAATGTCAAGGGAATCTGACTCATTAGTAAATTAGCCGTCCGTTTACATTTAAGTATATATACCAACACAATTTCTAAGAAACTTAACAATAGATTCGGACTCTTTTGTAAATCTTATAAACACACGGAGTTCGAAAAATTTATTTTAGAAAAAACCTAATTGAATGAAATATAAAATTGTGTGTTACTTCACGAATTATATATAGCTTCATTTAGATATGCTAGTATAGATATGCTTAGAGCATGTTATGTCGGCTCAGTTTCTAAGAACATGTATATTGAGATGTAAGCATTTCGTATATAACATTTTGTCTTGTACCATTAATGTTGTCTTGTTTTTTTTATAAAAAATTAATATATTTGTTTTTGGTTAATTGGGTGAAAAGTGTACACGAGTACTCATACTTAGATTGCTCTCACATAAGCACATTTTAGGGTAAAGTTCTCTTTTATCCATGATCGATGCGTCAAGACATGTTAATGGTATTTGAAGCGGAACATTGCTTATGAATCTAAATTCCCTCATGTTCATGTAATACGTGTGATTTATCTATGATGTTATACCATAATGTAATTTTTGTGATTTATAAAAATATTATGTTTTTTTCGTTTTATAAATATTAAAAATATATTATACTTAATCTGGGTCACTTTCAAATACAAATTATATTAGAATATAGTTATATAAAGGCACGTCATAAAGTTTAATTTGAAAATTTTGTGAAATGTTATATTTTAAAAATTATAAAATAAAATCAAAATATGTTTGAAGCAATTCTATTATAATAATATTAGCTTTGAGGACTTGTATCCTTGTGCATAGAGAGCTCGTACCCGGGTTAGTTTAGAAAACATATATAAAAATAACCACTTTATAACAATGTATTCAAAATTTCATAAAACACAATAAAACAAGATATGTTTAAAAGTTATTATAGTATTTAATATTATTGTATATTTAGGAAGTTATGTGTTATTTTTCAAAGACTTGTATCTTTTTAATTTTAACAGTGAATTTATAAAAAAGAAAAGAAGGCAAACAGTAAACACTAACAAAATGCTAGAAAGTCTCTCACCAAGTACATACAAGAATTACATCATTTATTTCAATCAATGTCCATTCTGTGGTTTCTATTTTTCACCGAGGTGAAGCCCCATTTCTTGATCTTATTAATGACTTTTTTATTATTATTCAGAGTTGTGTTATAGAAAAATCTATTTATATTATTTAGACATTTTATTGTTTAATTTCTCTTCATGTATCTATATGTATATATAGAAAGATACAAAGAGTATAAAATAAATTGTGTGTATCAATAACATACCTCTTAATTAAAGGTATCTATTTGTTAAAATAATTTCATTTTTTTTTCTTTGACCCAAGTAATGAGAATAATAACATGCATTATCTTTTTTTGGTATCCCCGCATTTTAACGATTTATAAAATTCTAATAAATCATCAAGGACTTTATCTGATTACGGGCTAATAATTTTATGCAACAAAAAATAGAAATATATCTATATGACTATTAAGCATAGACAAAAAGACTTTCTAAACAGCTAATTACTGCCAAGCATAGACCAGAGACTTCAGCATAGACTAAAAAGACTTTCTACGCAACTTAACATGGATAGACTGTTGACGCGAGTTTTAGAAAATTAAATGTGAGAGTTACCAAATTATGTATTTAATCTAAAAAAAACTTAAGAAAAATTATAAGATATATTGGCACATGTTCTTTTATTATTTAAAAGGGATGACACTTTGTTTATTATGTCTAGAAAAACTTAAGAAAAATTATAAGATTATGTTTATTATGTTTTACATTTTATATCATTTCATGTTATTTTTGTTATTGTTTTATATATTATATAAACTTGTTATTTATTTTGTGCCTTACAACTAAAAGTTCACAATGATTTGATTTCATCATTTATTTTTTAAAACATATAGTGTTCAAGAGAACACACTTTGTTATTTTGTCATTTTTTATAGATCATACAAATTTTTTATTGTATGTCATTGTATTTTACAATTAAAATACATGATAACGTTATTTCACCAATGTTTTTTTAACATTTGTAGTATTCACTAGAACACAATAACGATAAAAAGAACACAACGAGACATTTATATGATTTTGTCATTGTGTTTTATGTTTTATATCTTGTGTTATTTAGTCATTATTTTAATGTATTAGATTAATTAGTTATTAGTTATTATTGTGTTTTACATACTAGAATTACACAACAATATATGTTACTTCATCAATATATCTTTTAGAATTCATAACTTTATAACAACACAACAACTGACAAAAAAAACACAATAAATTACGCTAAAGACATAAAGATTACATAAATTGCAGGATCGGTGTTATACTTCAACACAAAGCTATAGTTTAAGATACTGAGTAACACAAGAAAAACAAAAGAGAATAATTTCAAGGTACTTGTATATATTATTTTTCAACTCAAAGTTTACAAGACTTTTTTTAAGCTTACAAGAGTTACGATGAGAAACTATATGTACTACTATCTACAGCCGGATATACTTTGATACCAGCTGAAATCCTCTAACTAAATCAAATACTACAAAGCTATAGTTTAAGATATCTTAGATAATGTTTTATCTAAGATATGGTAGTCATGATATGTCCATGACTTACCTTTTGTCACCAACTAAAGTTGGTAACTTGTAATAACATAAAAAGATGAACAATGGAATAAAGTATGGTTAACTACATGGCCTTTTGGGAAAACGTCATGTGTGTCAGAGATCTGCAACGGAGTGTCAGACACCATACTTATGTCCACTGTTTCATTAGCAGCATCTTCCGAAGGTTAATGGCTTCAGAAGAACAAATTCTTTCGAAGCCTTTTATATTTCGGAAGAGGCTGCTTCTATAGTGGCTTGAGGACTTCTGCTTCGGAAGTCATCTCTTTGATTTCTTCTAAGTCTTGAACTTCGGAAGGGAAGACTTTGTCTTCGGAAGTTGGAGCTTTTCCTTCGGAAGTTGATTTTGCACTTTGTCTTCGGAAAACTCCATATTCTTCGAAAGTTCCATACTTAGCTTCGGAAGTCCTTTATTAGTTGCCCCAAAATAATTTAAGTGATTTGGTTTTGGTTAGACCAGCCTTCTTCTTAATTCAACGTAAATCATATGAGCTTAAAAATGTATAAAATTATTATTATTTTGTATAATGATATTGTACTCATTTTAAAGAAAAATAATTTATTTTTATAATGTAATTTTTATTAAGAAAAGTTATGTAGTATATAAAAGTTATAAACATTTAAAAAATAAAAGAACTTGAAAAAAAATAAAAAATTGATTATGACTAAAGTACTCATCTAATAAATTTATTATCTATAATTTGACCTCAATTTTTGATTAAAAAAATTAATGGTGAGATTATTTCTTATACCTTTCAGATTTCAAACCCTTAGTATTTTAACTATTCCTTAATTCAGAGGTAATTAATTATACCACATATCCATGATTAATGACAGATTTTAAATGAAAAAAAATCTAACTTTAATACAAAGAGTTTACATCATTCGCTTGGGACGATAAACAAAATCAAAGCTGACAGACAAACTTGGCGTGTGACATGTATGATATTGGATGATATAAGTTCTAACTAAACATATCAAAATTAAAATAAGTAATAAATATACTTTGGGAATCCTAAGAGTTAACTTTCAGCAATTAACTAACATGTATACTTGATATCCGATAGGTAATTACTATTGAGATATCTAATTGATATTAACCGAATGTGGGACATCATTTTACAATTAATCACGAGATCCAGATTACCGGTATTCATTTCAATTCTTATTCATACCATTTAATAGGTGAACTGAATTAGCACAAACTTTATGATTTTTTTTAAATTGTTGATTTTAACTTGAATCTCCATAGCATACGAACGAACTTATCGAAGACTTTTTAACACAAAGATGTGTAGTTTAATCAACAATGAATTAATTAATACAAAACTAAAACAAAGTATATTGATTTTAAAAAAATTCAATCCATAATGTTGACTAATCGACTAAACTTTAGACCAAATCAAACATACGTGCTTTCGAGTTAATGCTATCAATCTTGTGGCTCAAATTCCGTGGTGAGTGTGCAATGGTAATTCAAGAAACACAAAAGAAACTAAATAGAAAAAGAAAAAAAACACAAAACCGATTAGACAAGTCTAACTATAACACAAACACCACACGTTATGTTTACATATTACATAAACACAACTACCTTAAAATTTTAACTATAAAATTTTACAACTACACCATTTGGTTCTAAACTTGACACTTACAGTCTACAAAAACTATTTCTTTCTCTTGTAAAAATGTTGATTGCATCAAGTGCATGTGATATGATCATGTGATCTCACAAACGCAAGATGTGATGATTTCTCATTAATCAACTGGAAGGTCGTTGAGACTTTAAAGTTATGTAGAACTTTAGCATTCATGTTGCATCACATTGGTAAATATATCTATATGAAATTGCATATATTCTTCTGATGGATATGTATTCATAGATCTCAAGCTTCTCATTAACTTTTTGATGTTTATCTAATATAAGAGGGTGAACAAACACTAGGTATGCGATTTATAACACCCTAAAAATGTTTACTAACGGTTGTGTATAAGAGATATAACGGGCATACAAAAATATCATTGTCCCATATATTACCTACGCAGTTTTGATGCATTAGTTGTGGTTAAAAAACCTCTATTACTGAACGTATTTTAAGTGACTTCGTGGAGAGTTTTCACTCATGCAACACCAATCTATGAGCTCCATACGCGCAAAATTGACAATATTGTATGGTATAAGGATGAATGTAATAAAAGGATAGCCACTCCCATATTATTCAGGGTGATAGGACAAATCTTATTGAAGACAGTGAATCACAACTGTTTTGGACGCTTTGGTCGAATTTAATACATACATCCCTAATTAAGATGACGGGACAACCCCATACCATAGGCCAATCATCCGTTAAGTTGTTTGTTGATGAACGCAAGTTAAGGATACATTATCTTTTAAACTGTAGAGCCAAGGAATCAACTTTTTTGAACTGTTAATTGGAATACTGACCTTCCCGATCGTTTCATTACTCAAATTTGGAGCACTAGGCTGACATCTCATCTCCGAAGGAAAGCTCGTATATCAATCCATAATCATCATTTGTCTCAAACGTAAGACCACTCTAAAAAGACCAACATTAGTTGAAAACCACATGACCCTGAGCTATGGATCATTGGTAGGAAAAAAACATGACCTTGGTTCCTATGAGATAGGTTTTAGGGTTTGAAGGTTGTAGAGTGGCATTCTTCATAATATAAGGGCTTTCTATGCATCATTTAATTTACTTCGTTAATTCTAAGTGGGTTTGTATTGTCATATTTTAATACTATAGTAGTTAAAAAGGGGACGTTGACTATCATTAACTCTCGGTTGATTTACTTGTTTGTGTCAAGGGAACAACTTATATGAGATATTTTTAGTTGAAACTCTTACTTAAAAATTTTGTTATATAAATAATAATAATCGTAATGAAAATACAAATAATAAAACAAACATACCAGAAAATCATTATCGTATTAACTATACAGAAAAAGTTTAAAAATTGCTTAGACCGAAAGTTTAAACTTTAAAATCACATATTATCATAATATTTTGTTAACTTTTTGTCAACTAAATTAAATGGAATGCAAAGAATTATCTAAAACCGATAATATTAATTTGATAAGGAGTACTCATGATCAAACGTCATGGCAACATTACCATTACATCATGGTAAAGATGGCTTCATGTTCATTGTTCAATGTATGAAGTATGAACATAATGTAATTTAATCTTTTTCCTAAACAAATTTCATATCATATCCAAGTTGGTTCCGTAATTTTTCTTCACGCAGATATAATCATATGTATAAAATATATCAATCATATGTGTAAACACAATTATTTGTGTAGTTTTTAATTCATTTATATCTTTTGACTACAACTAAATAGTATAAGCAATTAAACATGTGTTACATCTTAAAGTCTCACCTCTAACAACTATATTTTCTTTTTGTCAAGCACAACATAGACTTAACACAATAGTAAATACATCATCACTTAGAAATTTGGTCTAATCTGTTACATACAAAATATAATTAATTTGGTATATTCATCTTTGAATTTAATGATATATTTTGTCAAGAATTTTTTAACATATATGATGCTTTTAATATTTTATGAATTTATAGGAATATATGTGAAAATATTTTTAAATGTACGAAAGGGCAGATCCAAATATAAAATATATTTGAATTTAATAATGTCGGCTGGGTATTCAGCTCATATATCGGCTTCATACCTGTCGCGCCGTTCTTTCAATTTTTTCGTCAAGTTGTTTCGTGAAAGCATGTTTCAGGCAACTATAAACTATTTATTTCTTCATTATTAAATAAAATAAATAAATAAATGTCTTCTTTATGTTTATATTTTTACACACTTTATTCATCTCTATATTAGAGCATACCATCGCTTTGACAGTTGAGGGATATGTTTACGGTTTGCGGTGTTTAAACATGTTAGCACTGGAGATGCTTTTATACGATTTAAAACATTGAGTATGAAATTATACTAAATTACTTTACTTTCAAACAAACAACTTCGTGCTTCTACTAATAATTTTAAAAAATTCAAAAATACATAATACTTGTAAGCTAACAAAACTAATAGTTACATACTTGTAATAAAATTGCTATACTAAGTTAATAATTTGAGATATAAAGGTTAATGAACAACACAAAAATGTCATATCAATTTACACCAAAAATTACCCTAAGGGAAGGAGGCACCCTCTTTTGAACATGATAGTTCAAAACTACTTTAACACGGTTTTTTAAGATTCATCAGTGGATTCATGGACCCGATCATCCCATCCGCTAGCACTACTAGAGACACACGAGTCAACATACCCGTGGTACCCGCATATACAAGAGCCTAGATGTACTACCCACTTCCCAACAAGTCCACCCTTATCCCCCAAATTTTTAGCAAATATAAATCAATGTTGGAGTAATTTAAGCTTCTAATCAACCATCATTAATGAATGAGATGATGATTATTGAGAGTTTATATATTTTTAATCAATGTATACAGGGGTTATCTAGTGAATACTTGAGGCAAGCTGGCCGTTGACTTGATTAGAGATTAGATCATTGGTTGAAGCAATATGAGAGCGTTGACTTCACTCATATGAGCATATACCATAATATGCTACAAATGATTCTTTAAATACCAATTGATTCAACATGTCCTCTTCTCACCTCCTTCTTTCGGTTCCTTCACTCTCTCTCTAAAAATAATTGCATATCTACCTCTTCACAAGGTACTCGCTTTCTCTCTTTCTTTTTACATACATACACACACATATACACACACACACACACACATATATATATATATATATATATATATAATATATATATATATATATATATATCATTTGTATTGTAAATTGGATCTCACTCTTAAGTAAACTTAAAACAATTTGAAGTTTGAATTATAATCTAATTTCACTTGTTTTCTATAATTGCATCCCTAGTTCTAGCTTGCTTTAGGTAGAGGTCAGAAGTAACATCTTCTTTCAAACACTAGAGGGGATGTATAGGTACTTAATATTTTATCATGACTATTTATTCATAAGATTGATTTTATAGAATTTGAAAACAGATAAATATTAATAATGACGTTAGAAATTAGTTGTTTTTATGTATTAGTTTTATTGATAAAAGAAAATGCCCCTAATCTAAACTATTCGAAAATATGGAAAGAGAGAGAGGAGTGGTTATACTCTCTTCAACACTGGTTTCTTCACAGACGAATCATCTGGCTTCATGTCAGTGCCCGTCATCTCTCTCTTACATCTTTACGGGCGCTATGGCCTCTTATATTTTTCGCCCTTCCTCATGGTTTCTTTTAACCAACGCCCCTCGTCAAACTCACCGGTTTCTCTTCCTTTCACGTCAGACAACAAGTCGTCCGTCGTGATGTAACAGTACGTCTTATGTAGTCCCAACAATAGGTTGTTTTAATTACACATGCAAACATGACTTTTCGTTAATTTACCAAAAGGTGAGTCCTAAAAGTCATTGGCAGGTCCACCAATTCATGTCATCATCGTGACAACCAAAAATATTAAAATATCATGTTGAATATACTTCCGACATTTTTATAATTTATTTTATTTTTAATATCTTTAATAATTGAAGCATTGACACCTAGAAAATATTTAATTATATTGTTAGATATTTATATTTTGAAAATAATTTTTTATTTCTTCAGATGAGTTTCAAACTTTTTACGTAGTTTATAAATCAGAATACATCTTAATTAAAAGATTAAAAGATTATGGTTGAAATTTTATTTTGTGTTAGATTTTGAAACTAGAGTAAATATAAAGCAAGGAGTGCGTTTTCGTAAAAACACGAGATACAATTGTAAAATAAATTATGGTTTCACGCTTCAAACACAACATTTGTACATGATTTATTTAAAAAAAATTGTACTTGAGTTTCAATACAATAATTTGTTCTCCTTTCGTTTTTAGGCAGATATAGTTTCGGAAGAAGGTAGTAGCCATGGCTCGAGAGCAACTTCAAGTGCTGAGTGCACTTGATTCGGCGAAAACCCAACTGTACCATTTCACGGCGATTATCATCGCCGGGATGGGCTTCTTCACCGACGCATACGATCTATTCGCGATCTCCCTTGTCACGAGATTGCTTGGTCGGATTTACTACTTCAAAAATGCAGACAAACCCGGAACCCTACCACCCGGTGTGGCCTCATCGGTTACCGGTGTGGCTCTTGTCGGAACTCTATGCGGTCAACTCTTCTTCGGGTGGCTCGGTGACAAAATGGGCCGGAAGAGAGTCTATGGTATGACTCTGGCTCTTATGGTTATTTGCTCCATTGCCTCTGGGCTCTCATTTGGGAATGAACCGAAAGGTGTCATGGCCACCCTTTGTTTCTTTAGGTTCTGGCTCGGGTTCGGGATAGGTGGGGACTACCCGCTATCGGCTACAATTATGTCCGAATACGCTAATAAGAAAACTCGTGGTGCGTTTATTGCTGCGGTTTTCGCTATGCAAGGGTTTGGGATTTTAGCTAGTGGAGTGGTAGCATTGATCGTGTCGTCAGCTTTTGACCACGCGTTCAATGCTCCGTCCTTTGCAACGGACGCCAAAGGGTCCACGGTATCACAAGCGGACTACGTATGGCGTATTATACTCATGTTTGGTGCGGTCCCGGCAGCTTTGACATACTACTGGCGTATGAAGATGCCGGAAACCGCACGTTACACCGCTTTGGTAGCAAAAAATGCTAAACAAGCGGCACAAGACATGGCTCGAGTTTTACAAGTTGAGATCGAGGCCGAAGAGCAGAAAGTGGAGAAAATCGCTCACGATACTAGAAACTCGTTCGGGTTGTTTTCAAAAGAATTTTTGCGTCGCCACGGGCTACACTTGCTCGGAACCACTTCCACATGGTTCTTACTCGACATCGCTTTCTACTCACAAAACCTCTTCCAAAAAGACGTCTTAAGTGGCATCGGGTGGATCCCTTCGGCGACCAAAATGAGCGCTATCGGTGAGGTTTACAAGGTGGCGAAAGCTCAAACTCTTATCGCGCTTTGTAGTACTGTCCCCGGTTACTGGTTTACAGTATTCTTTATCGACCGCATTGGTCGTTTCGCAATCCAACTCATGGGATTTTTCTTCATGACGGTTTTCATGTTCGCTCTCGCCATTCCTTACCACCACTGGACCCTACACGAGAACCGTATCGGTTTCGTCATCATGTACTCGTTAACATTTTTCTTCGCGAACTTCGGCCCTAACGCCACCACTTTCGTGGTCCCCGCGGAGATTTTCCCCGCAAGGCTCCGGTCCACGTGCCATGGTATCTCCGCAGCCGCCGGAAAAGCCGGCGCCATAGTGGGGGCCTACGGGTTTCTCTACGCTTCTCAAAGCACAAACCCTAAAAAGACCGACGCAGGCTACCCGCCCGGCATCGGGATCCGGTACTCTCTCATCGTTCTCGGCGTGATCAACTTCTTCGGGATGTTATTTACGTTTTTAGTCCCCGAACCCAACGGGAAATCACTTGAAGAGTTGTCGGGCGAGAACGAAGCCGATAACGAGCCTACATCAAACACACATAACCAAACTGTACCTGTTTAATGTACTAATAATATTGTTCTCGTACAAGAATCGTGGGATCTTACAAATTGACTACGTACTTTGCATTGGTTTTGTTGAGTACTTATAATTGCTAGCTTTATGAATCTTGCAAAGATTGAAAAAGGTATTGTTTGTACGTGATCAGATAATGGTTACCTTTGTGTGTACGTAATCATTTTTTTTTCTTTTTGTGGGTGCATGTTGTATTATAAAGTTGTTACACTTTCATAATGTTGTTGTAACTTTTTTTTGTTTTAATGTATAATAGGGAGAAACAAACATATGTATCTCTAAAGTAATAATACATTACATTATAAATATGACTTGTATCCATCAAGTAAGTCATCTTCATGGCGATTTTTTTAAATTTATAATTTCTTATAAAATATTATTTAAAATTCGTATATGAAAATAAATTAGTATCTTAGACAACGAAGTTTAGACTGATTGCTAATTAGCGACGAACTTTACAAGGAAGTTTAGACTTGATGGTAGTTTAAATTCCGACGTATTAGATTTATCATGTCTTCATGCTTATTACAATCACCTCAAGCTGTGGGAACAATAAAAGACGTGTTCTCCAAAGTCCTTTTTGACATCTTAGCTACAATTTCAAGCTAGTAACCATATTAGTAATAAGGGGTGACTTTAAAATCACTATGATATTTTGAAATAGGTTTAGTAAACCCGTATACTTCACAAGTTGAGTTGAGTAAAATATTAATATAATCAAGTTTATTAATTAAAAAATAGTATTTAATATATGATACACTCATCAAATTATATATAACAAATGACTATAAGTAACAAAATAGTGATTTTAATTTTTTAAAATTTTATTATTATTTTTTTTTCAAAAAAATAAAATATTTGTTGTAAAACAAAACCGTATAAAATGTCATTTTTAAAGTTTCCTTATTATAACTCCCAATTTAATTAATTTTTGTTTTAAAAAATAACTTTTTAAAAGTACCAATTTTAAAATAATTTGTATTTTAAAAACGTTTTAAGCTTTAGAAAAAAAATATTAATTTATAAAATTTATTTATTAGAAATAACATTACTAAACAAATCTCTTTCTTAATTATTACATCTAAAAATGTGTTAAATATTATTATTAGTAATTAAGATAATTATTAAATAGAAGAGATAAACAGAAAAATTTTGATGATAATAATTATAGTGTTGTCACGTATTATACCAAGTTATTTTTTTTATTAGAATAAAAAGATATTTATATCTAACATGTCAACATTCTCTTTATACAAATGGGCTCAACATGTTTTAAATGATAGAAACTAGGAGGTTGCCCTCGCGTTTCGGCGGGAACATGTATATGTATAGCTTCAATAATTGGGTATAATATAATCAAATTTAATCATACAATAGGTTAGTGATATTGAAGTTTTTTGATAGGGGAATGGGAACCTTTGGTTTAGTTGCACTGCTGTGGTAGGAAATAAATCAACATGCACTATTGCAATCGAGTACAATTACTCATTTGTGATAAAATTCTACACATGATCTTCACAAAAATACAAAAAGTTATTGTAGAGTTCTATAAAAATGCAACTAAATGACTAACCTACAAAATGTTCACTCTTGTATGTTAATTGGGGAACAAAACTGCTTCTTAGTAAAGCAAAACGTATGACATTAACAAATTAGTCGCAATTTTTTTGGTCATTGGTTTGTGATCTTTTTTATTTTAAATAATTATTTAAAATATGATAACTGTTCTAATATACATGTTGTAGGAAAATAAGTAAGCACAGTCAAACCTACGACCGGTAGAACAAAACGATAGATGTAAGTTATGTTGGTAATCACATTATATTTACAATTTCACAATGATCTACCTAAAAACTCCATAATCACAATGGAAAAGTGAACTTACATAGGGATAGAATTTCTTGATCATGGATAAAGCTTCATCATCAAGTGTTATTGTTTTGTAACAAACACAATCCTCTCTTCCTATCCTCCCTTTATATAAAAACAAAATTATTATATATTAAACAATTGTTAACAATTAAACATTAAAATCATCAAAAACAATTGTCGTATTTTGACCCGTTTGATTTTGATCTCTCCCCAACGCAGCTTCTCTCACCCGACTCATTAGAAAACGACATAAATACATCTTAAAGAAATTTAAATAGTATCAAAAGGCCGAGAAAGGCTATAGAGAAGCTCATTTTGCCCAAACAACATCCTAAACATCAAGGATCTCCATGATCCGTAACTCATGCTTAATAGTATTTTCTAATAGAATTGAAACAAACCTCTATGTTATCATTCAAGATCAATACAACTACCAAAAACATAAAGAAAACCAAATCAAACACCATACAAATATGAAATTTAGCTAAAAAACATATGAATCTTTAGTGGGTTTTCAAGATTTGTATAAACTACATATGCCATAACATAAAATTGAAGTTGAAAAATCTTTTAAAAAAGATGAAATTTTATAAACTACATAAGATAAATGCAGTCTCGTAAAGAAGATACATGTATGAACTACAACTATTATACTAGTAAACCAACTCAAAAGAATAAAAATTAAAATCTAAGAGGATCTAAATATAGAAATATTTACATGAAAAACTAATATTTACTTTCTTTCGGTTGAGGCTATTCCTTACAAACAACCCTAGAACCAAAGCATGAAGCTGCACAAATTAGAGAAGAACACATAAAGATAAACACTATATTTATGGTTGTAATCAAACAAAATAACTAACAACACCAACCTTCTCCTGCTTTCATTTGGCAATATGTTCTTCCAAAATGAAACTTCAACATCGTTTCCAGGACTTTAACAACCCTAATAAAAAATCAATGAAACTAATTAGTTCTACACCCAAACTCAAATCACTAAATGTTCTTAAATTAAATGAACCAATAAAATTAGCCAGCGGAGACGAACAACAATTACTAACCGCATTACACCCACCCCTATAGATTTTTAAGGAGATGATTAAAAAAACTCTTTTTTCTTATAACCGTGAAAAGTGAATGAGTTAACTATGAAAAACTGTAAAAATTAATGACACCTTCACAAAATCGCCTACGGATATTCATCGTTTTTTATTTAAATTTTAAAGGAATGCTCTGCCTCCGGTCATCCTGATATATAACGGTAGCTGAATTCGAAACCTTCACCATTTAGCACCGCAAACCGTCGATCTCCTCTTTGTTTCCACCTTCACCGTAACTTTCTTTGTTGACGTCAGCATCGTCTTCGCCTTTGTCTTTGTAGAGAAAGTGAGAGTAGAGAGAGAGAGAGTGTGGGCAGGGGATGTGATAGTTAAGTAATGGTGTAGAGCATGAAACTTTGAAAATGGGAGGTCAGTGACAACCAACACGTCAAATGCAACCATAACTTGTACATCATGTTTGGAAAGTTGTATATGTATAGGAAAATATAAATTGTGCTTGAAAAATAGTACCGATGGTAAATCCCTATTCACGTTAATTTCAAATGTATATAGTATATAATGTTGACTTACACAAAGAAAATATATATATATTATACCAAGTTACTCTTCTATTAGAGTAAAAAAATATTAAACGTAACGCTCAACATGTTTTAAATGATAGAAACTAGGAGGTTGCCCTCGCGTTTCGGCGGGAACATGTATATGTATAGCTTCAATAATTGGGTATAATATAATCAAATTTAATCATACAATAGGTTAGTGATATTGAAGTTTTTTGATAGGGGAATGGGAACCTTTGGTTTAGTTGCACTGCTGTGGTAGGAAATAAATCAACATGCACTATTGCAATCGAGTACAATTACTCATTTGTGATAAAATTCTACACATGATCTTCACAAAAATACAAAAAGTTATTGTAGAGTTCTATAAAAATGCAACTAAATGACTAACCTACAAAATGTTCACTCTTGTATGTTAATTGGGGAACAAAACTGCTTCTTAGTAAAGCAAAACGTATGACATTAACAAATTAGTCGCAATTTTTTTGGTCATTGGTTTGTGATCTTTTTTATTTTAAATAATTATTTAAAATATGATAACTGTTCTAATATACATGTTGTAGGAAAATAAGTAAGCACAGTCAAACCTACGACCGGTAGAACAAAACGATAGATGTAAGTTATGTTTGGTAATCACATTATATTTACAATTTCACAATGATCTACCTAAAAACTCCATAATCACAATGGAAAAGTGAACTTACATAGGGATAGAATTTCTTGATCATGGATAAAGCTTCATCATCAAGTGTTATTGTTTTGTAACAAACACAAATCCTCTCTTCCTATCCTCCCTTTATATAAAAACAAAATTATATATATTAAACAATTGTTAACAATTAAACATTAAAATCATCAAAAACAATTGTCGTATTTTGACCCGTTTGATTTTGATCTCTCCCCAACGCAGCTTCTCTCACCCGACTCATTAGAAAACGACATAAATACATCTTAAAGAAATTTAAATAGTATCAAAAGGCCGAGAAAGGCTATAGAGAAGCTCATTTTGCCCAAACAACATCCTAAACATCAAGGATCTCCATGATCCGTAACTCATGCTTAATAGTATTTTCTAATAGAATTGAAACAAACCTCTATGTTATCATTCAAGATCAATACAACTACCAAAAACATAAAGAAAACCAAATCAAACACCATACAAATATGAATTTAGCTAAAAAACATATGAATCTTTAGTGGGTTTTCAAGATTTGTATAAACTACATATGCCATAACATAAAATTGAAGTTGAAAAATCTTTTAAAAAAGATGAAATTTTATAAACTACATAAGATAAATGCAGTCTCGTAAAGAAGATACATGTATGAACTACAACTATTATACTAGTAAACCAACTCAAAAGAATAAAAATTAAAATCTAAGAGGATCTAAATATAGAAATATTTACATGAAAAACTAATATTTACTTTCTTTCGGTTGAGGCTATTCCTTACAAACAACCCTAGAACCAAAGCATGAAGCTGCACAAATTAGAGAAGAACACATAAAGATAAACACTATATTTATGGTTGTAATCAAACAAAATAACTAACAACACCAACCTTCTCCTGCTTTCATTTGGCAATATGTTCTTCCAAAATGAAACTTCAACATCGTTTCCAGGACTTTAACAACCCTAATAAAAAATCAATGAAACTAATTAGTTCTACACCCAAACTCAAATCACTAAATGTTCTTAAATTAAATGAACCAATAAAATTAGCCAGCGGAGACGAACAACAATTACTAACCGCATTACACCCAACCCCTATAGATTTTTAAGGAGATGATTAAAAAAACTCTTTTTTCTTATAACCGTGAAAAGTGAATGAGTTAACTATGAAAAACTGTAAAAATTAATGACACCTTCACAAAATCGCCTACGGATATTCATCGTTTTTTATTTAAATTTTAAAGGAATGCTCTGCCTCCGGTCATCCTGATATATAACGGTAGCTGAATTCGAAACCTTCACCAATTTAGCACCGCAAACCGTCGATCTCCTCTTTGTTTCCACCTTCACCGTAACTTTCTTTGTTGACGTCAGCATCGTCTTCGCCTTTGTCTTTGTAAGAGAAAGTGAGAGTAGAGAGAGAGAGAGTGTGGGCAGGGGATGTGATAGTTAAGTAATGGTGTAGAGCATGAAACTTTGAAAATGGGAGGTCAGTGACAACCAACACGTCAAATGCAACCATAACTTGTACATCATGTTTGGAAAGTTGTATATGTAATAGGAAAATATAAATTGTGCTTGAAAAATAGTACCGATGGTAAATCCCTATTCACGTTAATTTCAAATGTATATAGTATATAATGTTGACTTACACAAAGAAAATATATATATATTATACCAAGTTACTCTTCTATTAGAGTAAAAAAATATTTAAACGTAACGCTCAACATGTTTTAAAGGATAGAAATGTTGACTTAAACAAAGGATATATATATGTATGTATGTATGTATATATATATATAGAGAGAGAGAGAGAGACTTTAACCTTGATATTTTGATAAAATATTCGGAATGATGTTATATTGTCATATTGTTTTTAGTATTTTTACACCAAAAGGAATATGGCAAGTTTTATACCAAATTTGAGTAAAACTAATATATATGTCATCATGAAAGCTGAAAATGATTCAAATTAGGCATCAAAGTTCCCATCGTACGTCACGGTTGTCGAGTTGTCCTTGTTGACTTGGTCTTATTTACTATTTATTAGCTATATTCATGAATATTAAATTTCACATAGTAATTGCTCGAATTGGTTTACATTTACGTGGTTATAAACACTACTAGAAAACATATCACTGGGTTTAGTTCATTGTTAGATTAGGTTGTGACCGATTAGCGACAGATGTTTAAAAAGATTAATGACACATTAGATTACTAAAGCTTTCAACTTTCAAGGGAGTTGGATATAAAAGTGTAACGCTCATTGCTATTTTTTACATATAATCAAACATGTAAATGATGCTATAATTTTATCTACCAACGGTAAAACACTTAAATCACACCCATGCCAGTATGCCACTAGTACTTAATTAGGATAAGATGAAAGCTGTGTGAATCAAACTCCCCCACACAGGCCATATCTCTTACTTTTGTTGACTTGGAGATAGGAGACTTTGACCATATGCCAATTGGCCAACTGCATTAAATGGGCCCTCACAATCATTCAAACTATAGCTATAGTAGTGCTATACACAAATCATCAATAGCTTATTGACTTATTGTTTTGAATCCCTTAAAGTGGATGATAAGAGAACTTCAGAAGTAGATTGTAAGAGTAAGAAAAATGTGTATTTCGGTATTTGTTGTTAAAGATGAAATAAGAAAACTACACACTAACCTCTTCACTTTATTCTGTTTTTTCCCTTAGCTTTTCAGTTTCGTCAATAGGAATTAGTAGTGAAATATTAACACTTTGAAGTTACAAGAACATGTAGTTTCGTTCCACATGGAGGGAAATTGGCAATTTTGACCGGGAAATATTACTCAAAGCAATGTGTTATAATTGTTGATATACATTTTGCCTTGATATAAGGGTGAAGGGTGTCATCTCGTTGCACACCATATACTGAGCCATGCCAATCGAAGACTCATCCCGCTGCACACCAGATACTGAGCCATGCCAATCGAAGACTCATCCCACTGCACACCAGATACTCGGCCATGCCAATCGAAGACTCATCCCACTGCACATCAGATACTGAGCCATGCCAATCGAAGACTCATCCCGCTTCTTTTTTACATTAGTATGCCAATTTAACATTTTACAATACATTTTTGGGTGAGTGAAGGTTGCCACGTGGTACTTTTGTTCAATCTCACTACCATCTCACCTATATCATATTGTTTTCATACTGAAACCACATCCTTTACGTACCCTAAAACCACTACATTAATTTCTTTCCATACGCACCTATCATATCCTCATGTGTAGTGGTTTTACGTTCAAATCACAATTTATTTATATTTATATATTTAAAAACTGCAAGTGTTGTGTAGAAAAATAATGTTTCTTTTACTAAATAAACTATCTTAGTGAAGGTAAGCAATCAATCTTACCACTACGTTTGTGTCAATAAAAATGAGCGTCGATAACTGTAATGAATGTTCATTAGGAGACGAAAAGCTAATTAACTAGTTGAACAAATTAATTCAATCAGTTTGGCGGTCCGATTGACACATAAAATCCACATGATCGATTTTAATCATTTTATAAAATGATGGTTTAATGTTAGTATGGGTGCAAGTCAGTGAGCGAAGGCGCTCTAGCTAGAACAATTAACACGGTGTAACCCGCCTTTTTACCTCTTGTTCATACTTCACTGTAAACCCATTCAGCTCGCTAGGCCAAATTGATTCGACCCTTTTTTCTCACTAGTTGTATTGTTTTCTTCATTAACAAGCTTGATTATAATAGTTTCTAAAACATATATGTTTTCATATGTTGGAAATTGTAACATTTAGTAAGACAACCAAAATGGTTTGTGATACTTGTATATCATATAATATAACATCTGTGACATGTGTTTATTGTAACTTAATATTACTGGTATATGTGATTGTCATTTACTTTTATGACACATTGAGATACTTGAAGGTTGCGTTGATGTCATGGATCTATAACTCAACTTTTTTTCTTTTATGACTTTTTAGTCCTTGCAAGTTGACGTCTAAAGTATTTTCTCTTGAGTGGTTAGTAGCATTGGGTGGTTAAGTTGCCCTATTTCGAATCATTAACACCCCCCCCCCCCCCCCCCCCTCGGGACCACATTTTGTAGACTGATATTTTGAGCTTTTTTATCTTTGGTTTTTTCATGATTTTATAAGTTTGTTATACTTAACAAACATTCTTGCAATAACAGTAACTATTTCGCACTTCCCAATATATGTAAATTCCATTTTATCTATGATTCAGTTTTTATAAACAACCTGACATAAAGCTTGTGCTATATTTGTTCATTTACATTCTATAATATAAAGAAAAGATAAAATTAATTTAAAACTTTTGACCTGTTACCGTATGTATTGAATTTTTATTTGACTAAATTAATATAGGTTTAAGTCTCAGAAATAACATAATAACTTGATTTAAAAAGTGTTAATTTATTGTTAAAAATATGCTTAAAGTTGTATACAACAACTTGGTTCTTTATGTATCAGTTTATGTTTATGTTTTAATTGAATGCATAGATAAAACTCCATCTATTCATATTAGTTAGTATATTATTACATTTGATTACACCGAGATAAAACAACATCAAATGGCTAAAGTATTCTGTCTTAAACGAGACTCGAATCAACAACCTCGTAAAAGAAACCAATTTTGGGTGATACTTCTCCAAATGCCAATTTTTTATCTTCACACCATGGGGGCTTTAATTTTTGATAATTTTACGATTATTAAACTTAAATAACTTTTTAACCCTAACACATCTATGAACTTTAAAATTCTGTTCTTTTCAAATCATTATTAATATTTCTTAACATTCATTTCCAATGACACTCTTTTTTCACAATCTATCGCGTTTTAACCTCATCAACATCAGCATCATAACTTTATATGTTTTTTTTAACTTAACTGTGTTAATGTGACAAATGAGGCTACTAATATGGTTAAGAAGGTGTTATCCTGCCACGAAGTGCGGGTATAATTCCTAATTCAATGAAATCTATAATTAAAAACGACGTTTATGTTTTCTATTACACACGCCATAAAAAGACATTAAGTTAAAGCAACTAGTGTGTCAACAAACAATGATGCTTTATGTATCTTATCTCGTTGTAGTCATAAGAGGTTTAAAATATTCCACTTCAAATAATTTCATTGTCGAAATTCAACTACATAGACTTATTATGTTATAAAGTTTGTGTCATTCTCAAAACTCAAATTATATGGTACATGTTCGTTCCAAAAGGAAAGGTCAAATCACAGTATGAGGAACATAAAACAACTAAGACATTAATTTTCTTTAAGTAAAATGATTAAAAATAAGTAAAACTTAAAAACCTTTTCTCATAACTTCATCTTTTTAAACAAATAATTTTACCTTAATTCATACATAGCTAATCAATAGTCAAAATTTTCAGCAACATTTGACATACTTTTCCGGTGAATTTCAGGCTCGTTTGTCATAACGATAAACTATTCATGTTGTTTCATTTTGAGAAATGAAATGTACCCAGAGGAAACACAAAATTTGTTCTAAATAAAATGTGCCAAAGACATGGCGTCAATAACTCTACTTTTACCGCTTATGATTTTATTCATCATAACCCACATTATATTGTGAATATTCTTTTCATATTGTAATTGTTATCCTTTCCGGTTGTTTTTGTTTGTAATTATGAACGATTCATTCCTACAAGTAAGTCAGTCACAAAATAAATCATCATGGTGTCATATTAGATAAATTTCATATCATAAAACGTCATCAGCGTGTTTTAAACGTGATTTTCTAGACTATTATTAAAAACTTCAGTAGTAAAATGGAATATGTTGTTCTATATGAAAACAATAGTAAAATTATATATAAGATTCTAGTTGACTTGGACAATGGTTCATACGAACTCCATCAACTCCACGGCACTATTTAGATAATTGGATTAGAGGCCTATTTAGTTGTATCCTTTTGTTTATTCTAATTTACACATAAACCCCACAACTTTTTAAATCTTATTAGGGCCATCCTGTTCGAAAAAAATTTTAATCAGGGCTATCAAATTTTAAAAGTTCATTAATGGAGCACTCAATATGAGGCTGCATCGATCTACTTCAACCTTAAAACCAAATTTAAAATTTTATTTTTCTTTTTGATAAAATGATTACTAGTGTTTGAACACTGTCCTTCTTTATCCGTAGTTTAACCTCTAATGATGAATTAAAGACTTATAATTGACATCGTTTAATTATTTATTTCAAACTTTATATTATGTGAATGTGTGTTATAATATATAAACTTTATTTTGTAACATATTAAATGTTTAACAAAAACTTCATAATTTAATGTATTATCACATTCAAGATTCGAATAGTTGTTTCAATAATTGAGTGTTTAAGTTGTCTTCATCCATATACACTTTTCACAACACAACTTTCAACTAGCAATATGTTGATTACATTTGTGCGTCACAACTTTTGGGGTTTAAAGATTGCGAATATTATTCTTTTCATATTCGATCTTACTATGTTGAATATAAGTATTAAGTTTTCATGATGAAGATATATAATGACAATTACAAACTCTTGTAATTCATTTATACGTTCTTGTTAAGTTTTATCATACTTTTTTAAGGTGATTCTAAATGCAACCCAACCTAAAACCATGCAAACGTATTTTTGTAATTTCTCTTATATATAGAATTTCATATCAAAACGAGTAGTTAAAAATCATTAAAAATGATGAGTTCGTACTTCTGCAAGTTCAAACTAAATTATATTTGTTCTATTTTACCTATATTAATGTTAATTTGAACAAAAGAATTATTAAGTGCAGTTGTTTAATTATATTGATAATCCCGACAATCACTTCTTAATTTAATTAATTAATTGACTAACCATTTTGTTCTTATTGGCAGGTGCATGCAAGATCCGCAAATGGAGGTTTGATGAATACATATTCTTTGTAAGTATCGTGAAGTATTCATCTTCAATGGCACTCATATAATTTTGTTGAGTAAGTCACAATAAACAAGCTTCATTAAAATATTATGTTTTGAGGTATTAACTTGTTGAGGTTATAAGGGTTATGGTTTAAATAAAAGGTTTTCAATTTAAAAAGTATAAAAAACAATCTTTAACTATCAATCTCTTTATGAATAATTATGATTAAGTTATAGAGAATTTAAAAGCTTATTTTATGCGTAGCTATTTTTTCTTAAGTTTTTATTCAAATTTCATCATTTTTTTAATGTTCATACCTTTTAAGTAAGACATTGTTATTTTTTTAAATTACATCATAAAAACAACCATTTTTATCTTTAAATAAGGTACAATATTGTTATATACTATAATAAAATAGTGTGTTTTTAAACTAATATGATTTTTGCTCGTCATTGTATATTTCATGCCGTTCATTGTGTCTTTCATTTTGTTATTGTGTTTTTTCTAAAACAGTATCATGAGTAAAAATAATGGTGCAATAGCACTATTATCTAATTCTAGTATATAAACATAATGATAAAATAACAAATAATTATCAAATATATTAAAAAGATTGTCAAAATAACACAAATTGATATAAAACTTAACGTAAAACACAATGATAAAATAAAACATTATTGTTTTTTTGCTCGTCGTTATATTTTCTGAAAACTTTTTTTTGTAAAATGTTGAGTTGTGAAAAACAAATTCATGAAATAACATCATTGTATATTTTAGATATTAAAACATAATGATAAAACAAAAGTCTTTATATAATATATACAAAGACAAAAATAATATGAAATTGTTTAAAACATAAAACACAATCATGAATACAAATAATGAAAAATATGCAACACAATAGCTTGACATATTAAACACGATAACCTATTGTATTAGACACAATTACCAAAATGCTCTTCTCTTTAAAAATAATAAAATAATATTTGTTAAGCACTTTACCTTATATGAATAGCATAATTTTAATTTTTATTAAATTTAAATATATATATATATATATATATATATAGAGAGAGAGAGAGAGAAGTGATCCTAATAAAACCACAAAGTTATGTAAGAAGTAGAGAAAACCAATGAAATTAGTCACATAACTTATAATTTTTTATCACTACTCTTTATATTTATACGTGTCTATATATAAACAAGGGTATGAATCAAATAAAAAACCGTAGCATGGTGTTACACATACGCCACATATATGTTACGTATACGTAATCATTTTTCATTCGACATAGTGTTACATATACGTAAGACTTTTCATTCTCGTATTTATGTTCAACATAAAATTTATGAATTAGAAATATATATATATATATATATATATATATATATATATATATTCATGTTACTAATGTACGTTCATGTGACTAGTTGAAGCAGCAGTGCGATAATTTACCGGTTTGATTCACAAGAGGTAAAGTGCCCACATTTAAACCAACTCGTGTTTTGGAATCAGGTTAATTGATGAACCACATTTAGGATGGAACCAGATTCATGTACTAGTTTTTTATTCTTATTCTCATATTTATATTAATAACATAATTTTTCTCTTTTTAAAAATTTTATCATTACTTCTTCTTACTAACAACTACTTTAAAAAATATTAATAAAATTATAAAGTTTGTATCTTGTTTCCGAAACACGATACAACTCCCATAAATTTTCTTTTTTATTCATATACAAACCATAAATTTTCTTGCACATTTTAATGTTGTTTCAAAAATAACTCAATTTTTTTAACTAATTATGATTTGTTTGATATTATAATTGTTGAAATGACAGGACACTTTAATTGATCGTCTGGTTAGTTACAAAACTGCGTTTACTCCACATGTTATGGACACGTGAAAATAGCATGTTAGCAATATAATGTATACATTTGACGATGATATGAAGCAAGACATAAACATTTACTATTCCGTAAAACTCAAATAACACACTCACAATGCATTATGCACAACTTAAATTTGCATGAAAACTTGCATGGGTTGGACCGGGGCGTTTGACTGATTTTGGTTTTAGATTAAATTATTATTTTGGTTTGCATGAAAACTTGTTGAAATCATTATATTTATTAAAATATTACATAAATATTACATGTTAAATGTTATTATTCATTGATAAAATAAGAAATTATAACCGACTAATAATAAAGATTAAACATTATAAAATTATATTTTGAGATATGATATAAATAAAATCTTACAATTTGATAAGTTCTATAAATTATTAGAACAAAATGATTTATATTTTAGATATGTAGTTTAATTTATTTACTACCCCTATCTTATCTATTTAATATAAGATAGAGGAGGGAAAAGAAGTATAGATTGCACCAAAAATATATTCATTTATTAGAAAATATAGACTACAAGAATTGATAATTGTTTTATAATCGGTTTATCAGTGGATGTATTTTTAGTTCTTTCCAAAATGTTGTATTTGTTTTGTATATTCCGGGTAAACCATTAAGATATGTATATTACACTTATATAACTTTTATCCTATCGGCACATGGGCCAACAACACTAGTTTTTTATGGGGTAACTTTGTAAAATAGTAACCAATTTTCAAAAGTGTTTCAATTATGTAATTCAAATTTTAAAAATGTTCCAATTAGATCACTCATTTTTATATTTTATACAAACTAAAAGTCATAACATATTTTTTAGCATGTTATTTTGGATTTAGTTAAAAAATATTTTTTTTCTATCTTTTGATACTGATATAAAATGTTGACGTAAATTTTAGGTACTTTTTTTTATTTTTTTCATAATTAACATGTTTTTTTTATTTTTTAATATTTTAATTTTATATATTAAAAATTATAACTTCAATGTTTTTTTCTATCATTACTTTCTTATCATAATAAAATTTGGTAATGACTCGATTTGATCGTTTGGAGATCCAATTTGAGAAAAATATACATGAGTGACTAAATTAGAACACTTTTAAAACTTTGTTACTATTATGTGACATTTTCCCTTTTTTATTAATAGAAAATACAAATTTGGCTATTTATTTTGAAAATTTTTAAATTTATCTACTAATAGATGAATTTTTCATTTCAAATGTTAGCTTTAATATAAAAAAGTATTTAATATATTGCATTATTTTTAAAAAAATAAACTTACATCGACAATCTTCTTAAAATATGAATTTCTACAAAACCAGCATATTAATAATTTTTAATCTTTTTATACCATTAAAATTCTTTTTTATAGATGAAGGTAAAGAACTCTATACTTTTATATTAATAGTGTAGATATTTTTCATGTATTGACGAACAATGGTAACCATCCAAATCCTCACCTTTGCTATCAATCCACCGTCCTTTGACAAGATTAATTCAAAATTAATACGGTTTACTAGTTTTTTTGGTTTATTTTCTGAACACCAATAGTGGCAAAGAACCGAACCAAGAATCACTTGTTTTGTTGGCTACAAAATTGCTATTTTTCATCTTATTATCATCTCAAAATAGATTCCCAATTCCAATAAAAATGTATTGCACGTCTTAATATCACAAATAAAAATTGAATTTCATAAAAGCAAATTGTTCATATGCTTAAACTTATGCCTAAAAACATGCATAGGAAAAAGACCAAAACACATAACAAGTTTATGTAAGAAAAATAAAACGAAAAGTGTTAAATAATCTATCATATCAGATAAAATGATTTGATTAAACGTGTCCCAAATCGCTAAATTCACACCATTTTGATCTCATTTATTTATTTTAATGTGTATATCCTATGGATCTCATATACGTTTGTATCTGACCTCGTATATGCCCATTTGCCCACGTATACAACCTCTCCCATCCATATTCAACCTCTCTCATCAAACGCTCATATTCAAGCATGGGTGCATTGAAAGAAAATATATGCCTAGATACATTAAACACAACCCAAATTACACATGCTTGTATATGTATGTTAATATGTTATTAACTTAATAGCTCATATGTTACTAGTAATGTTTCCACATGCTTGTATATGTATGTTAATATGTTAGTAACTTATTAGCTCATATGTTACTAGTAATGTTTCCACATGCTTGTATATGTATGTTAATATGTTATTAACTTATTAGCTTATTGTCACATCAATAGTATTTTTATTTTTCTCATTCTTCCTAGGTTACTAGTAACGTTTCCACATGTTCCTGATTTTTCCCGCATAATTATATGTGTAACTAACTATAACAGATATAATACAATTGAGGATAAATATCTCATTTTCCAAAGAACAAGCGAGTGTTCACCTATTTTGCCTCAAAACTTTACCCAAAAACAAGAGGTCCTGATCAAAGATTACATTCACCATTTCACGATCTCTTTTTTCACTCACTCTGCTACATATAACCTTAAGGTGGAGGGCACCTACGCCACACTCACCACACAATTTTTTTTAGTTGTGCCACGACTAGTACTCGCCGTAAAACCACGCATACAGTAGAGGTGTACAAACCGGTTTGGGGGCCCAAACCTGTTCGGGTCCCAAACCGAAACCGGTTTGGTCAAAGTCGGTCAAACGGGTTGGCCCCAAACCGGTTTGGGTTCAAACCGGTTTCAAAACCGTAAAAACCAAACCTATCAAACCGGTTTGGGCCGGTTTGGAACCGGTTCGGGCCCAAACCGGTTTTTTTTTTGTTTGTTATATTCAAACGAAATTTTAAACTTTTAATTAAAACATAAATATTTATAACATTTTTATATAATTTATATAATTTAAAAGAAATTATATAATTTAAACAATTATAACATTTATAAACATTTAAACAATTTAAACATCTAAACGATTTAACAATTTAAACATTTAAACGATTTAAACAATTAAACAATTTATAACATTTATAAACATATATATATACTATTTATTAACATTTATAAACAATTTAAGCATTTTAACAATTAATAACATTTATAAACAATTTATATCATTTATAAACAATTTAAACATTTTAACAATTCGTAACATTTAAATAATTTAAACATTTAAAACTAAACATTTAACATAGTCGTTTCTTCGTTCGTATTATACTTGTACGTTTATTCCTCGCCACCAGAACCGGAACTGTTACGAAGGTAGTCATCATATGTCGCTTCATCATCAGTCATTCCTGGTGTCAATCCGTTCTCTACCTCGTCCTCGTATAATTCTGCTTCGTATTCCAGTTCTCCTTCAAGCGATCGTTTGTCTTGTACTCTTTCCGCGGCATCCAAATAATCTTTCAATTAAATTGACATTTCAACTGCTTGTGGAGTGAGTCGAGTTCGTCTTATTGATATAATCCTGCCACTAACAGAAAAAGCAGATTCCGAAGCTACCGTAAAAGCTTGGATGGTTAGTAAATCTCGGGCCATGGTGGATAGGATGGGAAATTGATCTTCCTTACCTTTCCACCAAGCCAACAAGTCAAAATTTTTAAATTCATGTGGAGTCATGGTCGATAAAAAGTTTGTAAGACCATACCTTCCGAGTTCACTACTCGGAGTGTTACCACGTTGACGTTTATTACATTCATCCCTTAAAGTATTATATAAATCAAACATTGGATCATTCGAACATTCGACATTTGCCGCATGCCTTAAAGCATCATGGATTTGTGATGTTTCCCCGTATTTTAATAAATAAACATCATACATTTGTTGTAATTGTTTGTTGAAAGTCGCTTTTAAAGTTTTACTATACATTGGTTTACCAACTTCTAAATCCAAATTAAAAGTAATTTTATCAAGTAAAGTTTCAACCCCCGACAAATTTAAATAAGGGTTTAAAGCAGCGGCACATGTAATAACGGGAGGCATTTCTTCAAAATATTTTTTAAGTTTTTCTTTCATTGGGGGTATCATATCGGAATAAAGTCTACCCCTACACGACAATTCATTTAATTTTGAAGTCATTAAATAAATTTGGTGTAGTACCAACGGACTCGTTGGGTAATAAACTCCAGAAAGACATGTAGTTGCCTTTTTAAAAACTTGAAGTATTTTTGTTACTTCTTCGATGATGGCCCAACCCGATGGATGGTAAGAATTTGTCTTTCCCCGACTTACCAAACTATTATGAAAGGCTATTAAACTTTCTTTTTGTTCAATAGCCTTTTCAAATATGTTACATGTGGAATTCCATCGTGTTGGTACGTCCCAATTCGGACCTAAACATTTAGTATTTGCGTCTTTACAAAACTTGCGATATTTAGTATATCTTTGGTTGTTACTAAAAATATCACGTAACATTCTTTTAAAACAATCTTTAATTGTTTCAATCGTTTTTAAACCGTCTTGCAGGCCTAAGTTTATGATGTGCGCAACACATCGACTATGAAAAAACACACCCTCACATATTGGTTTATATTTTAATTTCAAATGATCTATCGCAAGAGTGTTGTTTGAAGCATTATCAAAAGATATAGAAAATATTTTGTTTTCTAATTTATACGTTTGAATAACTTTATCAATAAGATAAAAAATGTTTTGGCCGGTGTGAGGATAATCAAACAATTCAAACGCAATCGTACGTTTCATCATTTGCCACGAATCAGGTTCAACCCAATGGGCGGTGACACAAATGTACGAGTCCGGTGAACCGTGAGGTGTCGACCAAACATCACTAGTTAAGTTTACACCGGTTTGTAAATTTTCAAAATAAGATATTAATTCATTTTTAGCTTTTTTACATTGGTGTAACGAGGTTGGAGAGTTCGTTGAATGAGTCGAGTCAAACGTTCGTTGTCGAAATGTTTGAATGGCAAGCTTTCTTGAATTACAAATTGCGCCATTTGCTCCCGAACCGCATCAACGTTATAAGCCCAAATATTTCCTTCGTTTGTCATCGAAGCTTGACCTTGAGAAGGTTCACCTTTTAACGCTCTATAATATTTATTTGCAATATGGTTTTTCAACGTTGTGTTTGCATCTTTTTTGAAAAACTTATGACAAAACTTGCAACGAGCCTTGTTTGGACCGCTAGCCATTTGACATAAATCGTAATTGCACCATACTTCGGGGTTCCTATTCGTAGGAAGGATTGCTATCACCACGTTGCTTGAAGACGCTTCACAACCAACGGATGATTGAGCACTTGTTGAAGCCATTTCAGAGATTTTTGTGAGAGCGTTTTTGAGAGCGTTTTAAACGAAAGTATTTGTGGAGAGCGTTTTTGAGAGCGTTTTTGAGATTTTTGAGAGTAGAGAGTATTATGAGTTGTTGTGATTCAACCAAAACATCAAATACATATATATAGTAACCTAGTGGGGGTATAATGGTAAAAAAACATCAAAAAAACGGTCAAAAATTGCAAAAAAAACGGCTATATAGCCGTTGGGTAACGGTAACCGGTTTGGGTGACCGGTTTGAAAACCGGTTTGGGTGACCGGTTTGAAAACCGGTTTGGGTTACCGGTTTGAAAACCGGTTTGGGACCGGTTCGGTTTGAAACCGGTTTGGAACGTGGAAGTGATAAACCGGTCAAGAACCGGCGGTTCGGGCCCGGTTTGAAACCGGTTTGGGCCAAACCGGTTTGGGCCTCAAACCGGTTCCGGTTTTTTTGGCCGAACCGGTTCCCGAACCGGTTTTTTTTGGCCACCTCTACTATACGGCGTGGATGGAAATCAGCGACGATGTTATCATACTACGTCGTGACCTGGTATGGACACGACGAGAGTTCCCCTCCCACCTCAAAAATTCTCACTTTAATTTCTACATCTTGACTCTTGAGACAATAATATTATATTTTCATAAAAGAAAACTAAAACTAAAAGTCTAAAAGCAAGTAACACAAGTCGTTGTTGACTTGCAAAAGTGCACCCAATGGGCCCAACTCCGTGAGGGACGAATCATAGCCGTTAAAAATTTAAGTACGGCGGGAGATCACTGAAAAAGTGGGCCCATCTTAAGTCATTAAATAAGAGCCCATACGATGGTCTGTCACCACACCCACACCATATCTCATCTTTCAATCTTCTAATCCATAATCCACCGGAGACGAGAGAAGTACTACTTTCGTTGCACAAGTTACAACTCTGAAGTCTTTACGTTCACTGCCTTCGTTGCCACTTTTGAGGTCAGATTCGTAAATTCCTTCCATCTTTGCTAACTTTCAGCTTTTTAATTCGTCTTTTTTTACTCTCGTGTGATTTAAAAATATTATCGACTTTTATACTTAAGTGTTTTGAGAGGTTTTGTCTTTGTCTGTCACTAAGCGCTCTTTGATTAATATTATTATAATATTTTGGGTTGGGGATTTGGTGCTGCTTCGAGAATTATTTCTTTTTTATAATATATTATTTAACAAATTTTTTAAAGTTTTCTTAAAGTCGTGGGTATTTGGACTTCTGTCATAAACATATTGTTTATGTTTTTGGATTATGTGAACAACATCAGTGAAACAATTATTAAAAAACATAAAAAAAACATTTCCGACGTAAACTTGTTTGGCGACTTCGATTTCTGTTTTTACATTTTATAATTTGAGAGTATATAATATATACTTTATTTCACAAGGTAATCTCTTTTCATGTTCACTTGTTTTAAATTTTATTTTACGTTAAAACAACAAAAAATAGCCCGCTAATTTGATGTTTTGAGAAGGAATAAGTTGAAACTTTAGGTAGTTACGAATAGCAAAACCTTTGTCTGTATTGGAAAACCAGTATGGTTAGTAGAAGAGGTTAATATACACGTGGGTCATTTAAAACGACATAAATCACCTATGATATTTATCCGAATGGGTTAAAGTAAAGGGTTGTTTGACAGCCTTTTAATTAGCCTCTTAATGGTTCAGATGTCTAAATGGTTCAGCATTTAATGGTTCAGACTGTTTGTTTTATCAGCACATGTCTGAATAGTTAAGACATTTACCTCTGAATGGTTAAGACATTTAACTTTGAATGGTTAAGCATTATATTGATGCTGAATGATTAAGAGATCTAATGCTAAATGGTTAAGACATATTATCTGAATTAGTTAGATATTTGTCATTGAATAATTAAATGATATACTAACTTTTAATGGTTCAGACCTCTTAATGGTTCAGACCTTTTAATGGTTTAGCATTTAATCATTCAGAAGTTGTTAAACAGCCTCTAACATGTTCATTATATGTAAATATTTGGGGCTGTTTGATAATTTCTAAATGATTAAATGCTGAACCAATAAGATGTTTGAATTATTAAGTGTTAAACCATTAAAAGGTTTAAATCATATATAGTTAGTATATCGTTTAATTATTCAAATACAAATGTCTGACCAACTCAGATAAGTGGTTAACTATTTAACATTAGACCTTTTAACCATTCAACATTAGTATAATACTTAACCATTCAGAGACAATGTCTGAATCATTTAAACATTTGCTCATGAAACAAACAAACCATTAAGTGTTGAACCATTCAAACATCTGAATCATTAAGAGGCGTCAAACAGCTTCTTAGTTAGTTATGAGATTAAGTTTCACTCTAAAAGTTAAGCCAGAGAGTTTTACTAGTAATGAGTTTCTCCTGAGCGGGTTAGGGGTGCGGTTTCAGCTGAAAAACGAATATGTGAACCTAATTAAATTAACATGTATCATACAAAACAAGGTCAAACATTTATCGTTAAAAAAACCCGACATAAATCAATAATCGTTGGCCTAGATGTGGGTAAGGTTAGGATTTAAAGACATGTAAATATGAAGAGATTTTTTACTCAAGTCTCACTCTATATATAAATGCTCGGGTTGAGTCATATGGTTTTTTTAATTATGAGCTTACTTGTGTGAGGGTTGTGAGGGTTAAGGGTACGGTCTTAATTTTGAAATAGTAGATGCTCGATTAAAATAACATATTTTAAGAAATAGTATTGTACATTTAGCATTTAAAAAAAATAAAATAACATAAATGTTTCTCTGGCTATGTTTGATAAACCTTTAAAATGTTACTTTCGATTTTTTTAAAGGTAAAAAGATCAAAATACCTTTTCAGAAATAACTAAAAATTAAAATTATTAACTTTTGATGATTTTTAAAAGAGTATTTTAGTATTTTGGTATTTTGATGATTTTTAAATGAGTATTTTGGTATTTTTATTCCTACTTTCGAACTCTGTTTTCGAAGGTAGGTGACAAATACGACCCATTTTTTTCAGTAGAAGAGGTTACATGTCCTTTCTTGGGCGTTTCTCCATTTTGTCCTGTTTGGTGTCTACTTTCTAGGATTCCAAAAGTCGTTTACTATCATGTGGGCTTATGGCCTATGGTTGCAACTTGTATGAAAATAATTGGCTCCTTAGTAAAAAAGTTACTTTTTGATTTTCGGATGGTTAAAATTATCAAAATATTTTTTCAAAACTCACAAAAGTAATTTATTTTTATTCTGCTAAACATGTACTTATTAACAAGTGTAGGATCAACACATTTTTTAATTTACTCAAAATAATCATCCATTACAATTTTTTAAACACTTAGAGTATTCAAAATGAGTTTTTTATTTTAATTTGTATAATTAAACTAAAATTATTATTTTTTGTTTTCAATTAAATAATATTGTTTATACATTTATCATTTTTTTATGCTTTATTCTTTACTCACAATCACTTTTAAAAATATTAAAAAAGTTATAGGGATTCAACAAAAATTTTTCAAATATATCAATCAACAATAATATTTTCTCTCTTCTTTACTCATAATCACTCAAAACCTTTTCATATAATATAAGAAACACTCTTATATATTTTTAGAGATTTCACTCTAAATACTTTTATCTAATTATATTTAAACTAGAATTACCCGAGACACAATATATGATAAAATTACCAGAAAGAGTACGTGTGATTTGTTGTTAGAACATATAGTAATTTTTCGTAATCCCCTGATGGATGTATTATGTCTTTAGTCACTAGCTAAAGTCGAATGACAATAAAAATGTCTTACTTTTGCAGTTCAAAAAAAACAAAATATAATAATTCGTATCTTCTAGTAAAAGGGATTAGGTACGAGATTTAATGGGCACAGTAAAAGTAGTTACTATGGTGTCACGAGTACGTTTAAAGAGCATCATATTCATTAAATTTCACATGATTTTCGAGTACAACTTTGGAATTCTTGATTTAGTCAAAAGTAATATAATTAAGTTTGAAACTTCTTCTTAATGGTCACATTATAGACAGTGATTTATGGTTTCGCATCAAATGATACATTTTACCTTTTTAACTAAAGTTATGGAAGTTATGGTTTAAATATTGTTATTGCATTTTTCGCAATTACTTTTCTAAGACATGATTTTTTACTTTCGTAAGTAAAGTATCTGATTATTGATCAAAGGTATTGAATCTAAAACATTTGGTATTTTTGGTTGAATTTACAGGCAATGGCAAATGATAACTTGAAAGTGTTAAATGCACTTGATGTAGCTAAAACCCAATGGTATCATTTCACCGCAATTGTGATCGCTGGCATGGGGTTCTTTACCGACGCCTACGATCTCTTTTGCATCTCCCTCGTCACAAAGTTACTCGGCCGAATTTACTACCACGACAACGGTGACGATAAACCAGGGTCGCTACCACCTAACGTGTCTGCAGCAGTCAACGGTGTCGCCTTTTGTGGCACGCTTGCCGGGCAGCTCTTTTTCGGGTGGCTTGGAGACAAAATGGGCCGAAAAAGAGTTTACGGGATGACCCTTATGCTTATGGTCATTTGTTCAATTGCCTCTGGGCTTTCGTTTAGCAACGAGCCTACCGCGGTTATGGCCACCCTTTGTTTCTTTCGGTTTTGGCTCGGTTTTGGGATAGGCGGGGATTACCCTCTATCCGCCACGATCATGTCCGAATACGCGAATAAGAAAACCCGAGGGGCGTTTATTGCAGCGGTGTTTGCTATGCAAGGGTTTGGTATTTTGACCGGTGGGATGGTGGCTTGTATAGTTTCTGCAGCATTCAAGTCAAAGTATCCGGCACCGGCTTACGAGGATGATCCATCCGGCTCCACGGTCCCGCAAGCCGATTACGTCTGGCGTATCATTTTAATGTTCGGGTCGATTCCTGCTCTAATGACTTATTATTGGCGAATGAAGATGCCAGAAACAGCTCGATATACGGCTTTAGTGGCTAAAAACGCGAAACAAGCGGCTGCTGATATGTCGAAAGTGTTACAAGTCGAGCTCGAGCCGGAACAAGAAAAAGTAGTCGAAAAACAAAAAAACAATTTCGGGCTTTTTTCGAAACAATTCTTAAAAAGACACGGGCTACACTTGCTCGGGACAACTAGCACATGGTTCTTGCTAGATATCGCGTTTTACAGCCAAAATTTGTTCCAGAAGGACATCTTTAGCGCAATCGGATGGATCCCACCCGCGAAAACAATGAATGCGATACAAGAGGTTTTCAAGATCTCGAGAGCTCAAACGCTCATTGCACTTTGTAGCACTGTCCCAGGATATTGGTTTACGGTATTCTTCATCGATAGAATCGGGAGGTTCATCATCCAACTAATGGGCTTCTTCTTTATGACAGTTTTCATGTTTGCCCTCGCGATCCCTTATAATCATTGGACGCAAAAGGATAACCGAATCGGGTTTGTTGCAATGTACGCTTTGACGTTTTTCTTTGCAAATTTCGGGCCTAATGCAACTACATTCGTGGTCCCGGCTGAGATATTCCCCGCGAGGCTTCGGTCAACATGCCATGGGATTTCGGCTGCTTCGGGTAAGGCGGGAGCGATAATTGGTGCATTTGGGTTCTTGTATGCGGCTCAGAGCCAAGACAAAACAAAGACGGATAAAGGGTATCCCCCGGGGATCGGGGTCAAGAACTCGCTTATCGTTCTTGGTGTGGTGAATTGTCTCGGGATGTTGTTTACATTCTTGGTGCCAGAATCGAATGGCAAGTCGTTGGAGGAAATGTCGAGGGAAAATGAAGACGAGGATCAAGAAATAGTCGATGTGGAATCAGTTAGGGCTACTGAAAATAAAACCGTTCCGGTTTAAAACCTAAATCTTAAACCTTAAAAATATTTATATGTTGTATTTAATAGTCAAGAAATACTATTATTATTAACTAAGATGTCTATAACGAGACTGTGACGGAATGTGAGGGCTTAATAACGGCAGCATTATATATTTTTCCTTGTCGAAAACAAGCCAAAAGTGTTAGTGCATGTTTCTTTCGGTTTGTTTATTATTGTTTTGGTCTTATAATAATTATTAGCGATAGAAAAGAAAAAAAAACAATTTAGGAGATATACATTTGATACAGTTTTTAATTAAAAAGTCACCATTATTACTTATTTAGGATGTTATTTTAGAAAACTTGCAAAATTTAATAAGAAAGGTTATAAAGGGTAAAAATGTAAAGGATGACAAATTATTTGTATCTAATTTGAACATGAATACTTCTCTAATATCAAGAATAATTACATGAAGCAACACGAGCACACAATATCATGATTTTTATGGTTTGGAAAAAGTAAAATATTTTAATAGTAAGTTAAAAAAAAAAAAGAATAGCATGTTTCTACGTTTAGACTTGATTTATGTGTTTATTTGTTTTTTTAATGTACGTTTAGACTTGATCTATGTTTCGACTATAAAATGATTTTGTTCAACGATATAAATTCAAGTTATTTTACGATTTGATGAGAATTTAATTAAAAACAAGTTAGGTTGATTGTTAGTCTATACTATTTCACGTCGTGTATAATATCGCCACAACACGTAGCTGTTAAATAACTAGTTTTCATTTTATTACAAGATTAAATATTAATCATAATTTATCACCTCAATATAACATCACATTTAGAGAAAGTAATAGGTTTGGATGATAACTTGCTAAACTTTCACCCTATTTAAAAAATAATAAGAATTAACGTTGATACTTAAACTAATTACAAAATTAAAAATTGATACCTAAGCCAATTACTTTTTTTTATAACCACACAAACCAATTACTTTACTCAAACCATACGATCCATCTTTTTTATTAACTCAAATATGAAATTACTTTTTGAGAGGATAATTAAAATGTTATTGACTGCCCTTGAACTATTACGGCATGTGATATTTGTAGAAAAATATGGATTTGATCAAACACAGATATCTAGAATTGACTGTCTATAATGAAAATTGAATACATAAGTAAATGTCTGCATTAATAAGTTCCTATTTTCAATTTTCTTATGTTCTTACAATAAAGATATACGAAAATTGCTAAAGGGTTGTTTGATTTGTTTCTGACCCGGTAAAAATGTCTGACCCACTGACCCGGTCAGACATTTTGGCCGGTCAGCGTGTTTGATTATCACATTTTTGCGTCTGACCCGGTCCGAAGCCACTGACCCATGCCTATTTTCCCTCTTACCGGGTCAGTTTTGAAACAAACTCTTACCCGGTCATCACCTTCTGACCGAGTAAAAGCAATCAAACAGCCCATTAATATAAGTAAAGCTAGTCAAAACCTGTATAATCTAACTGTTTTAAGTATGAATTTTTTTTAATCAATTGAATCAGCTTCATATCACTAATCAAACTTTGATAATTATTATACAGCTCGTGTTATTTAAAAAAGCCAGCAAACTATGAAAACAAATACTCAAAATTAAACTGACAATGTCAAGAAGTGATGTCTTTTGTTCATATTACACTATAAACTAATAAAAACAACTATTCAATGTATTCAATATCTTTGGATCGTAGCATACGATTCCATATCTAAAACACCTGAATATCTAAATAATCATATAATTTCATGAACTAATAAAACAAACAATTGTCGAATATAATCTATAGTTTTAGGTAAGCCCAATATTAGGTGATATCATTTATCGTTGCTTGTTTTCTTCGTCTTTGACAATGTTCGCCAATTGTTTCAAATTATTGGTGCCACAATTGATGGTTTTAACGACGTTTGGCAGCTTTTCCATTAATAAATTTAATCTAGACGTGACCAACTGGATTAGTTATATTTTTATGTTAATTGGTAGATAAAATAGATATTTTGGGTTCTATATTATGTTTTCAGTTAAATACTTAATTAAGAAGATTTGTTTATTACATGTTATCTAGTTGTACCGAAGTAGAAAAACAAAGATGATGAATTGAGAAAGGAAAAAAGATCTTTTAATGTTTTATTTAGCAACAAACATGACACACACCTACTTTACATTATTATCTTATACGATGTTTAAACTTTTAATCATTTAAGAAAAAATATCTCAAATAAAATGAAGATATCATAAGGCTATTACTTTCTTTACTTGCATATAATTGATAACAATGAAAAAAATATGTTGCTTATGTTTGAACAAGTCAACACCTTTCGATTTATAATTATTTCACCTTTTTTTTAATTCGAAACTGTTCTTCTTTTTTTAAGTCTTTTTCAAGATGTGACTTGCGACCTACAAGAATTTCGTGTTGTCCCGCAATCGATAATTAAATACATGAAAGACGCTGATATTTTTATGAAAAACTCCTCGTGACTTTTTTAATATCATTAATAACAAAACTATATCAAAACAATTACATTGACCATCTATTTGTACTAAATCTATAAAAACCCCAACCCGACTCAAACTAAATAAAGTAAACAAATAAATCTAGCAAGTTCAATCCTAATCAAATACAAACCCCACGAAACATTTAATACAACTAATTAATAATTATCTCCTTTTTGGTCAAGATTAAATCCTTTATTTTGGTACTCCAAAGATGTGAAAATTATGTTAAAGCAAATGAAGGTCTTTTTTTACATATTGTATATAATTTAAATATTTCTACACATATTAAAATTAATTGTTTTTAAAGCTGTAAGCCTATAATTTTTATGCTCAAAACATTAACTATCTAACATCCAAAAATCTCCAAGAGTACATGGAGGTACTTTATTTATTATTATTTTTTTTTTGAACAAATCACCTTTTTAGTGATTCTTTTAGAACGATAATAATATAATACAAGCCAAAGAAAAGTTGAGAAAAAAAATAGGATATAACTTTTTACCGATTTAACTTTTTCTTGTAACCATAGTGAGGAGCCATTGATTGCGTAATTGAGTTGGTCAAAATTAAGAGAGATGTTGCTTTACGGACCAACATACTAAAGTTTTGAATTTGGGAAACCATTTAGTCAACTAAAGCATACATGCTTTACGGGTCAAACTATTCACATATGATATGTAACATTGAACGACTAATGTACATACCATTTGATTTTACTAATAATCTAACTATTTCTTCGTTGTAAGACTTGAACATTGACTCACTTACGAAGCAATACTTTTTTACATATATTGCTACCGTTAGGCTACAAGCTCTTTAATACATGATATGTAACACTTGACTCGGAACATTTTGATCATGATTTAAATGATGAGGTCATCGATCATGTCATCAAGGACGGTTATCTTTTCTTTTAAACTTATTTGATCCTCGACCGTTTTTCTATGTATGGCTTGTGTCTCTTCATCAATGTGTTCATCTAGGGGTGGGCATAAAAAACCAGATTCGGACCCGACCCGGACCTGGGTACGGGTTGTACCCGATGGAAGGTTTACACAGGTTGGACCCGTTTAAACCCGGAAGGTTGGAACGGTTTTAGATTTTGTTCAACGAACCCGAACCGACCCCGACCCCGACCCGGCTGAACCTGGTATTGGACACTCACAAGAAAAAAAAAAGAAGGAAAAACTAAATCCGGTATTGGACCCGGTTGCGGACCCGACCCAATCTTAACTGGGTATAACGGGTAGGGTTTTTCAAGTAAGTGAACCCAACCTGGGTTCATACCCGGTATTTCCTCAACCCAGATACAAAATACTCGGTTAGGCCAAACCTGGTTTATAACCCGGTTTCGGGTATATGTTCATCCATTTACTCTCACTAGTTCAAACCCATACGTATACATGGGCCAATTTAAACCTGAGAAGATGGCCTAGGCCCTATAATCCTTGATTGACTTCATTTGCGTGGCCCATTAGACTTTATGTACATGGCCCAATTAAACTTTACTTAGTATGGCCCATCTCGTTTTCAATAGCATGAGCCAACCCAACTTCAGTTGTATGCTTGCATAGCCCAACTCTTTTTTTTTGCCCATTTGTTATTTTAATGGAGCAATGTCATTTCGTATGGAGTTCACAATGAATAACTTCCAGTTAAAATTTTGGTTTAAAAGTAAAAGGGGGACATTCTTGCAAGAAATATATGATGACCTTATTAATTTTGTTGATAGTTTATTTTCTTCGAATTTTTTTCACTTAGTAAATTTTATAAAAAATTTGCAATGTATTATATACGGACCAGTTGTCAACTTGTCAAACTGTCATGTTATTAGTTATTAGAGCATTCACAACTCATTCTCTATATTTCTGTGAGTATGTTTTCTATATTATATGGTATGGTTATAAGTGGTTATGAGCGAAGGATATGGTAAATTTACTGTTCAATTTATATTTTGGGGAATCACCGTTCAAAACCATATAATGATTTTAATATATTTTAAATAGTTGTGAGTGAATAAGAGAGAAAAAGTAATGATAAAGTTAAAAAGAAGAAAGAAAAAGTAATAATTTTTAATGTAATTATATGAATAAAGATAGCAAATGAGTTGTTATTGCTCTTAGAGGTACCAGTTTGTAAAATCAAACATCATAAATGATTACTACACAAGTAAACAAATTATGCACCAAAGGGATCTAGGCAAACACAATCATCGCAAGTACAAAAAGAACAAAACAGACCGTTTAATTTGTCCATCTTAATACATAAATAGTAAAAGTAATGTTATAAATGAAATGGTTATTGTTTCTCATTTATGTCCTCTAAAATTCAAAATACAAAATATGAGTAAGTTAGTTTGATTGTTTGTTTACGTATAACTCACACATGAGTGGGTGATATAACATACACATGTATAGGCAAATGATACAACATCAAAACATATGTAAACAATTTAGTTTGGTTGTTTTTAAGTACATAATCTACGCATGTGTGTTTGAGAATCATACAATTTTAAAAAATATGAATCTTTGATTAAAATATTAAACAAATTAAGCTTTTAAATATATCTCACTGAACTTTCTTTTAGTTTTAATAATATGAATCCTAAATAAAAATTTTAATTCTTTTATTATTTAACAGTATTTTTGAAATGCTAAAATTAATTATAATGTTGTCATATGAGATAAAACTAGAGTTTTTTTAAAACAGTTTCTCTGTCCCTAAAAATATTAGTAAGGTTTGACTACATTTCACATTTCTCAAACCACACCAATTGATATGAGTAAGAATTTACTAGGTTTATTTTATTTTTTTCCATTTTCTACAAGTCACCATTTTGTATTTTGGTTAGAACTTATATTGTTGTAAATGACTTTTTTCATTTCATATATACACCTTTACCAATAAAATATCTTCCTTTGGAATATTTATATTTCCTGCTGCATCGCCCGGGTGGAAACTTGTTACCTTAATGCTAATTTGCAAAAACCATTAGGCCCAATGCAAAGGCATCGTGAAAGAGGGCATGAAGACACCACCTGACATAGACATAGCCCACAGGGGCATAAGGAACACAGAGCACATGGTCCACGGTTAAGGCGTGGTTGCTTGTCCGTGAAGGCGACCACGATGGAAGGACTCAATAGGTTTTTGTTGGATCCGTTAGAAATGACTATTTGATCATATTTTAAAACAAAATCTTGAATTTTAATCTATAATTACTAATGCATATAACCTTATTTTTTTCAGATTCCGTACTGTACAATCTATCATGCATTTATCTTTTATTACTTATAAAATAGTGACTATAGTATCCTCCTCATTATCGTCTTCTTCCGACTCATCCTAGGATAAGAAACTTTTGTGTGTGTGTGATAGAAGTTAACGTAAAGTTCACGTGCCACCACTATAAGTGTTCTCAAGTAGCAAGGTGCACTCAAATTACCCGGGATCATCCAACAACTATAACATCAATCTTGTTAATGATTAGTTATAGGTGTCACCTTCATAATGGTTTTTTATTATGAACATACAAAATCATACTCTATAAATATGTAAATTATTAATTAATAAGCATCAGGTAATTATTGTATTTTTATTATATTAATTATATACCATTACATACGCCCTTTAATAAGTGTGAGTGTGAACACAGAGTTCGCTCAAATGTCGCCTCGTGACAACACTTTTGGTCACACTCCCACTACCATTACACTTCCCTTAATTAGAGTTGTTTAAATTAATAATCTAGATAATAACTTTTTAATTAGTTAAACAGTTAATTACTTTTTTAACATCAATTCCTATTATAAAAAACAATATTCACCAAACATACACGTAATATAATTTAAACTCACAACCATTTATTTACATAACACACCATTTACCACCGACAAAACAATTTTTTTCTTATTATCGGTGCATGCAAGATCCGCAAATTAAGGTACAGTGAAGACGAATTCTTTTAACTTATCGTAAATTACACATCTTTACTGGCGCTCAAATATTTTTATTAAATTATTGAGTAAAGTGCACAATAAACATACCTCGTTAATATGAATTTATGATGATGGCGTACTTCTAATATTCATTCAAACACAAAACAATACAAAACAATGTATATTTATACTACTACATAATAGAGAAATCATAGATGTATTTGTAATGTTATATCAATTTTAAGATAACATATGAAGAGTTTCAAGTTTTAATGTGTAATGTCATAGAATTTATTCATATTATATCCCTTTTAAACTTTAAATACTTGTAGTTCATTATTTCCTAATTAAATTTAAAGTATGACTATTATATTTTATATTATGTTAATTTATATATATCTATATTATATAATATAACTTTTTGGACAACATTGTAGTTTTAATCCATTTTTAAAAAAACTTAAAAACAAATTTGTTACATTTTGATACAAATGATTATGCATAAACAACTTATTATTTAGAAATTTGTTCATCTTTATAATAATATAGATATGTTTGATATCACACATTAATCAAATAAAAAGGCAAAATGAGAGTTAGCACAATAAGTGAGATTTAGCTAAAAACACAGCCCTAAAAATATTTATACCCTCGACGCACCGCACAGGTTTCACCCATTAGTGTGTGTGTGTGTGTGTGTATATATTACAACCGTTCATTTATATGGCCAATTGTACGGGGAATCAGGTAGGTCACCTGTTCGCGTAGCGTGCGGTGAACCGTACATAGTCCCTTTTGTACAAACTGACGTTTTAAAAACCAATCATACAAAATAATCTAGAATAATCTGGTGACAAAGATGTATGTGTTTTATTGTGTTATAGTCTTTTAAGATGTGAACTGAATTTAGCATGAAGTACAATAGGATTAAATTAGAGCCATTCAAAAATTATTTTACACATTAAGGATCGAAAGAAATAATATATTAAAGAGAATAAAATCATCCTGTGTGCGATGATCATTCGTTACATGTTTGTTTAAGAATTGTAGGAGCTACCGAGCTACCATGGAGACATAAATAACTACTCAAAGTTCAAAATTTCAAGGTGGGCTTATCACATATCTAATTTCTTTCACTACTCGTCAGATAGCCCTTTAAACTCTTACTCGTTTTCAGTGTTGAATTTTTATATACGTGTCATATAGAGAATCGTATAGGGTTATATGAGGCATACGACCCTCTGACAACCCTCTAAATTTTCGTCGTTTTCAATGTCGTCGACCTATACAAGACGGATAGTGATGTGTCGATTCATAGTGGTGAGTGTCTTAATATTATGACCTTTTCGCAACACGTCACATTTAATTCAATAAATGACTATTTATTTGTAAGGTTTTAGTTTATCATGATTACATTTGATTTTTAGTGTGGCTGAACTCAAAGAACAACCCAATTGTATGGTTTTAGTTCATCATTTGATTGAAAATTGTACTTTAAAGGGCATACGGAGTGGGTTCACTAAAACCACTCATCGAGCCTTTGTAAAACACTTTTCCGATTGAGAATATTGTCCATCTGAAATCAGGAGTTGATGAAAAGGGCTTTTACGAGTGAAGTGAGAAGTCGTCACGTGAAAGATGATGTAAATCGAGTCAAAATATTGTATACGAGATAATAATTTGTATTAGTTTATCAATATGTTTATTAAGGTTGGGTTAGATTAGGATTGAGTTTGATTAATTAATAGTGTTTGAGTAGTATTAGAATTAGTATATGAAACATCCGGTCTCTCATACCATCAAAGTTGTATGGCTTGGTCACACGAAACTCGTGGATTTACTTTTTGGTTGGTCAAGTGAAAACTTACCAAGAGGTCATGCGTACCTGGATTGCTTAAACTTGAGTACACTAAATTGTGAAAATGTTTTCTTATTCATAGCTAAAGTTTTCAAAACGTGTTGGTGATGTTAAATGCATGACATTATTTATGAACCCAACATATTTACTATTTACTGTCGGGGTGAGATTTGATGAGGTTGCTCATTTACAAGTGTAGTATAAATTGGGGATATGATAATTCTATTTGTGGTTGTTTATAATATCAGTTTTAGAGTCGAGACAAATTGTCTTCAACTTTCCAGTATTCATTATCAGTTTTAGATTAACAATTGGTATCAAAGTTAAGACGTAGCTCATACCCGGGAAGGAAGGCAGTGAAATAAGACAACGAACAAGGGAATGAAAATCCAATTATTAAAGGATTTGTGAAGATGAAAGGAATTGCTTTTTATTTTCTTAAGGATGTTCAGAAACAAGATTACAATATAAATAGGAGAGAACAACTAACAATACGGAAACTAATCCTCTAAAAATGGAGAGGATAGCAATCAAAGATAATAAGCAAATGATCCTCTAAAATATGGAGAGGATAGCAATCAAGGATAATAAGCAAAAATAAAAGATCATATTTAATATTCCCCCTCAAGATGAAGCATGCAAGTTTGCAATGCCAATCTTGCCAAGAAGGAAAAGAAGTTGTTGAGATGTGAGCCCCTTCGTAAGTAAGTCTGCAATCTGCATTGTGCTGCTGATTTTCATAGGAATAATCTCTTTGGATTCGACACGTTCTCGCACAAAATAGCAGTCCATTTCGACATGTTTGGTTCTTTCGTGAAATACCGGGTTGTTGGCAATGTCACGGGATGCTTGATTATCACAAAACAAAGGTGTAGGCGACGAGATCTGAACTTGAAGCTCACTAAGTAACCAACGAACCCAAATTATTTCACTGACTGTGGACGCCATGGCTCTGTATTCGGCTTCGGCTGAAGAACGTGAGACAACAGATTGTTTCTTAGTTTTCCAAGAAATAGGAGTACCACCTAGTAATAATATGTATCCAGTGCGAGACCGTCTTGTGAAAGGACAACCCAACCAGTCTGAGTCGCAATAAGCAGTCAAAATAGGATCTTCCGTACGGGAAAGAAGAATGCCCTGACCTGGTGTAGCCTTTAAGTATCTTAAAACACGATTCGCTGCTTCTAGATGGTTGCTTCTTGGGTCAGCCACGAACTGGCTTAAGATATTTACAGAGTAGGTTATATCTGGTCGAGTGGCTTGAAGGTACAGAAGTCGACCAACTAAGCGGCGGTACTGGTTCGCGTCAACGCTTGGTTTGTTTTCACCTTTGTCAAGCTTTAGGCCGTGCTCAAACGGAAAAGCACTCGGCTTGCAACCCAATTTTCCACAATCCTTCAAAATGTCCAATGTATACTTGCGTTGGCTTAGGACTAAACCATCTTTCGTCTTGGCCACCTCTATGCCAAGGAAGTATTTTAGAGGACCAAGATCTTTGATACTAAATTCTTTGTCAAGTTACATCTTGGTCTCTTTAATTTTATTGAGACAGTTGCCGGTAATAATGACATCGTCCACATAGATGAGAACGACAACGATGATGCTTTCGGTATCGTAAATAAATAAGGAATGGTCGGCCTTGGACTGTCTAAACTTCAATTGCAAGAGAAAGGTAGTAAATTTGTTGTACCAGTTACGAGAAGCTTGCTTCAATCCATATAAGGATTTCTTAAGGCGACAAACTCGAGTTTCCCCTTCATTGGAAAAACCTTGAGGAATCTTCATGTAAACTTCCTCATCCAGATCTCCGTGTAGAAAGGCGTTGTTAACATCGAGCTGGTGAATGAACCAATCCTTTTTTACAGCCACGGCCAACAAAGTTCGAACCGTAACTAACTTTGCCACTGGTGCGAACGTATCATGATAATCCACCCCTTCTATTTGAGTGAATCCCTTAGCCACCAAGCGAGCCTTGTACCTTTCGACCTCACCATTAGGCTTATATTTGATCTTGTACACCCACTTTGAGTCCATCGCCCGTTTACCCTTAGGCAAATTTTCCAAGGTCCAAGTTCCATTCTCTTCAAGAGCTTTGATTTCCTTTTGCATGGCTTCACGCCAGTGAGCATCCTGCCTAGCTTGCTTGAAATTCTTTGGCTCATCATTTTTAGTGATGGCCACTAAGAAGGCTTTGTGATTAGTGGAAAACTTATCATAAGAGATAAAATTAGAGATAGGGTAGTGTACCATGGAGGAAACTTGATTGGAAGTCGAAGTCGGATGTCTGACCGAAGGGGGAACCTGTACGATGAAGTCCTTGAATCTTGAAGGTTGGGTTCATGATCGAGTGGGTCTGCCTTCATTTTGATCTTCAACTTCATCTTGGCCCACATTAACTTCAACTTCATTTATATTGGGTAGCTCCTCTTCATCTTCGTGGCCCATGTCACTTTCACTTGTGACATTTGGGTCGTGAATGGGCTCACTGTTGTTTTTCTGATCACGGTCCACTTGTGGAGTGGAGTCATGGTCTTTTGTTTGTGTAATGATTAGTTCATCACAACAGTGGCAATCATGAATAACAATTGGTTCCTTGTTTCCACTATCATCCTCCTTTTCAACACCCTTAAAAGGGAAATGTTCTTCATGAAAAGTAACATCCCTACTAACCACTATTTTTCGGGTCTAGAGATCAAGGATTTTATAACCCTTAGTTCTAGGAGGATATCCAAGAAAGACTCCTGGCTTCCCCCTTTCATCGAGCTTATCTCCATTTGTGTCGGTATTTTTGAAATATGCAAGGCACCCAAATACCCTCATAAGATCATAGTCTGGTTTTTCATTCCAAATTACTTCAAAAGGAGTCTTATTTTTAATGACCTTGGATGGGAGGCGATTTATTATATACGCCGCGGTCAAAATGCATTCTCCCCAAAATCTTTTTGGAAGATTTGCACCAAATCTTAGAGCACGAGCAGTTTCAAGAAGGTGTATATGCTTTCTTTCAACAACACCGTTTTGTTGGGGGGTATGAGGACATTTGGTTTCTAACAAAATCCCTTTTTCATTATAAAATTCTTGCATATTGTTAGACATAAACTCCCCACCATTATCACATCTAACCCGTTTGATTTGTTTACTAAATTGTACCTCCACCATTTTGTGAAATTTTTTAAGACATTGACTTGCTTCACTTTTGTATTTAAGGAGAAATGCCCATACCGATCTACTAAAATCATCAACTATTGTAAGGAAATAATTTGCTCTTGTATATGACGGAACACGATAACCCCCCCAAATATCACAATGAACCAAATCAAAAGGAGCACTTGTTTTAATAAAAATGGAAGGAAAAGGCAGTCTAGTATGTTTAGCTCTAGAACATGAATCACAAAAATTACCCAAATCAATAACACTAGTTTTGAGAAAATCCATTTTAGCAAGCTTTCCCTTTGAAGCGTGTCCAAGTCTTCTATGCCATGTTTCAACGGTAGTAGCCATAGCTTTTCTAACTTGAGTCATCTTCATTCGGTACAGTCCCCCTTCGCATCTTCCCGCACCAATCAAGTTCCTCCTTTGTAGTCCCTGCATAACACAAAATTCAGGAAAGAAGGTAATGCAACATTGAAGGTCGCGAGTAAGGCGACTAACGGAAAGAAGATTGCATTTGAATTCCGGGACATAAAAAACGCCTTTTACTTTTGAGCCGCCCGGAAGAGTATAATCCCCTTTTCCCTTAACGGGAATCGACTCTCCATTAGGAATAATAACAGGAGGTTCGAAAGGAGTGGACTTCATATTTGAAAGAATGTTTGACAAGAAGGTAATGTATTCGGTACAACCCGAATCAAAAATCCACTCACCATCGTCATCTTCCGTATGAGCCATATTAGCTATATGTTTTCCACCTTTACCTGTTTCAGAAAAATGCTTTAAGAAAAGGTCATATTGTTCCTTTGTCAAACCTGGGATGGGTCTTGTCTCGGTCTTGACACAACCGACTTTGGCTTTCGACCTTTCTCCTTTCTTCCCAGGCCACCACTCCGGATACCCGACCAACTTGAAGCAGCCCTCACGCTTATGCCCATCTCTATCGCAGAAGGTGCAGTGTTCGTTGGTTTCTTTCACAGCCCTTGAACCGTTTTTTTCTCTGTTTTGACCCGAAAAGAAGTCGCGTCTTTGTGCAGCCTTGAACGCAGCAGGCTCTGGTGTTGTTCTTCCTTCAGCCGAGATGGATCTTTGTCTTTCATCCTCAGCCACCATATGATACGCGTTCCCAAGTGATGGAATCGGTTTCGTGGCTAGGATTTGCGTTCTAATAACTGCGAACTCAGGATCCAGACCCATCAAAAACTCATAGAGATGCTCCTTTTCCTGATGTTCAGTCACCTTCTTGCCCATATCACACTCACATTTGTTGCAAGTACATCGTGGGAAAGGGTGTATGGATTGTGCCTCATCCCACACAGATCGTAGTTGGGTAAAATAAGTTGAGACGGAGGCACCACTTTGTCGAGTGGATGCAACCTTTTGTTTTAATTCATATGCCCTGGGAGCGCTCTCCTTTCCAAAACGTTCATTCAGATCCGCCCATATTTCTGACGCCGTACCAGCATACTTTACGCTGTTTCGTATGTTTTTCTCCATGGCGGTTGTCAACCAACCCTTTATCATTGCATCCACCCTCATCCATGGCATGTAATCCTTCGAAGACTTCTCGGGTTTCTTGATCGTTCCATCAACGAACTCTATTTTGTTTTTTGCGAACAGGAAATTCGTCATCTCTTGACTCCAATCTGCAAAATTACCATCGGTAAGGATTTCATTGACATGAAGCTGTTTGGGGTAATCCGATGGATGAAGGTAATAGGGTGAGTCATATACGATCCCACCACTAGAACCTTCTCCATCTTTGTTTTTGTTTTGGTTGTCATCTCCTGCCATCTTTGTGAATAGAAATCAAGAGCTAGGTTTCGAAACCTGCTCTGATACCATAAAGGATTTGTGAAGATGAAAGGAATTGTTTTTTATTTTCTTAAGGATGTTCAGAAACAAGATTACAATATAAATAGGAGAGAACAACTAACAATACGGAAACTGATCCTCTAAAAATGAAGAGGATAGCAATCAAAGATAATAAGCAAATGATCCCCTAAAATATGAAGAGGATAGCAATCAAGGATAATAACAAAAATAAAAAATCATATTTAATAATTATCGATGTATGCAGGAGAGAACAATCAAACATAATGAAATAAGAAGTTTGTATGTATTCTTATGAAGTCAATCAAGGTAAAATCGGTTATGTCAATAAGATCGTAAAGGTTAGGATCAACAACAGATCTTCTCTTCCTCATCAAGATAAGAACATATTAGCATACAACTAGTTCTAATGAAAGTAATCTGACAAATAGCACGCAAAACATAAACAACAAGTGGTAGGATTTTCCGTTCAACAACAGAGTAAAAACAAGAAAGCATGTGACAAGTATTTTAGTTAGTAAATGACTCATAAAAAAATAGATGCTTAGAGTAGCAGGTTTAATTTGAGGGGGGATTGTTGTTGACTACGACACAAGTCAAATGAAGAAGAAATATGGGTCTTACCCCGGATTCAAGATCTAAAAGGAACAATTAAAAGAGAAAATAAAAACGTTAACCTTAACAAGAACTAGAATAAATGCACTGAGAAGTCAATGGTTGAGAAAAATAAAATAATCATCCATGCTTAAATAAGAAAATTTAAAAAGAATAACAATATGACGTTGATAGAAAAAATTGAAAGATTGTTAACCTCACACCTCCCATATTTCTATGTTATTTTAGATATTATTATGCTTGAACTTCTTGCTTGAGGAGAATAGGAGATGTAATAAAATCTGCTTTCATTCCAAAATAAATAATTTTATATTTCAAAAAACAAAGAAATAGATCTAAAAGTAAAATTCGTTGCCGGCAAAAATGTCAGTATGACAAGTGATTATTGAAAAAAGTGGGTCCCATATGAAGTCATTAAATACCGTGCTCATCTGATGGACTCACCTCCCACTCTTCTAAGTTCTAACCCATAATCCACCGGAGCTCAGAAAAGTACTACCTTCGTTGCATAAGTTACAATTCGGAGGTCTCTGTGTTCACTGCCATCTTTGGCATTTAGAGGTTTGATTCGTAAATCCCTTTTAATATTGTTTATTTTAACGACGGTGATCATACAAAATCTTTATCATTTTGTTATATTTTCTGTTGTTAACTTTTTTATTTCTAGCTTCTACTTTGTGTTGTGTTAGACTTTAACGACCCTTGGTTTAGTTGATGTTATGTCTCTCTTTTCTTGGGTTATTCTTCAAATATTTTTTAGTGACAATAGGGAAATTGATCAAGTTCCTGCATAAATAAATAGCTTTATGTTTGCTTTCCGTAATGTACCAGTGGAAGGAACAAAAGAAGACAATGACGGAGCTTGAATCATTATATAGGGGGTTTAGAGTCACGTAACCCATAATTTTTTTACAATCATTATATCAGGAATGGGTGAACTTAATACTTATAAAACTTTCGGTACTTGTTAGAGTGTCACACCACGTGATATGACATTTCATTCTTGAACAATTCTTTGTTTTTTCATAAGAACGGTGAATCATACTCACATTTCTTCTTATTTCTCCTCTTCATCATCTCCGGTGTGTGCAACAAGACCATAACTGATGCTACACTTGGGCCACTTAAAACAATATGTACACTCTACTACGGTCATATGTGGTTTCCATTTTTTTATGTTAAGTGCCAAATAGGTGTGGTTGCATGGTTCGGTCTTCGGACCGTAACATGAACTGCTTTGTTTTCTTACTCGCATCCTTTCTTAGGGTTTCCCCACTTTGTAGTGTTTGGTTCGACCGTTTATTTTCATGTTCTATGATGCCCAATGGCGGTAACTTATAAGTTATAAGAACATAATCACTTCATTAACTAACTAGTGAAAAATCCTAACACTTCTTTTTATTTACTAGCTTAAGCTTGTAAAATAGTTACTAAGATTTAGGTGGTGGTTACAATTTTTATCATTATTATTATATGTTACATCAGTGTCATCTTATCATTTTTCTATTTTCTCTTTAATAATCTATACTATTATATAATACATCTTTTTGGATAGAGATGTAATTTTGCAAAAAATACAAGTTTTAAAGAAACATGTACAAATGAGCGCACCACATTTAAGAGGGGTAGAATAGGGATTTAATTAAAATTTTAAGACACTTTAAGGGTAATATGGTAAATTTATCCATTAAATATAATAAAATTTGATATTTTTGCCCTTGTTACTTTCATGTATTTAATAAACATTATTAATATATTATTTAATAATATGATATTATTCAATTCACTTCATTAAATTTTATTTTATTTATGATACTATAATTGACATTTAAATTTATATTTACTAACTATATTTTTATAACTAAATAATATTTTAATTAAGTATATTATTTTATTTAAATATTTAAGTATATAATTTTATAAATCTTCATATTTATAATAACTCTAATACTAATATTTTTCTAGGGGCATATTATAAGTTTAATAATTTTAATATTTATCTATATTTTTTACAATAAAAGTGAAAGAATAATAAAATGATAATTTTACATATGGATTAAGACACCCATATGAAAAGTAATGCTTAAATTTCAAAAAATTAATCATTTTATTTCATTTATGCCCTTACAATAAAGTATAATATATGATTGCTTATAATACAAATGCTAAAACATATACACGCGATCAACACAAAATCGTCATTTACTTTCAATGTCGTTTATATATTGTGATTGAGCACTAATCCCTCTTCCCATTTCCTTTATCAGTTGTTAACAGCTCAATAACAATCAAGATGATAGTAATTTGTGATGATAATTTCTCCATTAACTTTCTTCGGTATATGCAAATCATCACCAAAAACTAACTCCGGTGATCATAAAACTCTAACCTACATTCATAAAATAAACCTCTCTAAAATCTAAGTAATACGTGATTTCCGACCATAAATACCACTCACATTTTCACTATTCTTATTGGGATAATATAATTGTCTTAAAGACTTTTGTAATATACGTAATTATTTTTTTATTCATTTTTTCAATAATTATGTTTTGATTTTTTAATTTACGTCATAACGCACCGAGCCGATACCGACTAAAATCTAATTCCCAAAAAATCATGCAACAACCGTACCACCGCAACGTGCGGACATTTCCAACTAGTTTATTTTAGAAGAAACACTCTTACCACTCTTACGAGCATGGGGAAGAATTTAAAGGATCATTTATTTATCAGTAATGTTAACTTTTGATTGGATAATATAAATTTTTGATCCGATTATATAAATTTTCTTTATACATTGAGTCTGTTCCCCTTAAAAAATTTGATTTCGCCCTCCCCTTCTCGTACTTGCAAAAAATTAATCTGCTTAAAAAGTAAGATCCCTTGTAATGGTAAAATAGTCGGCACAAGGTGGAAATAGGAGTGGTGTTTTTTTTAACTAATTGTGTCTAACGTAAAACTAAATATATTAAAATACTCTTACCACTCTTCATTTTTCCCGTTCAAAAAGAAATAATAAAAATAAAAAAGAACGTGCAGTAGTGTGTTGTCCATTGCGCTTCACGGGATAAATACATTTAAAAATTTTTTTTTTTTGATTAATGTCGTAGAAATCTACTAGTTTCACCTTGTTAAGTGAACTTTTGACTAAATCTACTAGTATCACCTTGTTAAGTGAACTTTTGACTTATGTGTTATATTTTTACTTTTGCAACTAAAATATTCAGAAAATCAAACACGCGAAATGTGTTTCGTTTGATATAATCGAAATAAAAATATGTGATTATTGATCAAATTTATAAATTTAAGAAGACGTGGTATTATAAAATACCTTTGTATTGATCACATTCAATGTTATAATTAAAAATAATGATTTATATAAGACAGCAACCAATTACACTACGGAAACCAAAACAGAAAATGTGATTTTAAGGAATATAATTACCATCTTTCTTTCGACTACTCTGTATATTATATTTCACCTAATTTAAATCACAACTAATTTACATTAACACATCATAGATGGAGCTCGAACTTTGACCGGTGACGGAGTCAAAATTATATTTTAATTGGGTCTTCAATATTCAATATTCAGTATTCAATATTCAGTCTTCAATTCAAGAGGGCCCCCTGCCTCCATTTTTTGTCAGTAGTGTACATTTTCGGCTCGATAGTTTAAATATTCAGTCCGGTTGTGGAATTTTTTAATATATACAAATCCCCCCTCTAAAATAGTTACATTTCGCCTCCGCCCCCTGAGCTTTGGTTCAAGCTCCGCCCCTACTCATGTGTCACTCAACAATAAAATTTTCGGGTCGAGTCACATGTTGTATGAAGACGACTTTAGTTATACTCAGATGATTTTTGAAGGTGATTTCACTGATTATTTTGAGTTTTGAATTAGTTTGATAAACTTGTAAATATTGATTATATTAGTGATAATCCTAAATCATTTATAATTTCATTTATTTACATCCTTAGATGGTTCGTAGAAACATAATGCAGTCTAGTGTTACAAATGTGTTGAAATGATATATCTTCCAAATGGTAAGGATACAGGTTTTATTATGAGCATATGATGTAAATTTAAGAGTAATTTTGATTAGTAATTGATGCCGTTGTTAAAAAAAGTTTTATCACGAAACCTGAAAACTATGAAAGGATTTATAAAACGGTAGGAGGCATAGAACATAAAAGTTATAAACAATTTATAAAAAATTCGACTGAACTCAAAGGAAAAAGGATATGTGACGGTGAAAAAAAACCATTAGAGAAATACAAACTCTAGGCTAGGAGGATATGATGTCAGTCAGACACACACCAATAGGAGGTCGTTTAAAGTTTAATTAATAGGTCAGTTTTTAAAATATATTAAGGTCATTAGAACTTTAGCATAACACTTCATGTGTAAAAGAGAAATATGATTGGATCACTGCATTTGAATATAATTAGATATGTTTTTGTCTTTGACATAAAGGTAAGTTTACCATTGTAATCATAAATGTATTTGTCATTAGATCTGATACCAACTATTGCTGCTTGAAATTATGAAATATGAATAACCTTTATTTTGGTTGAATTCTCAGGTTATGGCAAATGATAAGTTGAAAGTGCTAAATGCACTTGATGTAGCTAAAACACAACGGTATCATTTTACCGCAATTGTAATAGCCGGTATGGGTTTCTTCACCGACGCCTACGATCTATTCTGCATCTCACTAATCACCAAGTTACTAGGCCGGATTTACTACCACGACAACGACGACAAGAAACCAGGGTCACTACCCCCTAACGTGTCGGCATTAGTCAACGGTATAGCCTTCTGTGGCACCCTTGCTGGCCAACTCTTTTTTGGATGGCTAGGAGATAAAATGGGCCGAAAAAGAGTTTACGGGATGACCCTTATGCTTATGGTCATTTGTTCAATCGCCTCGGGGCTTTCTTTCGGCAATGAGCCCACTGCAGTTATGGCGACCCTTTGTTTCTTTCGGTTTTGGCTCGGTTTTGGGATAGGCGGTGATTACCCTCTATCTGCCACGATCATGTCAGAATACGCGAATAAAAAAACAAGAGGGGCTTTTATTGCATCAGTGTTTGCTATGCAAGGGTTTGGCATTTTGACCGGTGGGATGGTGGCTTGCGTAGTTTCCGCATCATTCCAGTCAATATATCCGGCTCCGGCTTACGAGGATGATCCATCGGGGTCCACGGTCCCGCAAGCCGATTATATCTGGCGGATTATCTTAATGTTCGGGTCGATTCCGGCTCTAATGACTTATTATTGGCGGATGAAGATGCCAGAAACCGCTCGGTACACCGCTTTAGTAGCCAAAAATGTGGAGCAAGCGACTACTGATATGTTGAAAGTGTTACGAGTCGAGCTCGAACCTGAACAAGAAAAAGCGGTTGAAAAAATAGAAAACAGTTTTGGGCTTTTTTCAAAACAATTCCTAAAAAGACATGGGCTACACTTGCTAGGGACTACAAGCACTTGGTTCTTGCTTGATATTGCGTATTTCAGCCAAAATTTATTTCAAAAGGACATCTTTAGCGCGGTCGGATGGATCCCCCCTGCAAAAACAATGAATGCGATCCAAGAGGTTTTCAAGATCGCGAGAGCTCAAACACTCATCGCGCTTTGCAGTACTGTCCCAGGATACTGGTTTACGGTGTTCTTCATCGATAGAATTGGGAGATTCTCGATCCAATTAATGGGCTTTTTCTTTATGACGGTTTTCATGTTCGCCCTCGCGATTCCATATAATCACTGGTCACAAATGGATAATCCCATTGGGTTTGTTTTGATGTACGCTTTAACATTTTTCTTCGCAAATTTCGGGCCTAATGCCACTACGTTTATCGTCCCAGCCGAGATATTTCCGCAAGGCTTCGATCAACATGTCATGGGATTTCAGCGGCTGCAGGTAAGGCGGGAGCGATAATTGGTGCATTTGGGTTCTTGTATTGGGCACAAAGCCAAGACAAAACAAAGACGGATAAAGGATATCCCCCGGGGATCGGGGTCAAGAACTCGCTTATCGTTCTTGGTGTGGTGAATTGTCTTGGGATGTTGTTTACGTTATTGGTGCCAGAATCGAATGGCAAGTCGTTGGAGGAAATGTCGAGGGAAAATGAGAATGAGGAAGTTGTCGAAACCGTTAAGGCGATAAAAACATCTAAATTGATGTATAGGAAGAATTTTATATATATCTTATATATGTTACATAGTTAAAATATTATTATAAATCTAAAAGGTCTATAAAGATGCTACAACAGGGTACAAAGAACTCAACACTAGTAGCATAACGAGGGTGGCTATTTTTTTGATTTAGGTATAACGTGTTGTCTTGCAAATTTTCTTTGTAGCAAACAAGCCAAAAGTGTCAATATATGTTTCTTTTGGTCTTAAAATAATTAAAACAATTTAAGAGAATGCATTTCGTTCGGTTTATGAATTATGATTGTCATTCATCAGTATTACTTATTTAAGATGCCTATTATAGAAAACAAGTGAAGTTTAATATTTAGCGTTATAAAGGGTAAAAATATTAAAAATAACAAATCATATAATAAGAAATTACAAATGATTAATGGTAAATCATCTACTTGAATTTTATCACGTGTTCTACATCATATATATTTTCGTTCGATCAGGATGAATCTTTTATTTGTTGAATCGAATTCATATCATATGATTATTATTATTATTATAAAACCAAAAGTTTCCTGAAAAAGATTGAATAATGAGAAAAACTCAAAATTTAATTGATATGATCAACATGTTAAGTCTTTTGTTGATATCATACCGTAAACTAATAAAAAAATTGTTCCTTTGTTTTCTATATTTTTAGATAGATCTAATCAACAAAGACAACAGTTTAAATATTATTATTTTTGTTGTAATTGGTTTTGTAGTTGTTCTGTTTCAAAATCTCTTATCATCAATTAATACACTTAGTTTTATATTTTTAACTCGAGATTATATGAACCAAATAAAAAGAATAGGATAACAACTTGTTAGAACTAATAAATAAAGTTGTACAGATGACGAATTCCTGATTCCACTAGCTTCAAAGGACTTAAGAATTAGCAATTGAACTATCAGCTAAATTATATTTGTTTTATTTTCGTATATTTAATGTTAATGTGCACAAAAAGATATTAAGTAAAGTTGTTTGAATTGATAACCCTGATAATCACTTTTTAATATTTTAAATTAATTAATTGATTGACCAACATTTTGTTCCAGAGGATGCAAGATCCGCAATGGAGGCACGATGAAGACACATTCTTAATTTGCACATATTGTAATTTACTCATCTTCAATGGTGATAAAATAGTTATAATGATTTTGTTTTGAGAGAAGTTAATAATTAACATACTTCATTAATCAAAGCTTTATATTTGGCGGTATATATATGTGTATAATAATATCACTCTCCAAAAAATATAGGGCACTATCTTTTTTTGAGTGGAAAACATATACCTCATCAACTTTAATAATTACAAACATTATAATATCGCACACTGCTAATGTTGTTGATTGCGTGATAACATTTTTTTATCACTATTAGCTATCACTACGGATGGTCTTAAAATACGGCAAAAGAAAATACTAAAACCGGTTGAAATAATTTTCATGCCAAAAACGATGGTTTCCTCTCATAATTGGCATGCTTCATCATGATGATAGTGCTTAAAAATAACGTAACTGAAGACTAAAAGTAATGGATTTATATAATATATAAAACCAAGTAATAGCAACACAAATGGTTGAGAACATGAAACTGTTTACTATCAACATGAATGATTGAGAACATAATACAGATTCTAATTACTGTTAAACAAGCATTAACATGACTATTATCAAAATCATGTTTCGCACACTTTGTACACATGATTCTAATAAGCAACCTATCAACATGTTTGAGAACATGAAACTGATTCTAATTAGTAAGCCATCAACGTGATTCTAAATAGCAACTAACCTAATTATACTTAGAGATCCTTTGTACACTCAATTTAGTTGATCGAGTTAATTCACACTTTTAGTAGATCATAAAGATGTTTAATAAAACTTTGTAAGTGTCTTCATGTAATTCAAGATACTGTAAATTTACTTTGATGTACTATGTTTAGACTCTCACAAGAATATCAAACTTATTTATACATAATGAATGTAACTTTAAAAACTATCTATGATGGATCATAAGAGGCAAAACACACTGCTATTATTGATCACACCCTATATTGATCATAATGATCTTTTCATACTTTTATTAGGTCATTAGACCAAAAGGAACATTTTGTTGATCATAAAAATCCTTTTACAACTTTATTAGATCATTAAGATCAAATCTGTAACAACCTAGTGATGGGCAAAAAAACCGGTTCGGCCAAAAAAACCGGAACCGGTTTGAGGCCCAAACCGGTTTGAAACCGGCCCGAACCGCTGGTCCTCATGCGGTTTACCCTTTCGAAACATAAAACCGGTTCCAAACCGAACCGGTTTTCAAACCGGTTCCAACCCGGTTCCAAACCGGTTTCCAAACCGGTTTCCAAACCGGTTCCAAGCCGGTTTTCAAACCGGTTACCGTTGTATAACGGCTATATAATGCGTCAAACAACACTCTTGCGATAGATCATTTGAAATTAAAATATAAACCAATATATGAGGGTGTGTTTTTTCATAGTCGATGTGTTGCGCACATCATAAACTTAGCCGCTCTAGACGGTTTAAAAACGATTGAAACAGTTAAAGATTGTTTTAAAAGAATGTTACGTGATATTTTTAGTAATAACCAAAGATATACTAAATATCGCAAGTTTTGTAGAGACGCAAATACCAAATGTTTAGGTCCGAATTGGGATGTACCAACACGATGGAATTTCACATGTAACATGTTTGAACAGACTATTGAACAAAAAGAAAGTTTAATAGTCTTTAATAATAGTTTGTAAGTCGGGAAAAGACAAATTCTTACCATCCATCGGGTTGGGCCATCATCGAAAAAGTAACAAAAATACTTCAAGTTTTTAAAAATGCAACTACATGTCTTTTTAGAGTTTATTACCTAACGAGTCCATTTGTACTTCACCAAATTTATTTAATGACTTCAAAATTAAATGAATGGTCGTGTAGGGGTAGACCTTATTCCGATATGATACCCCCAATGAAAGAAAACTTAAAAAGTATTTTGAAGAAATGCCTCCCGTTATTGCATGTGTCGTTGCTTTAAACCCTTGTTTAAATTTGTCGGGGGTTGAAACTTTACTTGATAAAATTACATTTAATTTGGATTTAGAAGTTGGTAAACCAATGTATAGTAAAACTTTAAAAGCTACTTTCAACAAACAATTACAACAAATGTATGATGTTTATTTATTAAAATACGGGAAAACATCACAAATCCATGATGCTTTAAGGCATGCGGCAAATGCCGAATGTTCGAATGATCCAATGTTTAATTTATATAATACTTTAAGGGATGAATGTAATAAACGTCAACGTGGTAACACTCCGAGTAGTGAACTCGGGAGGTATGGTCTTACAAACTTTTTATCGACCATGACTCCACATGAATTTAAAAATTTTGACTTGTTGGCTTGGTGGAAAGATAAAGAAGATCAATTTCCCATCCTATCCACCATGGCCCGAGATTTACTAACTGTCCAAGCTTCTACGGTAGCTTCGGAATCTGTTTTTTCTGTTAGTGACAGTGTTATATCAATAAGACGAATTCGACTCACTCTACAAGCGGTTGAAATGTCAATTTGCTTGAAAGATTATTTGGATGCCGCGGAAAGAGTACAAGACAAACGCTCACTTGAAGGAGAATTGGAATATGAAGCAGAATTATACGAGGACGAGGTAGAGAACGGATTGACACCAGAATGACGGATGATGAAACGGCATATGATGACTACCTTCGTAACACTTCCGGTTCTTGTGGCGAGGAATAAATGTACAAGTATAATACGAACGAAGAAACGACTATGTTAAATGTTTAGTTTTAAAGATTTTTATTTACCCTTGTATGTTATTTAATTTTATAAATGTTTTATATATGTTTAAATGTTTAAATTGTTTAAATGTTATAAATTGTTAAAATGTTTTAAATTGTTTATAAATGTTATAAATTGTTTAAATGCTTAAATGTTTATAAATGTTTATAAATAGTATATATATATATATATTAATATATGTTATAAATGTTTTAAATTGTTTAAATGTTTAAATTGTTTAAATGTTTAAATTGTTTACATGTTTAAATTGTTTAAATGTTTTAAATGTTTATAAATTTTATAAATTGTTTAAATTATATAAATTGTTTTATGTTTTAATTAAAAGTTTAAAATTTTATTTGAATATAACAAAAATCCGAATTTTCCAAAAAAAAAAACGTTTTGGGCCGAACGGTTTGGGCCCGAATCGGTTCCAAACCGACCCAAACCGTTTTGATAGGGTTGAGTTTTTATCGATTGAAACCGGTTTAAACCCGAACGGTGTGGGGCCAAACCGGTTTTGAGCGAGTTTGACCAAAGCGGTTTGGGTTAGAACCCGAACCGATTTGGCCCCCCAAACCGGATTGTACATGTCCATAACAACCAATCTGGATAGGATTATCGTGTCATCATTAGACACAGTTCAAAACATAATTCCAATCAAACTTAAATACTACAATATTAAGCGAACTTAATACAATATACAAAGTCTAAACTTTATACATTTGTTTGTTTTAACCACATAACTTTCTTTACTTGCATATAATTGATAGCAATGAAAAAAATTGCTTATGTTTAAACAAGTCAATTATTTCCGGATATAAAGATCCTTTTGATGTTGTCAATTATTTCGCCTTTATTTTAGTACGGAACTTTTTTTTAATTATTTCGTGTCTCTTTCAAGATGTGACCTACGAGAATTTTGGTACTCCATAGATGTGGAAAATTACGCTAAAGCAAACGAAGATTTCTATTATATGTTTTATAAAATCTAAAATATTTTATACATGTTAAAATATTATTATTTTTAAAGCTGTAAGCCTTTAACGTCTATTCTCAAAATATTAACTATGTAACTTTCAAAAGCCTAACATGCTTTAAATGTTCTTGCACCTATAACTGTATTACACTTAGTTTTTCTCGGGGAAAATTACGAAACTAATCAATTGACCAATATAATTTACTCAAATAACCATTGACCAAAAAAATTACGAAAATGAAGAGTTGACTTTGACCCCTCGCCACGGGCGAGGAAAAGTCATAATACCTCGCCCACGTCAATTAACCTACGTTCGCCTACGTGTAACTATCTCGCTCACGTGTAAATTGGGGTAATTGTATTTTGGTCGGCCATGTCAACGAGGGAAGCATCTAGGTAGGCGAGGGATTTGACCCTCCCCTCGCCGAGTCACCGAGGGACACATCAACCGAGACGAGGGGCACATTGAACGAGGCGAGGGACACATAACTCGAGGCGAGGGACAAACGACTCGAGGCGAGGGACACACGACTCAAGGCGAGGGACACAATAACCCAGGCGAGGGATTTGACAACTCCCTCGCCGAGTCAAAGAAAGAAGTCAGCGAGGGGCACGACTATCCACGCGATAATTCTTTAACGGATAATTCTTCTTGTATAAATTTTTTATTAATATAGAACATTAAATATTGTATGACGGTATCATACTTTAACGGATAATTCTTATTGTAAACATTGTAACTAAAACAAACTCAATACAATAAGATGGTTATGATTTAAAAAAAAACTATTTATGAATGGAAAGTAAAGTCTGTATAAAAATAATAACTTAAAAGAATAAAAATTGAAAAAAGTTATTATTATGGCACGAGAAAAATATATCCAACCTAAAAAGTAAATCATTTTCAAAAGAAGTAAAAAATAAATTTTGGAATCGAAAAAAGGTGATTTCTTTATAAATGTGTAGAGTAATTGAAGTGGTGGCAATAGAAGTAAACGAATTTTGAACTAAAAAGTGGACATAAGAGGTGGTAAAATCTCAATAGGAGCAACGACTAAATTTCAATAAAATTTTAACGGTAAAACTATACAAGTCACCATTAGATAATTTTTAGCCCATACACGAGTTATTCACCTTTTAATGGTAGATATTCTTTGACTCCGTTTACAAAATGTCATTTACCATCACTGCATACTATGATATTAACTGATATTTTTACAAATTTAAGATAATTTTAAAAAGAAGATTTTGAGAGAATGTAAGCTTTGTTAAAGGTTAATATGGTATTTATATAGGGGAAAATCATATTATATTTAATTTTTTAGTATTAAAAAATAATTAATATTAAAAAATCTCGGATTTTTTTTAAAATTATTGGACGAGGAGGGGCAATTTGGTACATACGGGCGAGGGATTTTCATAATCCCTTGCTGACTCAACAAGAGGTAGTGGCCACGTCAGCTTCTGGGGCGAGGGATGACACGTGGGCGAGGGATTATGTCGTTCCCTCGCCGAGCACATTTCTCGAGGCGAGGGTTCCCCTATTTCCTCGCCACGTCAGCGAGGGATGACACGTGACGGGCAACGATTTGTTTTTTATTTTTTTAATTTTCAATTTTGACCGGTTATTTTGATAATTAATTTTGGTCAATTGGTTAATTTGGTAATTTTTCCATTTTCTAATCGACAAATCACCTCATTTCTATGAAACAGGGAGTTCTTTTTCCCCTCGCTTTACTCACATATCACATAAACATGTCACATTAGATTTCTTCTTACTTTTTATTTTTTGCTTATCTTTAGAGGAGTCGTCACTCTTTCTCCACTTTCTCTATATTTTCACGGCATTCGTGTATTGTACTAGACACTCCTTAGTTTCCACCTTTATCGTTGAACACGAGTGAATATTCACTCATTAGTGAGTAAAAATGTAACCGAGGCTTCGGGGGTGGCATACCTTGCAAGGTGGGAAATAGATTCAGGATTCGAGATTAATAATTCTTGACTGTAATTATCATAAGCACAACGAGGGGCCATTGATTGCGTAATGGCTGTGTTGAAATTAAGGCCTATCTTCCTTTATGGACCAAAATCCTAAAGTTTTGAATTTTGGAGTGGTTCTAATTACAAAACTATTTGAAGTTAGATTTATAAACCTTTTTTTAAGATCAAGGGCTTGAGTCTCACCTATAAGTCTATTGTTTTCGGAACCGGATCAGACGTCGAACCGAACGCCTCACTGGTTTGGTGGTAGGACCAGATTTAATAACCGAATAACACTATAATTATATATATATATATATATATATATATATATATATATATTATATATTATATATTTAGTATAAGTAATTTATGTGTATTTTATAGTTATATATATATAAAAACAATAATTATACATCCAACACTAAAATTATCATTCGACCTACCCGTTAAACTCATTAAAATAAAAAAATTAAAAAATAATAAAAAAGTGAAAAATCCGGTCCGAATCGGTTCCGGTTCTTGAAGACAGAAACGATCTAGGGTGGATCGGACAACCGAATCCCGGTCTGATCGGCCGATTCGATCCATTCGTGACAACAATGCCTATAACAGTTTGATGTAAATTACTTGTAGTGTAGAATTAATATTAAATTAGACGAGTGTCAGGGTGTGTAAGTCAATTTATTATAAGACTCGAATTCTTAACCGAAAACAGTTTCCAAACATATATTAGTATTGTTAAATTACACAATCTGGACACATGATACGTAACATTTGACCCGGAAAATTTTGACCGACAAATTGAATGATGAAGTCATCAATTCGTCAGTGCCTATATGTTTTGTGTCTCTTGATTAAAGCATGTTCATCCATTTAATTCCATTCCTTTTAAGCCCATACGTAAGCATGGACCAATTTAAGCCTAGAAACATGGCCCATATTGACTTTATTAGCATGGCCCAAATCGCCTTCATTAGCATGACCCAACTCCTTTTTTGCCAACTAGTATTTTCGTGGAAGAATATGTAAAAGTAAATGACATGTGATTTTGTTAAAATTTTGATTTTGGTCTTTTAAGGTATAAAAATTCTGAATGTAGTTTTTTACATTTTTTTTTCTGGTTATTATTTTTAAGTCTGTCAGTTAACTGTTATCGATGTTAAAAGTTATAAAATTTATATTTTACTCACATTGATTATTCATTTAATTTACCATTCAAACTATAGTGCTGTTTTCATTAAATAAACTTTTATATATTTGTTTTTTAAAGTTTTCTAATTTTATATTATTTTTTATTTCATTGTTAATATGCTTATTTTGTTAATAATATGTTTTAAATACACACAAAATTTTTAATAAAAACATTGTTTTTAAAATTTTCATATTTTAACGTTTTGAAATTGTTAGTTTTCTAAACGTCATTCCTAAAACTTTGATTTTTCTAAACATTTTTAAAAATTGTTTGGTTTTCTAAAATTCTTTTAAAAATATTTATCCTTTAAAATTACAAATTTTTTTGAAAAACCTCTCAGATTAAAGTACTAATCAAATCAGTTAAGTAATTAGTTCTTAATCAAACCGACCAAACTAATAGATCTAGTTTGATTGCAAGAACATAAAAGTGCCCATCATGGCGTGTTTATCGCTTATGTTGGCCCTATAACTTTTATGTTATCTAGTGGAGACAAGATCAAATGCACCTACTCAAGATCAGCATGACTGTTGTCACATGATTTTCTTATCTTAGAAAACCTCCAAATATCTTTTCCCACTGCTAAAAGGACAAAACTACCCACTTGCCCAAACAAACTTCTCACACCCATGTGCACTCAATCAATGATCCATTGATCCCTCATCATCCTCTATCTCGTAGCTTCTTGAAACATATATAGTCAAAGGGAATCAAACCCATCTTTCTTCTCACCTTCATTCCCTCAAATCATCAACAGTTCATCCAATCTGTCGCTAGATTTCCCATGTGGGGTTTTCAAGAACATGTGATTTTACCCAAATTGGATCCTTAAAGGTTGTGAATTTGAGGGGTTAACGATGGGTAGCAGTGGGAATTGCAAGACGATTGTTTGGTTCAGGAGGGATTTGAGGATTGAAGATAATCCAGCACTCTGTGCAGCTGCAAGAGATGGGGATGTTCTTGCAGTGTTCATATGGTGCCCTAAAGAAGAACAACAGTTTTATCCGGGTCGGGTTTCGAGATGGTGGTTGAAGCAATCTTTGATCCAATTAGGGAAGTCTTTGAAGTCACTTGGGGCTGATCTTGTGTTGATGAAAACTCACAGTACTGTTTCTGCACTTATTGAATGCATTTCTGCTGTTGGTGCAACCAAAGTAGTGTTTAATCAGCTCTATGGTATGTAATTATGTATGCTCTGACTGCTGTGTTTGCTTTTTATTAGTAGTTACTAAAGTTTGAGTTTTTTGGTGAAAGGTGTTGTCTAAAGATTGTAATTTCGACAGAGGTTTATTGGTAGTCTCTAGAAGCTGTTTTTAGTTCTTATAAGTTGGTGATTTTTTTTGTGATTAGGTGGTTTTGTTTCCCATATAGTTGTTTAGATCTATGTCCATTTTATATTCTTAGTAGATACTGATTTACTGCAATTATAGATTATATTATATTTCACCTCTAATATGTATAAATTGAATATGAAACTAATTGATTGTTTATATTTTGTGTTGAATACTATAAGTTTGATTTTTAGAGTCTCCCTTATGACGATTTTACTACTTTGATAGCTATATATGCTTGAAACAGACCTGACCAAATCAGAGAACTGTAAAATATTAAAAGCGAATAAACGTAATAGTCGTTGTGGATGTTATAATGAAGCCTAGGGACACAATACAACACTAGGGAAAATTGCATAGTTGATCATGAATTGTGCACTCTCCATTACTGGTTAAGACTTTGAGAAACATAATATAGTCGAGTGTTTTCCTTGTAGACTGTTTTCTTATCTATATCATGATGACCAAAATGTTTCTCAAACATGATTTACATATTAGTCTTATGAAGAACACCGATGATTGTTTGTTAAATTGACTGATTAGTTCAATTCAAAGCATATTTGTATAGATCAAAGCCTGTTCCTTGTCTTATTTCACTTGTAAAACCAAGTGATCGTTCTTCATGTCTAAAGTTTGATTTGTGTATGTTTCAGATCCTGTTTCACTTGTTCGCGATCATGTTGTTAAACAAAGGCTCGGGGAGCTCGGTATTCCTGTTCAAACATACAACGCTGACTTGTTGTATGAGCCATGGGAAGTATACAACGATGAAGGCTATGCTTTTACAACTTTTAATGCATATTGGGACAAATGTTTGAATATGCAAAAGGATCCTGTCATCCGTCTTCCTCCATGCCGATTGGTGCAAGCCACAGGTAATATGGTTATAATCTTTGAAACTATAGTAACCAGTATATATAAACAGAAAACTATGGATGTTGTAACACACATATTAGCGTAATAAAATAATAAGGTAAAAGAATGCAAAACACAACTAAAACATGAATCTAAACTTATTATTTTTGTTTTTATGATGGACTAAATAAACAGGCTCGGTGGAAGCTTGTACAATTGAGGAACTCGGTCTTGAAGACGAATCCGAAAAACCAAGTAATGCACTACTGGGAAGAGGGTGGACCCCAGGTTGGATGAATGCAGAAAAAGCTCTTACTACCTTCATAGAAAATCATCTTATTGACTATGCAAATAACAGACAAAAAGTGACCGAAAACTCCACATCAATTCTATCCCCATACATCCACTTCGGTGAAATCAGTATTCGAAAGATATTTCACGCTGTGATCATGAAGCAGATTCTATGGGCAAAAGAACCAAACCATCATGGGGAAGCGAGTGCTACTTATTTTCTTAGATCTATCGGGCTTAGAGAATATTCGCGTTATATTTGTTTCAATTTCCCATATACTCACGAAAAATCACTTCTAAGCAACTTGAGGCATTTCCCTTGGCAAGCTAACCAAGCCCATTTTAAGGCTTGGAGACAGGGTCGAACCGGTTATCCACTGGTTGATGCGGGTATGCGCGAACTCTGGGCCACCGGATGGCTACATAATAAAATTAGAGTGATTACCGCGAGTTTTTTGGTAAAATGTTTATTGTTACCATGGCAATGGGGGATGAAGTACTTTTGGGATACACTGTTGGATGCAGATCTTGAAAGTGATATTCTCGGTTGGCAGTATATATCCGGGAGCTTGCCAGATGGGCATGAGCTTCATCGCCTTGATAACCCTGAGGTATGTCTTGATCACACATATATCCAACTGAACGTATGTACATACATATGTGCATACATGTATCTAACTAAAATTATTCGAATTGTTCACGTATCAGGTTCAGGGATTCAAGTTTGATCCCGAGGGTGAGTATGTTCGACAGTGGCTCCCCGAGCTATCACGCGTGCCTACAGAATGGATCCATCATCCATGGAATGCACCTTCTTCTGTTCTCCAAGCTGCAGGGGTTGAATTAGGATTAAATTATCCGAAACCCATCATTGATATTGAAATTGCGAGAGATCGTTTAACAAGTGCCATATTACAAATGAACGAAAAAGAATCCGCTTCAAAGCAAGATAACTGTGAAGGAACAAGTGAAGTTGTGGTTGATAATGGCGATCCTGTAAACTCGCCGATTCCTAAAGTTTTACTTAGAAAAGAAAAGAAGCCGTGTCCTTCAACGTCGTCTAATGATCAAAAGGTACCTTCGATGCATAAGGAGGTTTCAGTGCCGAATAATAATGTTAATAATAATAATAATGATAGAAAAAGATCAAAGCCTTTAGAAGGGCAAGAACCAGACGAGTATAATTTGCATGACTGCAAAACAGAAAGCGGGTTCGTGGAGACTGATGATGATTTGTGTTCGACTGCTGTTTCATCCCCGGCTAGTAAGAAACAGAAACAGAAACAGGTTACTGGGACGAGTACCTTCTGTGGGCCGTTTCTGATAAAGTGAAACTGTTCATCATTTGTATGTTATATATATGTTTTCTTTTGGTAGTTATGTTTGAATTTTGAAACAGAGATGTATAACGATTATATGTTTGTTTCAAACGATCTTTGTGTTACATGATGTTGAATCTGTATGAATGTAACGTTGCGCAATGCTCGTGGTGGTTGATTTGCTACGCTTCCTGATGTGTGGGGTTTGGTTCTAGCGTCTAACGGTATGCAAAGGTCATGTTGGTTCCAATTTTTTTATTTTGAGATGATGGTTACACGCCCGAACGCCTAAAATGTCCTCGCTGCTCGAGGCGGACGGATATTGGTATCCCGTGCCAACTTGGCACCCTAATCCCCAACAAGACTTTAGACAATTTGACTAAGGCGGACCTACGTTGGAAACCTACGCTACGTGCCAACTTGGCACCCTGGTCCTCTGTCAAGACAGAGAAACAACTTCTAGTAAGGGCAGACCTACATATGTAATTTTAAATAAAGAAAACGAAATATGAACATCATTGATGTCATTTAAAACTTTTTAAAATGATGACTCTATCACAAACATGTGAGTTCTGGTGAGTTCTTTGATAATATTCAAAATTTTATGTAAAATAACAAAGTCGTTATGCACAATTCCAAATTAAATAATCAAGGGGATCAAAATATAAGTTATTAAAGTTTAAATGGAACTCATTTTATGTTGACTCAAGCGTTGACATAAACGTGCATAAAATAGCTGTACATTATGTTTTGTTACACAGCTCTTTGTATTTTAATATTTTTCTAACAACAAATATATCCTACTCATCATATTTCTAAGCTACACCTCGTATATATCACACATGTTCAAAATATTAAAATAGTTGGTGTAATATCATAGGAAGATAACAACAACATTAGAGGTCTAGTTGCAAGATGTATAAACTTCAGGGGTACTTTCTGCAATTCATCAATAAAGTAAACCGCAAAAGTTCAAAAATTACCTGTTATCTTCCCCCAATTCACCGATGAATGCTTTAGGTTTTTAGCAACACCATCAAATCGACCTACAACTTGAACGTTATTCAGCAGAAATCCCTAATTCAAAACCCTAATTTCACTCGTTTATCTTTTCAATTTGACTTACATCTCGAATTTTGCGGGTTTAATGGAATCCCAAGGTAATTCCGACAAAAACCCTAATTTCATCTGTTGCATCAATTCGAATTTGTTTGCTTCATAAAATGATGTATTTTTACGTGTGGATGATTGTTATTAGGGCAGAAAACTTCGAACAATCCCAAGGCCATGCTTTCGTCTCTTATGAGTAAGAGGCAAAAGCTTCAGGAAGAACTTCGTACGATTGAAAAGCAGGTTGGTATATGTATAATAACTTCTTGCAAGTTAGTTTATTGCATTGAGTTACTAACATGCTTGTTAATTAACATAAAGTAACATATCTATAACGAGAGTTAATTTGGAACCAACTTATTTTATGCAGAAGTTATGAATCTCTTTGTCTTTGGAACATAAACTACATTTTTCTGATGCTATACAAACATTCCTCTAGTTATGACTTTGTTTTGAGAGTCTGCAATGCTATATTGATATAACTGTAATCTATCATTATTTCTGTAGGCAAACTCTTATGGTGCATTTGTGTATAGGTGTTCATATATCTTTTTAACCGGGTCCCACTTTCGATGATAAAGATTGCATTTTCAAGCTTAGGGCCCTGCCCTTGTATGCCCTTCCACATGGACGAAAGTCTATTTTTTTGGTCTGTGATCGAAATACCATGTTTTGTTCCTCGCCCATGCATATTGCATAACAGGTGGTCTCACAAATTAAGAAAAAGTTCCGTTATTGGAACGTTGCTCTTACATACTTCCCATGTCAAAACTAGGCTAAGAAGTTTCAGTTGTGTTTATGTAGTAGTTACTGGAAGATACTGTTTATTATCCAAACTTTTTGACTTTAAGCCTCCTAATGATTGTGACTAATTGGATGAGTACGAGATGAGAGAGATAAAAAAGTCAGCATAGAGTTATAGTTGTCTTATAGAAAGTCATTAGCAATGGCAAATTGTATGACCATATGTATAGTGATAGATCTAGACACTGTGGAAGAAGCTAAAAAACGCTGATTATATAGTGACTACCTATTTTATCAACTGTACTACACAAAGATGGAAGAATTCTTTTATTTGTAGTATCCTTGTTAAGAATAATCAGTTCATTGGAAAGTTTATCTCACATGCATGCCCTGTTAGGCCTGCCTAACATGTGTTTTGTTAGTGGATATGGCTTCCACAAGTCTTCTTTGATGGAGATGCTTAAATGCTTTTGATTGCTTTATCTTTTTTGTTCTTCGGTTTTGTTTTCTGAGCAAGTCTTTATTATGTTGGAATGATTAAGATAGGTGTATGAGCTAGAGACCAGCTACTTACAAGAATCAAGCAATTTTGGAAATGTATGGAGAGGATATGAAGGTTTTCTTTCTTCATCAAAGAATACCACAAAGTATGGTACTTGGTTCACTTGTTTTCTTGTACTTGTTCTATTTATTTTTATTTATATTTAGGTTAATTTATTCTTTGAAACCCATTTTTGGGTCTTGAGAGTCCTATACACTTTTAAGAATAACAGCTCTTAATTGGGAATTTCTATAGGGCTTACCTCAGAGATTACCTTTGTAGATTATATTTTTTATTTCGTGATAATGTCCACCAGGTCATATGCTTAAAGTATTTGGGTACAAAACAAACACAGTATATCTTTGTGGACGATGATTTCAAATTTTCTATGTTGAATTCTCTGAAACCTTGTATATTTATAAATGACTCATCCATAAAATCAGTGCAGTTGGTGGTAGTTATGAAGTTGATTACACTGCTGACATTTGTGTGCATTTATGAATTTGTACAACTGAGTTAGAGCAGGACAAGCAAGTTCCATTCAATTATACTGCATGGTTGAATGGAAAAGATGTTAATTTTTTAACGTATATTTTGTTGTTGCTGTCTACCCTATTCTTTGACATCTTGCTCATTGTATTGCAGCCTGAAAAGGTCAAGAAAGTTTCAGCATGAGGATAGGCTTTTTTCTCTATCATCAGTCACCTCACCAGCAGTATGCTATATTAACTTTTTTCCTCTATTTTTTTCTCCTTATTTTGGTTATTACAACAGTATGAAAAGCTTTTGTTTTTCTATTGGAAGTATAATTTTATCATTTGAACATTGGACAATCTTTTAAATTTCTAGTCTATTTTTATTTGTCTTTATATATCTTTAGACGGAAGAGCTTAATGCCGGACGTGAAGGTGAATCCTCTAACGAGAACTCTTATTTTCTTCCCAACAACTTTACTTTTCTGTTCAAATTTAATCTAATGGTCCTTTTAAATTATGTGTTTTCATCAGAGGGAAGATCAGATCTGGGCCCAGGTCGACCTAAAGGTGGAGGTTTAACTATTAATGGACAGTGAGTACACTTCTCTCTCTCTATAGACTCTTGTATTAGTGTTTGACATCATTGCCAAGTGGTGGTACAACAAATCAACAACCATCTATCTTAATAACAATTAATATGGAGTACACAAAACAGAATAACAGATTTTCATTACGTTTAACAACTAAAACACTAACATATACCATGCCATACCACAAGTAGTCATTTCACATGATGCTTCAAAAGTCTGATCATCAGAAATATGATATGAATTAAGTATGATTTCTATATCCGTGTCGTCATTCACTCTAGGGGAAAACCGAAGAAGGGAAGAACTGGACCCAGAGATGGACGGAAAATCAGACTGTCCAATGACATGGATCTTGATGATGACGATGATCATGATATGGGCGGCATGAGATAGCTACACCTCCAATGGGTATTGGTGATATAAACTGTTGTAAGAAGTAATAAATTTGTATAATCATCTGTTTAATTTTCTGTTTGCATTTACTATTTCTTAAATCTTTGTGTACGGTGTCACACTTGGTGAGCCCAGTAGTAATGATTCAGATTATGTTTTTTTCTATACTTTTAAAAGGGAAAATCATAATAGTTGGTTTATATATTATGAAAAGAAGTCATATCATTATTATATTAAGATATTTTCTGTAATAATATTTAACACACGAGATAATTATGTTATTTGAAAAAGTTAATGTCTCAGGTTAGGTGGGCCTCATTTGCAAGAAATTATATGTTTTAACTTTCAATTGCACACGATAGCTATTATTCATTATTGGTTGATTTGACCTCGTTTGAAAAAGTTAAACATGCACATTTTGGAAAAAAAATGTGTATTAATAAATATTGAACGACTCCAGCTCTGATATTCTATTGATTCAAAGCAATACTTGTGGGATTACTAAATTGTAAAATCAACTAAGTATTAATAGTATTTACGTCTGTCTGCGTTAGAAACTTGCTGTTTTTGGGAAGCTACATGTTCAAAGCCTATAAGTCTAGGTGAACATAAGAATTTTCATCCGTAGGAAAAATATTTGATTGATATGATTTCCTTCTAACATGGGGTAGAGATAGTTGGTGATTTAAGCACATCAAGTCATTTTGATTAATTGATATTACATGAGGAGGTGTGGAGTATAATCTCATTTCAAACCAAACATTTTTTCAACACCAGTGGTTTAATATGACAGGGTTCAAAAGGCTAAACCCCTGTGGGAGTGAGTCAGTGAGTAGCCTTGTGTAAATTTGATCTTCATAGTTGGAAGACATTGAAAGTTGATTTGGATTTGCATAGTTGATAGAAAGCGACATGCTCATCTTAAGTAGTAATCATCAATGATATATGAACCGATTGATGAGAAGCAACGGTGTTCAGAAGCAACGGTGTTCAAAAGCAACTATGTTCACAACCAGCAATTTTGGCTTTCGACTACGTTTATCAATAGTAAATGCGTTACTAACAAAAGTCAGTCTTCAGCTAAGTTACCATAGAAAGAGTTCATGATGATGGTAACCAAATTAGTTTTCAACCGTTTAAATAGCAAACTGACACACTGTCATGTAGCATTTCAACTAAATTTGTAATGAGCCACCGCCTACGAAAGAAAGTCTTCAACCTATTCTGGTATATATTTTCACCAGAGAAAGGTCCATACTCGTTCTTTCTCTCTTTATATTATACCATTGAGGTTTCAAGAGTAGCGTCAAGATATTACAATCTGAAAGTGAATACACAATCTATAAAAATATCCATGATCGTCCCAAACCATAAAACCTACAAGGACTGGAGTCATTGCTCTAATTTTCCGTCCTCCAAAACTTCACATGTGCCAACAACTCATGATAAGATTCAATAATTGTTAAATTACTATCGCGTTAACGTTATATCTCTTTACATAAACTATTTAAGATGGATTGAAGAGTAACTATCTTTTATAAAACTCAACCAACACTAACACCTATATTCTTCATTCTGAAAAGATTAAGTGAATCAATCTGTATAAGCAGCACTACATTATAACATAGAAAATGTCTTCTGAAGGTACTATCTTTAGCTGCAAGAGGCAATAAACAAATTAAAAGGAAGCTTAAATCAAGATCCTGCAAGCAGTTATAAGAATTGCAATACGCCCTAAGATCGACGAATTTTAACTGGTAGCAGGACATATAAACCCGCGAATATGAATAAAAGACATGAAAGACTTACCTTTGTCCAACGTGCACTGCTCATAGCGTGTGTTGTCTAGGTTAAGCCCAGACAGAACTGAGCTTGGATGCCAGCCTCGCACTTCTGTAGTCGTCTCGAAGCTGAACAAACCTAAAGTTTGGATCCAAAATTAATCAAAAAGAAAAGCAGGTGGCAATTCAGTACATATTCTAGATAACAATTTCGAGTTATATTCTTAGTAGTGGGTAGATTTAGGTTGTGTTTTATTTTTAATGGCTCAAACAAGTAAAATAAAAATATTTGCTTTGAATGAAAATGGTCAAATGGTGTTAATGCATACAACCTCAAAAACATTAATTCCAACTAGTTAGATTACAATAAAAATAACATTAATTTCAACTAGATCAACCCACTATACTTCAAAGTTACCCATTTTGACATGAATCCAGTTTTTGGCACACCCATTTTGTGATTTCTAATACAAATAAAAGAAATAGGATCCACAGAATGAAATGAACCTTTTGGGGACAGATGTTATTAAGAGAATTATTACCTTTGGGCCTCTTTTTTGATGCTCGGAGTGCCCTCAATCAGACTTGACAAGCTTTCAGGGGCAACAATAAAGATATTGGCCATGCTGTAGATTTAAGGTTATATTAGTAATTTAGGAAAATTGCATGTGGGGAGGGCGGGGGGCAGAAGAACCTCCTTAAAGACAGGCAAGCAACAAGTTTAACTTACATACTTAACGATTCAAACTTTTCATCAATGGTAGGGGCGTTGAAGTTTCGTAGAAAATCACCATACTCAGTGATGTCACGTTTAAGCTTCAGCCCTCCACTGCATAAAGATAATTTTTTGTTGGAACTAATAAACGGTAACATCAACAAGCATCACAAGTTTTAATATATGATAGATGCAACAAACATGGATGCATAGTTTTATTTTCTTAAAAATCTATCCAACATATTTAAAATATCCATATGTTTTTCTTTTTTAAACTATTGCATTAAAACATATCGGCATGCATAATCATACAAACTACACAAATTTCACAAGAAAAAAAAATCCCTTCATGTGGATTCAAGAGGCATACTTAATTTGAAGAGAAATTTGCTGATGCAAGTTTATGTGATGAAAAGTGGATGTTCACATTAAATGTGAATGTTACCTGGCATTAAAAGAGAACTTCAACCAGTTGGTAGTCAGTATCTTGTACATGCGGTTTCCCTATATCAGAAAAGTAATTGTGTTAACGGTCTAACATGTGAAGAGAACATACCGGGAAATTTTAGAAACATAACAGGACATTAAAGGATATAACAGAATAGATGATCTGGTAAAAGAATTCCTAGATATTAAGTAACGTTATACATGAAATCTGCATCCGTCATGAATGATATAGTCCTATAAGAACAAGTTATCAATTACAATCTATAAGACCATCAATGAAATTTAAACTACAGATGCTATAAAAAATTTAACTATACATAAAGTCATTAAACACAACTAAAAAGCATGGGCAGAAAGGGAAAGATAGGATGTGCACACACTCCCAAAACACCAAAAAGAAGTGATAGGATAAATGGTAAGAGTTTTTGTAAACGACAGAAGCAGGTAACCATGGTCCATGGAGCATGTAAAATAACACAATACAACCATGTCTTAAGTAGATTTCTAAATTACTGCACATCAGGCATCGATTTAAATGTCAATACAGGCTGATCACAAAAGCAATAGCATCATTAGTTTCATGTAGGGACAATAACTTGTAGGGTATAAAGATCAGTGGTGCCTCTCATCTAATGCATGAAGAATACATCCACTTATGGAGCTATTATTGGATAAAATAAAAGGAATTAAACATGCATCAATAAATCAATTGAACTATGTCACACAGAATATACACAAGAATTTTAGCCGTACCAATTCAGTTAGGAAAGATTGTTTGTTAAGACCTTCTAGTGCAGTGTATGCTGACTCAAGCACACGGGAGAGATATGCTACCACTCTGAAAACATCATAAGTTAATATAAATAGGAAATAAAAACATACAAGGAGAAAGAGAAAAGCGAAATTAAAAGTCACCGTAGATGTCCACCATTTTAAACAAAAGAAATGTTCTCTCTTATTCAATGGAAGGAATATTTTCTAGTAGCAAGAGAGTCCATTATGAAGAATTTATCCTATCAAGAAAACAATTCTACAGATTTGAAAATGAGTTGTTACACCGCACAACCTTGTACAAGCAGTTGTAGGCCGGGGATCTGCCAAGAGGCCATCATCTGGTGACCTAAAGTCAGTTGCCTTTTGCTCGGTTGAAAGCAGCCGTTCCACCTACACAATGAGACTCATCAAAGACACAAATGTATTATATACGTCTGTGTCAGATTATAATATGCGTGTGTATGGAAATAAGCACAATTATTTAGCACACTTGAGAAAAATTATATAGCTCAGTTGTTATGTAGACCTCAGAAATAACTATCTCAATGCATTGTTGGAGGCCTCTACACGCTGAATTCTCTGCAGTGGACATAGCTGCTGTCATCTCCTCACAGGAAGCAGCATGTGCACCGTCCACAGGTAACAGAAGCCTTGAAATAGATTTTGCAAAGTACTACAATCCATTACAGTTTTTCAAATAAGCATCTAATTCTCACATTAGTAAAAGAGAAAACCATGTATACAAATGGATACAACTAGGCATACTTGCTGAATTACAGCCACACTGCTTCCACAACCTTGTAAAGCAAGCATGAAAGACCTAAAACTGTTTTCACCAGCAGAAGCTGCACCTTCTGCCTACATGTCAAATTTGGTTTATTATGACTATGCAACTCATCAGGGCGGTTTCCTTCTTGATACGCAATCTGTCTCAATTAATTTCTTATATAGATAGACATATATTATACAAAATAATTAAGGTTAGCATAAAATACCGCGGAAGCAGCTCCAGAAGCCACTTTCCTACCCAGCAAAAACCTCTCCCTCTGAGAAGCAGCTTCCCTTAATCCCTCTCTAGCTCTTTCAAGCCCTTCTGTGGTATATTGCCTGACCTGCAGCATACAACCAAAAAAAAGAATCAAGACAAGGATGAACAACCACAAAATGACATGCATACAGTCCTGACAACTTACTTGGTCTAGAAGGCAAGTAAAAACAGATTTGGCATTGGCTGCAAGATTAGCAGGCTGTATAAAGACAAACAAGCAAAACAGTTACATGTATATCAATCCTCAAATTGGGAAATCTTCATATTTCACGCCTGTTTTGCTTTCCTTATTCTCATGCTCCTCATGTGTGTGTGTGAACCCATATCTCCACAGATTTGTATCTTTATTATACCTAAGTTATTGCAATATTATGTTCCCATATGCTCTTTTTAATAATCTTTAGTTTCCTTGTAAATCTGTACTTTTGTTTCTCAAACTTTGCTCATCAGTTCTTGCATTTAAAGGTATCTCATGCAACGACCCAATGTAGTCTTTCACCGCTGCCTTTTTAGAGAATAAAAAGTTCACCAATGGAAACCAGAACTGAGACATTTAAGAAACTAGAAATCTTCAGCCCCGGAACCACAACCACCAAACAATACAATATGCCGCGAAATGGAACTGAATTCTACAGGACAAGTCCAAAAGAAATCAACTAGATGCCTTGTAACATGCAAAGTTTGTATCAAGATTTACCTGAGGTGAAAACAATTTGCATCTTGAAATTGCTTCCTCGTTCCAACTCACAAACTCTGTTACCACTTCAACAGATATTGAAGCTCGCTGGCCCTCAGCAAGCAGCTCCTCCATCTGCATAGATTTATGATGTACTTTTACAGTTAAAAAAATAAAATAAAATAGGATCCATGATGTAATGGTGAGAGATAGAAAGAAAGACAAACGCAAACAGAAAGAGAAAGAAAAGGGTTGATATAAACCTTTGCTTTGTAGAGCTGTCTCATAGAGGCTCGTTCACACTCAACATAGATATCTTTGTGCTCAAGAAACAGAGCTTCTGTTAGGCCTGTACCAACAAAAGAAAGTATTACGGCAATAGAAGTACATATGATCCTATATGCACTCATCACAATATCCCAACCATCATGTTCTATCATGTTCAAATCCCACGTGATCCATAATTTTTAAGGTAATAAAGGCATAATACAGTATATTTTGTCATCGTCATAGATGGAAATTACAGCATGAATTGATGCATCAAATTGTAAATGAACAAACATATACACCCAGCAAAAATCTCACTCCTCAGTAAGGTCTGGGGAGGGTGGGATGAGCGCAAACATTACCTCTACCCAAGAGGATAAAGAGGCTCCTCAGTCCTTCCAAAGAAACCTAGCAATATCACATAGACAGATGATCTTGTGACAGTTCTCGCCAATGCTTATAAATCATTGGAAGTTATAACTTCTTTTAATGGGCTTTCTTTATAAACTGAATAGGATACATAAACACAGTATGACCCTATCAACTGAAAAATACATTTAACTGACTCCTAACGACCATACTGAACTCATAGCACTGGAAAACACCATACAAACTTATTGCTTGTTCAAGAGAACCAATAAAACTTAACAAGGTTTTGATGCATGCTTAGTTATAAGTTTATCATACATTTTTGATGTGGTAGCTGCAATTTTTTCATCCCTAAAGTCTTATCATACATTTTTGATGTTACTCAAATCCTTATCAGAAAATAAGTATATTAGATTTAGAGCAAAAATTTTTGAACCAGATCTATATAACCAACGAAGTAATTTATTATTTTCTTAATCTTATGACTCTAGTTGTGGGTCTAACAATAAATTACCAAAAACAAATACCAAACATTAAATGCTACTGTGCTACTAGTATAATGTTTCATTTTTTAACCACGTTATCGTCTACCATTACAAGTTTGTTTTAATGTGAACAAGTAATGATATATAAGGATTCCTGTTCTAAAGTTCCATACAAGTAAGCTTTACATTAGATTTTATAACTTCTAGGGATTAAAGCCACATTTATGCAAGAACACTCCTGCAGCTCGAATCTAAGGACTGACACACATCAAACAGGCTGCTAAGCCACAAATCAGAAGCATATCATGGGGGTGAAACTGATCATTGGGAAGCTAAATTGAGATGATTGATCATTGGCTTTCTTTAAATTCCAATACCACAGATCCAGTTTTGCAATTGTTACTAATCAGTATAAATTTATTTTTAATTCATCATAATATGTTTACCATGTAGAAACCTGATGACAGGTTTTGAGTCATGGTGTCATCTAGAAAAGGCATCAGTGTGTTTAAAAAATGTTGTACCTTCAACATCCAAGTCACCACATCCCACACTATGGAGATCTTTGGCAAGTTCCAGTGTCTTCTCATATCCCATTGCAAGCCTTCTGAGATACTGAAACCACAAATACAAAAGCAAAATTAAATTTAAACCTAGGTATTCATGTCCCATCCACACAAAATGAGCAAATGTGACCAGTCAATGTACTTACTAGCAATAAGCCACCTTGTTTCATAAGAGGTGGATTAAGGAGAGATGGTTTCACCAATAGTTTCTCTAGAAGGTTTGGTATCCGGTCCTCCATTACTCTCTGTCACAGCAACAACATTGATTTACAAAGGGTGATCACCAAGTATATACCTTACATAAAATCCAAATATGTCCTTAACAGACACCTATGAGGAGAAAATATGGTTATGTATTTCAAATACCTGAACCAATATTGACATGACATCATTGGGACAAGGGAATACAGTCCTGATGGTGGTTGATTCTTTTCGGACAGTATCTGTAATACATTCATAGAACTTATAGTTTCTATAATCCTAAAAGATTGTTATTTAACAAAGTTGAAAACTTCCATACCTATTATTTGTTTGTACCGTTCTGATAGTGCAAGGTTGACATCAACATGATTAGGTGTGGAATCCTGGTCACCAAGAACCAATCGAGAGTCTTCATTCATCACCTCTACGTCAAACATTGGTCGTAAACCCACATAATGTTGCATGGCACTGGTGCCTCTGTTAAACTGCACATACATACAGTAAGCCAAAAGTGAATATGTTGCTGATATTATCACCCAAATTCCTTCTTAAAAGTAATCAATAATTTAATTAAATACTGCCTGGAGTGTAGAATGGATCTCATGAATGATTAGCATTTAGCATTCACATCAAGTAAAATTCCTGCAAACTAGACAAACTAACAAACAACATGCAGAATGAGTACCCCCGAAATGATTTTTGCACACTCTGCCATATTAGACAATTCTCTTCTCTGAGATGCAGAATCAAATCGAGACAACAACTTGTTCTCCAGTTCTATAAAAAGTTCACCACAAACGAGCTTCACTTGTTAGCAAAAAAATAATAATAATAATTAAATTTAACTGCTTCCACTAGACCAAAGCAAGAGCTTTCTTACTTTCTGGGACAGCTCAAAATTTAGTCTCCTTCCAAATTAGGTTCCTATTATCACTACTTGTTGTACTTAAGGTGCATTGCAATAGGAAATTTGGTCAGTAAACATTTTGAGTATAGTGGAGGTTCAACCTTGAATTGACCTTTTGCAGAATATCAAAGTTAGATCTAGAACAAAACATATGGTCTCAATTGTCTTTTATTCTTGTGAGCAGTAAAGGAGAAAACTTAAGAATAACATACCATTGCAGTATTCTTGCAAGTTGGTAATTGCAACTTCCAGTCCTTTATTAGCAGTTGCAGATTGCATAGTTGCCCCATGCCTTCCACTATCTTCCTCAGCGAGTGAACCTAAAATGAAGGACAGACACAGAAACATTCAATTTCCCAGTCTTAATCAACAGTAAGTTTTTGAAACATACTTGAAAGAAATATTGTTAATACATATATAATAGAAGTTATCATACGTAATTTTTGGGCAATAGAAGCAGCCTCTGCAACACGCTTGTCGTCAGAGAATAGCGAGGAAAGCTGTATCAGGTCGCCTGGGTTACTGTTAAATTCCATTAGGTACTGGAGGACAAAAACAGACAGGTGACATTAAAACTATGCAGGGGTAGAATAATACTGTCAACTGAAAGTCAAAATTTACCTTTATGAGCTCCATAGTCTGGCTAGCAGTCTCCCGTTGTGAATCTGCACTCTGGTATGAAGAACATAAAGATTGGAATACAACTTGGCAACCAAAAAATGAACATCTACCGAAATGACCAGAATTATAAATTACACGCATTAGTAAAATTTTACCTGCAAATGATCCCCAATCTTAGCAGCTGTCTGTCCAACACTTGAAATACGTGAATCCAATCTCGCAAAACTATTAAATATTCCATCCACACCCTTTTCTAGCTGAAAATTGAGATATAATCAAGACCTTATGAAGGAGTACTCAACTTGATGCCTAACTAAGATCAAATAAGGGTATAAGGAATGATAGTGCTAAAACATTTTGTAAGTATATAGAAATGCTATAAATCCATAGCCCACTATAAATGAAAATGCTAATTGTATGTTGGAAAACTTCAGGTGATGCAGTAATCTGGTTTTTAAACCTCCACAAGAAGTTAGTAGTATCTGTACTATATATATACATACTATATGGACTTCATACAAGGGAATGAGTGAATGCCTCAAATAGCTCTTCTTTGTTACAGTCATTAGATAGTGAAGGACTAATAGTGCATAAATCGTAAGTAGAAGGTCTAGAATAGTATGAGTTAACTTACCATAACTAACTGGTAGTTTTGATTGTTGCAACACGGCTACTTAAGCCTGGTTCTCTTATCACCAACACACAAATATGCTGATGAATTTCCTCTCTTCTGATTCTATTTCTTTCTCCTATTCGTGAACCCAATTAATACCGTAACAATGATATCAGAGCAAACTATTCTCATCGGAAGTGGGTTATGGAGCAACTCAGCAAGCAACATATACTTCTGAACTCTTGAACCGATTCATATTTTGATCAAGCAATAATCAATGATGACAAGGATTATGGAGAAACCAAGAATTTAGGAAATTGAAAAAAAAACACTCGAATAACATGAAGCAGCTGAAAAAAAACAGAGAATTCGTTTACTGATATACGATTGGTATTGGATGCTGTATTCAGGAGTTTGAATGACCTAGGTGCGAATCAGAATCAAAATTCAACAGCAATTTCCCTTGCACAAATCAGAATCAAAAATCAACAATTGAAGGAGCAATGACAGGGCAACAATTTGACAGAAATAAGAGGTTAAGAAAGCTTGGATTCCGTAAATTTAAATGGGAAGATGTTGATGATGGTTGTACTGATGCGAGTATTTTTGTCACAAAATGCTGTGGAGGATCTTACAACACTATTTCAGACAAAGTAATTGAAATATTGCTACAACAAGTTTGCTACACTGCTCATCCACTTTGAAGAATATGTGATCAGCATATTTCTTATGGGGCTTAAATCTAAAATTTAATGCCAAGTAAAGAAGTTCAAACCTAAAACATTATGGGACACTTACTCCTTAGCATGATTGCAAGTGATGTCCATTCAATGTTAACGTGCTCACAGGGATCATCTAATTCACAGGGATTAAGGTACAACACTTCTTATGATAAACTACTACAAAGAAAGATACAAACAAGTGTAACATCAAACCAGCATTGAATGCAACCATATCACCTTTATTACCAACTCCATCAGTCTATAGTCGCTTAGCAGGTTCCATGAAATTATCTACCAAGGAAATTGAGGTCAAGAGAGCAAAATGGGAGTACTTTGGTGCACCAAGAAATTTAACCCCGGTCATAAGTGCAAGAATCAATAATTCTTTATCATCAAGGTTGAAGAGGGAGAGGATCATGTTGAAGATTCCCTGATGATGGGACTGGGATAACACAAGAAAAGCACACAAGGACTGCAGTCAATTGAGCATAATTGGTTGATTTGCAATTGAGTTCTTGATTTATAGTTTAATAGATTGTCTAATTCAGTATCTCCTCTATTACTTCCACAATTGCAATATCTTAGTTCCTTCTGTGTATTCTTATTAAGGTTCTTGAAGTCAAGAACTCTTGATGGGAGAGTATCATTATGGTCAATAGATAGTGATAGACTAATGGTACATTTATCCTAAGGAGAAGGTCAAGAATAGTAAGATTTAACTACCATAACTAGCAGGTTGATGTGATTGTTGCAACAGGGCTACTTATGCCTTGTTATTTGAATAATAACACACTAATATGTTGATGAATTTCCTCTCTTCTGTTTCTATTATTTCTTTGGTTCTTCCTATTTGTGAACGCAATTAATGTCATAACATTATTACTCATGAATATATGACCATACTCTAATCTACTGTCAAATTTAGGATGATCTGTAGCAAATAAAATACATCCCACAGGGATTGATATTATCAAATTGTTGAAGCCAGGCTGAAATTAAAATTTTAACCACTCGGTACACTTATGATTCATCTTGACACGTAGTGCATCAACTGCTAAATATATGTGAACCATTAGCATCACAGATCAATTGACTGAGATGAGTACATTACCTCACCAAGTGTCTTCCTATGTTTAGAGTCTTGTGCAACAACATCCTTTATAAGCTTCTGTAGTTTTCCATCAATCTTGAACAAACATTGGAATAGATGAGAGCAATAAATTTGTCAAGTGCATAAATGCGGAGAAGAATCATTGATAAAGAAGAGAAAGGTAAGAAGAATGATAGATGCAAGACAACTATGAAGTCAATACGTACCTGTTTTCGTAGTTCCACTAATTGTGTGCAAGAATCCTTAAAGGTTAGCAATAAAGTGTCTACTTCAGAAAAAAGGGGACTTGATAACCCTTTTGCTGACCTCCAACTTGACAAAGTATCCGTTGTACTAATATTAATCAAACCCTCCAATGGGTCAGCCTCTTCTTCTATGAAAGATGGCAACAGCCCATTTACTAGGTTTGCAAATAGAGCATCATATGAGAAGTCCCCCTTCAAAAAAAATATAGCATTACAGCATACATCATTTAGTCAAATAAATCGTGGAGCACATGGTGTCGCTGTCACACATACACAGAGCAAAGCTTTACCTTGAATTTTTCTATCTCTAAAACAAGTGATGTGGAGCTGAAAGATGATGTTCTTGATATGCTATCACCATTGCTTTCATCCTGAGTCTCTTTCATCTAAACACCAGAAACAAGCATTTGCCATTCAGCCCTTTTGTAACTTCATTACAATAAAGCAAACAGACGAATATAACGAGGCAGTATTAGTATTGAAGGCACTCTTTTGATAGGCGTCTCACTAATCGGTGATGTCTCAAACTTGGAATTCAACACAAAGAGAGAGTGCTCAGTTGTTAATAAACCATTGTAAATCTCGGTAACATTCATATCCGTTACAGCTTAATACTTTGCAAACTTTTATCTTAATAAACCATTGTAAATATTGCAGTTACCCATCCAATCAAACATTAAAATGTAAGGAATCTACTTGTTTAGTCACCTTAATATATATCATTGAAAGTTAAAATTATTTAAATATCATGAACTTCACCGTAGATACTCTACACTACTCTTCGTAATATTATATAAGAAATTTTACACACACCTCTTTCAAACTCATTAACCCTTGATAAATACTTTTATGAATACGATAAGGCTTTGTGTGTAGATGAATCTAAGCAGATCACACACAAAAGAAAGCTCAGCATATGTCTTTTCTGGCTATACGACAGTGGCTCAACCAGTTGGCCTAACTAGGTTATCACTGATCATTCAGATTTTAAAACAGAAACCGTCATTTTGTGTTTCCATGTTTTTTTCTAGGTTATTATTTTAACTTTTTAAGACTAAGATCAACAAGCAGAAACCAGAACAGAACTAACAGAACTCTGATGTTGGAGAATATCAGAAGATAACACGAAATATTTAGGAGATTAATCAATTAACTCAATTCATGATTCTCAATATAAACATTCAACTCCATGTATAAGCTTACACCAACAAGGAAACAACAAACGAAATAACTACATTCACTAACCTAAACTCAGGATACCATGAGATCATGACCGACTATCTAATATTCTAATTTCTAATCAACACAACTAACAATTGAAAGCTGCTAACTAAGCTACCAATTTGCACGGAATTCTCTGATTCTACAGGTGAATAGCGATGCATGTAGGTATCAGGTATGCACGCATCAAGCTCATGTATCGAATTATCGAAATTATGAGTATGTTATCTTCATCATAAATCAACCTCCAATTCCTTATGGTTTCAATTAGTCGCCGGACTAATCAACCAATTCACAATCGACAGACCATAAGCGAGCATTATAATAGATGTACACATCTATGATTCTATAAATGATGTTCGTATCGACCACGAGAACAAAAATGGAGATATGCACGCATGACGTATCAAACTTATGTAACGAAATTAATCGTGAGTATGTTTACCTTCATCGTAAATCAACTTCCAATTCATTAAGATTTTAATTTGTCAAATCAAATCACAAATGACAGACAATAAGCGGACATTATAACAGATGTACGTATCTATGAATGATGTTCGTACCGATCACGAAATCGAAAAAGGAGGTGCGATTGATACCTGATTACGTGAATCAAACAGAATGAACGGAGGTGATGGTGGTGGTGGTGGTGGTGGTGGTGTGATGGTGGCTCGAGTCGGAACGGGTCAGATGCGGGTGTTTGGGTCCACGTGTGTGTGAGGGTGTGATCACCGGTCCTTGTATGCAGCTCACTCTTCCAACAACTTTTATACTTTTGTTATTAGGATAATAAGATAATCAAGTTTTAAAATATGATTTAATTAGATTATTTGTGCTTAAGAGGTGTTTTATTAAGTCGGTTTTCATGTTATGTTTAAATTATTAGATTGTTCACAATGTTACAGGTTATTTTTTTAATAACATGTGTAATCAGTATGTCAAATTAGTTTTCAATTGACCTCCATTTATTTTTTCCACAAATACTTTTTACCTTTACATTATCCTTTTCACAAACATTTTTATTTTTCCACCTCTTATTTTTTATTTACTTTAAATATAGATATTTAAATTATTAAAAATATATTTAATTAAAATAAAATAAAAACAACGTAAAACAATAAAATAAAAATGATCATACGAATTTAAAAAGAAATAGCCGTTATTATAAAAAATAAATAAAAAGTACTAAAATTATTTAGTTTATTATTATAAATATTAAAAAAGAATTAAAATTAAAACCATTTTAGTATTTTAAGACATTTTAAATAATTATAAAAAAATAAACTATAATTAACTTATTTAATTAAAATAAAATAAAAACAACGTAAAACAATAAAATAAAAATGATCATACGAATTTAAAAAGAAATAGCCGTTATTATAAAAAATAAATAAAAAGTACTAAAATTATTTAGTTTATTATTATAAATATTAAAAAAGAATTAAAATTAAAACCATTTTAGTATTTTAAGACATTTTAAATAATTATAAAAAAATAAACTATAATTAACTTATTTAATTAAAATAATATATTAAATTATTATTTTAATTAAAAGATTTTAAACAGTTTAATTTAAAAATTATTTAATAATAGTGGGGTCTACCACTATAAATATTTTAAAATTAATTTTATAGTGGTGGGCCTACCACCACCTTCAATCGCTCTTCTTGCAAGCGTCATCCACGTCGGCGACGGGCTGGCCACGGGCAAAACGATGGAGATAATGTTATAGGTTTTAGCGTGTTTTTTTATTCTGTTAGGAATATTTTTTCCTTTTTTTTAAAGCAAATGCGGATCGATGATAGTGATAATGATTTTAGAGGGGTTTTTTTTTTAATTTTTGATAAAGTTAATACGTTTATTAATGTTTTAATATAATTACATATATTAAAAATATCTCAACCGTACATCTTCTCCAATTTTTTTTTTTGACAAAAAAGAATTGTTGATGACTAAATTTTTTAATCTAGTCATTTAATTTAGGCAACATATGCATGTTTAATTTAATAAAACACTTTTAAAACTTGATCATTATTCTTTACTATTTTTCTATAATTATTTTTTTATATTTTTATAATATTTTATAACTTTTATACATTTATTTTAATGAATTTCCATATATTACAACGCTAGCTATTATAAGTGAACCTCGAAATCGCTGAGGGGTAACAAATGAATCTCCTGCATACCAAATCTCATATGTGAAAAAGCTTCAAACACACCAAAATATGAAATGTTTAATACATTAATTACCAAAATATGAAATGTTTAATACATTGATTATGCTTAATGACTGTTTAGTTAAAATATCACATAAAATGTTATGTAAATAAAAGCTATTTCAATAAAACTAATGTTTAAAGCACCTATTAATGCAATAATGTAAGAAGAATTATGTTTGGCTTGGAGTCCTATGAGTTTGTAGTATATTTTAATTATCTTGTAATAGTACATGTCATCAAGTTTGGAGCTCTCAAAACGTCTACTATGAGAACATGGTTACATTACATTACTGGAAGATTGGTATTTAAGTAAGTTTAAGAAACATATGTCTGTCTATAACGACCAACAACTAAAATCAGATAGATGATAACTAAAATACGCATACCAGTAATTAATGTGATACATAAAACGAACAAAGACGTGTATATAACAAATAGTCTCATACATAAAACTAGAAACTAATAAATTTAAATTCAGACGTAATAAATATACAAATACAAATACTTTAAAAATCAAAACGAATAGTCTTTCATAATTATTTAGCAAAAATAGTCTTTCGACGCAATAATAGTTTTGGGTTTTTCTCTTAATGATAGGTCCTCATGAATAAAATGAAAGCGGTGGTTCACAACAAGAGAAGAAAATGAAAGTTTTGCTTTCTTAAAAAAAGATACAATAAAGATGTATAGACAGTTGATTAATAAGGTGGGAATGCCATATCTCATCAACTTTTTCGGTTTTTAAAAGATGATAAATTTAATATTGAATTTTTTGTCTATTTAAGCTTGTGAGTTTTCTCGAGCTATAATGAATTTGTCATTCGTAATCCACACAAACTTAAGTCCTTCAATAAGCTTCTCAACAACATCCCAAGAAATGGTTCATGGTTGTATTCAGGAGCGAAGGTTTATCGGGGGCGGAGAGCCCCCCACCCTCCAGTTATTTCGTTTCGAAGTAAAAACTTATACGCATAATAAAAATTATTTTTAATCCTAAACTCATTACAAAGCAAAAATTATATTTTTTTTCAGAGTAATTAAATCTATAAATCTTAAACAATCTAATAAAAAAATTTAATTCAATTCATTACTACTCGTTTTTTTTCCTATCGACTTTACCACTCGTGGGATTATTAAAATCAAACAAGTATTAATATTCAAATTGCGTGTGTAAGATCTAAGGAAGCATGCTATTTCCTGGAAGCTACAGGCTTATATTGCTCAAAGCTTTATAAATAAATTTATTATTATTATGGTCTTGGTCTAAAAAGCAGGTCCATTTGATTTTATCAGATCTAACATGAATGTATCATGAAACTTATTTTTTTCTTTATCAAAAGTAAAAAAAAAAAAAGATGCTTTAATAATAGTAGTTAATGTTTCTATGTTGACAATACACGATCATGTCTACATATTTAGTAACAATAATAAGGTATCGAAGAATTGCTACCTTAATTTTAACACAGAACGAGCGATGAAACAAAGAGTTATATCAGTATGAATTCAAGCACTAGTTAGGCTGAAACGCTTTAAGAAAATGATTATAATAGATCATAGAAAAAACAACTTCTAAAGACGTAGTAATAGAATTACACAAACCTAAAATATATTATTTGAAAAATTAAAAATAGAATTGCTTTTAAATTTAACTTTTTGAAAAGTAATTTAGGAATTTTATAAAATAAAGACATCCAAAATCACGTTGTGAGCCAAATGAGACTCTGGATTGTAATGAGCAAGAGATATTTTTAACGAGACTTTTAAAATTAAAATTTTTTTGACCGATTTGTATTTTACGAGACCAATGACTTGTTTTGGACTTCAAAAAGCAACAATAATATTCTATATTTTTATGTATAATAATCAATAAACAATGCTTTTGTTACAAGTTTTTTTCAATGGTGAATGGAAATTTATAATTCGTTTTTGGATGCTATATTCATGGTGTTGGTAGAGGAATAAGTACAAAATATTCTTTATCCAAAGTTATTTGTTTTCCAATTAATTTACTGATATAACAACTTATAACTTTTTTAGTTAGCACTACGAGAAATGAATACGTGTTTCACATGAAAATGAAACAACACGTCAAATATATCTACATGAAATGTTAAGGAAAAAAAATACTCATATAAAGACAAAGTTAATGAACATAACTCACATGAGGGAGGTTGTAACATGATGTAAATCCAAAACCACTATGTATCGTTATTTTATTAAAATAAATATAAGACAAAATTTTGAGTATAAATTGGCTTGCTTGGGCAAGTACTCCACTCTTGTGGCTTGGGGTCTCTTTGTTTGTATCATTCCTAACTCCAAAATAGAGAGAATGGGGAGATCACCATGTTGTGAAAAGATGGGCTTAAAGAAAGGACCATGGAGTCAAGAAGAAGATCAAATCTTGATTTCATACATACAAAAACATGGCCATCCTAATTGGCGCGCTCTACCCAAATGTGCCGGTAAATATCATACCTGTCTTGATCGTTTTATTTTTATCAGTTTTTAATTAGTGAAAGTTGAACTGGTGTACCCATTCAATGGTTGGATTGGTTCGGAGGTAATCTTTTTAAGATCTTTTCTATCGATTATAAATTTTGAATTTGAGATTTCTTTTGTGCGTATGAAAGTGTTTACAACTAATATAGCAAGATGATGGTATTGTGTATTGTGATTGTTCCTTTAGGTTTGTTAAGATGTGGAAAGAGTTGCAGGCTTCGTTGGACTAACTACTTAAGACCAGATATTAAAAGAGGAAACTTTACCAGAGAGGAAGAGGACGCCATTATTCATCTACATAGAATGCTCGGAAATAGGTATCGTAATATCGTTTAATGAAATCCGTATCTTTAGTAGCTATCAATGTTAACTAATTTCAGCCATTATATATCATCCTTGTTTATTTATAAACATATATAGATTATAAACAACAACGTTATTTAAAAAAAACTGATTTATATATTGACACTTTGTTAAAAAAAACTCTTTACATACAAGTGTATTCATATAACTTCCACCATGTGAGAAATAATGCTTTCTAAAAATCTTAAAGGTTTTCCAATAAATTTACAATTATTGTAGAATTTTATGCGTAAAAATTACTCCATAAAAGTCACGAATGCCACATCAAAGTATCTGAACGTTTTTTGATTTCAACAAAGCGGTATTCTAAAGGCACCTAGTTTACTAAAGACACCCCTATTATACTAACATATGATGTATGTATACAGCCATATAGCATTGTATATGGACGTATATAGCATGAGTGAGTGATTTAAAAAGATGTAGACGATGTTTACATTCAACTATAAACCATTTTTAAAAGGTACTAGTAGTATGACCCAAATACATGCTAAGATATTTGAAAATCCATATATGTTTTTAAGACACCTCCTTTCAACAACACCCTTTAGAAAATTAGATCTTAAATTTATTATGAAAGAACCATTAAAAATTATGTTTTTTTTGAGATTCTTTAAATATTCCAATTGGCCATTGGTCACCACGAATCTCAATCCCAGTTTTCCTGCTTTTTGAATTAATTAATCAACTAATAATTACTAAGTACACATGTATACTCTTAATTACAAAACAAAATAAGTTATATGTGCTTGGACATAAAGTATTAACTTATAACACAATAGAGTAAAGACAGAATATGGAATACTTTATTATAAATGATAGTTTGTGTTAAAAGATTATTTTGTTTGATTTTACAGATGGTCGGTAATCGCATCAAAATTACCTGGTCGAACCGATAACGAAATAAAAAATGTTTGGCACACTCACTTGAAGAAAAGAACCCAAAGCCACCAAACATGTCACATGAAATCCAAACATGCTTCAAAGGCTCCATATGTTGAAGACTCGGGTGTTTCACAAGGTCTTGTAGATCAGAAGGTAAATTACTAGACAAAAAACGATTCATCTCGACTATTCAACCATCGTCTAGCGAGTCTTCATCAGTCACACACTCCACTAGTGTACCTAAATATGAGGAAATCAATCATGAGACTTTTCTTGATGATAGTTTTTGGTTAGAAGCACTATCGAGCGAGGGTAACAGCACCAAGGAACATAAGTCGTTAACGAACATATGTGTTGAGCTTCCAACAACTTCGCTCACATACCTCAAAAGCGCATATACTAGACATTCAAATGTTAGCTGTGGAAAGAATGACATGCATCTCTGGCATGATATTTTCATACATAACGAAGAATTATCCGAGTTCCCTGAATTTTAGGACATTTGTATTCTAGCTAAGACCAAAAAAATAACATATTTACCTAGTCAAGTATTCTTTTAAATTATTATTAAAATAATGGTTGTATTTATCATAAATAATAACTTCTTACTAAATAACCATCAAATTTATAGGTTTCCTGCTCAAGATCAAGGATCCTCAAGAAAAATTTTATATTTCAAAGTCATGTTTCCTGAAACTTAATAAAAATAAACATCGCATTCAACATGAATATATGTGTCATATTAAAAGACAAAGTTTGTTATTATGTTTAACAAATATCATTTAATCTTATTATACTTCAATCTAAATTTACTCCACTTTCATGTTTAAAAAAACACATAAGGATAATACCCAACACCATTTGGATGAGGAGAATACAACTCCACCAGTGAATTTATAACCTCTATTAATTTTGTTTAACTTTTAAGAAGTTATACTTATCAATATAATGATATTTAGGGTCTGAATCATGTAAAAAATCATTCTTAGCTTAAGAGATATAGAAAAAACATACTGATAAAACATTAAAATTATCTGAAATAGACAACGAAAAACACAAGTCTAATGGATAAGAAAAACCCATTAATCTATAAACATCACATTAATTGTCTATAAAATCAACATGAGACAGATCTCAAGCCTTACAACATCCTCTCCTCTTTCAGCCATGTCTAATTTTTTACAAAGATTTTGATGATCTTATAAAGTTCATCAATGTCCCAACTTTTTACGATTTGACCAAAAGATTTAATGCACAAAAGTCTTCAGACATTGCGCTAAATATTTATGAGAAGCGATAGAATATTAGTTGACATTTTAGTCTACGGTTTATAGTTGAGTGGCTTGTTCATCATCCCTTTATACAAGTAGATAAAATCCATTTTTGTTCCAGATTTGACCATGGTGAAAAAAAAAATTAAACCAAAGCATGTATATCCAATCAAACTGACGAATATCATTGAAGTATGGTGAAAATGGCAACTCTGCCTATGACAATAAGTGTTCAAAAATTCAAAAAGCACTCTGCTAAACAGCGTCAGATCTACGACAAACAGCTCACCATAATTAATTTCACAAGAAATTAAAAATGGTGTTATTTAGGGGAACACAGTAGCTGCTCAGAAATCCACACATCTAGTATAACCACATCGTTATGTGATTGAGATAAAGAAATAATTTACGAGAGACAAGAGTATGCGAGAGCCTTTTCCTCTGTTAGCTCTTCGGCAGTCAAGTCCAGCTTCTTCCTTGAGAACTCATCAATGGAAAGACCTACAAAATGAAACAAGCCACGAGTTAAGTAGAAACACATGGTTGCCACTTCATACTAGCGGTAGCAATTTCCAAGATCGCCACACACAAATACAAGGTTTTGGGTGGTCATAACTATCACGTTTAATAAATGGGTCATGATCGGTTGACTCGCCAACCTCCTCATGCCGACCCGCCGACCCGCCAACCCGTTTACAACCATGATTTATTACAACCTACCATCCCAATCATGTTATTATTGATCACTACCCACCAACCCATTTGACACATTTAGATAAATGGGTTGATTACATGACTTTAAGAGTGTTTATGTTGGGGTTTATGTTTCTACCACAAATATATATAGGTTCATGATCAAATTAAACAGTTCAACTCACCAACCTGGAAGCCATCAACCTGACACAATTGACACCCCTACTTCAAACAAGAATTATGGAACTAAGGATATGGAAAAGATCTCACCTTGAACTATTGTCCATTCTCCGTTGCGGCAAGTGACTGGGAAGGAGTAGATAAGCCCAGCTGGAACATTGTATGAACCATCAGAGTACACACCCATTGAAACCCAAGTTCCCTGTAATTTGCATCACAATGTCAAAAAGGTAAAACAAATCAGATTATAATTCAAAAAAAGAAAAGAAATAAAAGAACATAGGCTTGAATGGAACAGTATGTCACAAGAGAATAGCACTAACCTCTGGAGTTCCACAGACCCAATCACGAATGTGGTCACAAGCAGAGCTCGCAGCAGAGAGTGCACTAGAGAGCTTCCTAGCCTTGATGATTGCAGCACCACGCTGTTGAACGGTGGTAATGAATCCAGATTTCAACCTAAAAGAAATAAATGACTACAGGTGTAAGTACATGAAGAGTTTAATAGACACAAAACAAGAGCACTGTTTTAGGGGGACTTTCATACCATTCATCATCATTTACGAGCTCTGGGACACGCTTCTCACCAGCTGGTGTGGTAACAGTTGCATGGGTGACATCAGGGTACTGAGTTGATGAGTGGTTACCCCAGATAATTACATTTTTGACATCAGACACTTGAACATTAAGTTTCTCTGAGATCTGTCCAAGAGCCCTGTTATGGTCTAGCCTTGTTAAACAGGTAATGTTCTTCTCTGGGATGGATGGTGCAAATTCCTTCAAGATCAAAGCATTGGTGTTTGCGGGGTTAGCAACAACCAAGACCTGGAATCAGAAATAAGCAAAATTAGTTAGAATTATATCACACTGATGATGAAAGAAAACATAAAGAATTTTCTTTGAACATACAAAACACATCAAGAACAAATCAAGCTAGGATTCTATAGTTAACTAGTTTTGAATCTTGTGTTTTTCTTCTAAAGAAAACAGTGCCCACTATTATAATTTTTTTCCTTGCACAATACAAGTAGCCCAGGAAATACAAAACATAATGTGTTGGTCCAGCATTTCATTATGTGTAGAAAATAAATTAGGGGCGGGCTGGTGCATTCATAAGTTGTTTTTTGGAATTCCACTGTTCATTTAAACAACAAAACCTGTGTCTTCGCAAAATTTAGCTAAGGACAGCATTTAAGATGCATGTTTATACCCGTGTTGAGTAGTGAAACATATTATTCAAGTGACTCCCTTGTAAGTTGTAGGGTACTTATGTTTCAAGCATGTACTTTCATGAGCTAGGTGAGTAAATTTAGGAGCATTAACCGCCAAGAACATGCATGAAATTCAACCCCTTAACAGTCATTTCCATATCAACTTTGTCACCAGCCATAGAATAGAAAATGAACAATGCCAACACAAATGTACGGAAAAAAATTGCTCGAATTTGCGTTGATATATACTATACAAATCCTTTTAGAATTCTTGATTCTATAACTACCAAAACATAATGCAGGTTCATAACACCTCATCTTTGTCACAATGTACATCGTCAGCTAATATTTCTATATCATGATCTGCAAGTATTATTATCATTAGATAACAGTAAATAAGTAAAATTCACCTTGCAGTTTGCGGCGGCATGCTTTTCAAGGGCAGAAGCTTGGGATTTGTAAATCGAGACATTCTTGGACATAACGTCTTTTCTTTCCATTCCTTCTTTCCTGGGAAATCCACCCACCATGACCGCTACATTCACACCCGTGCATGCCTCAACGGCATCGGTAGTGGCAACAACTCCTGATATAAGGATTCCAATGCATTTTCAAAATATGAAAGATGACACAATAAAAACATCAACAAATATAGCAAAAACAAAAGTCAACTAAATGAAAACCTTTAAGGAGGGGAAATGCAGCATCCACCAACTCCATCTTAACTCCATTCAAAGCCTCTGCAGCTGGTGGAATGTCGAGCATGTGCAAGATAACAGGCTGGTCAGGACCCAACATAATTCCTCTAGCAATCATGGGTACAAGAGCATATCCGATTTGTCCTGTTAGAAAAACATAGTTCAATCAGTATGTTGATGAATCCTTGGTCAGTCGCTGTAACCCTAAGGAAACAACACTACTATACAACCAAAAAAATATTGGATTTCAATTTTCAAATAAACATATCTGAACAAGCAAACATAGATACATAGAGCTTTTTTCCAAACAGTAGTCCTAAATTTCAATCACTAGTTCGCTACACTAGTTGATGAAGACGACATCAAATATACTGCATCTTGCATATCATGTCTTCCATTGAAATTTAATTTGAAACCACAATTTCCTTTTTGTGTGCCTTAGTACAACACAATCTCAAAGTCCCATAGCACAGGTTCAGATGGATTGGCAGACTAATATCAATAAACAAATTATCCAGATAACCAAAATAAATCAAAATCAAGTAATCAACAACACCTCAGGAAAACAAACAATCAAACAAAAAAGGGAGCACACATTAAGTCATCTTTACAAAAACTCAGTAGTCACGCAGGTTATAGGTTACACTAAGCAACATAAGAGCACATCACAGATTTGTGTTAATCAAGATATAATACTACACCTCTTCAAATTTTAGAACATCAATCGCAGGATTTAAATCAAAAAGCACCAACCCTAGTTTACCTTGACCAAAAACATACAAAACGATACAGATTTAGTCAACAAATTAAGCAGAGATGAGTCGGATCTAACTCAATTGGACACCAAACCAGATCACACACTCATACACCGTTTGTGCGTGCTGCCACACTTGCTAATAACATATCAGATAAGGTATAAGTATAGATTATCAAATCAGACATATTCGATCAAATGATCTACTTAAACCCTAGTTCGTCGTGATCGAAAGCGTCCAAAACAAAAGACACACAAAATTCATCAAACTAAGCAGAAACAGATCCGATCCAACTTAATCCGAACTCAAACCAGATCACACACACATAACCCTTCGTATGTTCGTACCGCAAAACTTGCTAATAACAAATCAGACAAGCTACAAGTAAACCAGCAATCAGATAAGATTAGATCAGATCAAACCAGATCAAGTAAACACAACCAGTAACAGAATAATATCCAATCAAATATGAACAAACTGAACAGATCCGTAATCAACCTCATCACTATCCAAAACAAGTGAAATCAAACAACAAAGAGATCTCAGATCATACCTGCGGCACCAGTAACAAGAACACGAACCGGATCTTTAGCCATTGGCGATGAAGAGATGCGAGAAATGAGATTTGAAATATATGTAAAAGGCGATGAGAACGATGATATAGAGGGAGTGATAGTAGAGCAAAAGGGGGTGATATTTATGGAGATGAAGATGAGAGTCTCGAGGAGATGATATATGTGTGATACGACGACGTTGTGGATAACAAAATCTGCTTTTTTATCTGTTTGACATCTGGACCACGTTAGGCTGGTTCACGGACCGCACACCTGGACCGCACACTTGGACCGCCCTAGCGGTTCTGGGCTTAAGGTCAAGGGTGTGTGTAGTGGGCTCGTGAGGTGGAACGTGTCGTTTTTATTCGGTCGAGGCGTGAGGCTGGAATGTGAGGGTGGTAACGGGCGTTGCCTCTGGATGAAATGATTTAGCAACGCCTCTTTCAATGACATAATGATATGTATACCTTAAAAAGTAGTTGAAATAGTGTGTTTCAAGTATCAACTATAAACGTATTAGTTTAAGTAACTTTTATTATTGTAAATTTTTGTTGTATTGAATCAAAGTTTTGCTAATGATTTGGTTCAAATTTGATTGCACGATTGTACATAACAAGAAAGTATAAGTGTATAAAATATATTAAGTGATGATGATTTAAAAGTTAAAACTTAAAAAATTCACTCATTATGTTGTATTGTTAAACAAAGCTCATTCATGTGTTTAGTTTGATGATAAATAATTAAAAACACAAGTAAAATCGAAGAATTATATAGCCTGAAATCTTATAGTCCTGTTTGATTTGTTCTAACAGTTTTCGAGTGTAAACGTGAATCAAACTGTGGCGTATGATTTGAAAATTTATAAACAAAACGATCAAAACTTTAAAAAAAATAACCTATTGTGAAAATAAAGATGGGACTAGTTTCATGGTTTTAAACAGCCAAAAATATAAGTTTCTCTAAATTCAACGTAATAAATTATTCCACAATAAATATAGAATAAGAAAGTCAACTTGCAAGTCGTTGTTGCATGAAGTTGAAAATGACACATCAATTGTTTTTATTTCTACAGCATGGAAATTAAATCATCCAATTTATTCCAAGAGAAAAGCATGCTTCATTGCTTCCCATAATTTTTTTAATTAATACAGAGATAATCATATTATTTATATAAGTAAATAAACAACTGTCAATATATTCGTTTAAAATGAGTTGTTGCTTTACTTAAATGGGGATATTGGCAAAGTGTCTTCCTCAAGTGTCAAAATGGCTAGAAGAACTAACACTCACTTAAAAACCCATAAAAGAATTGATGTAATTAGTACTGAATTATGAATGTCACATTTGTGAACATATAACAAAATCTCAACAATCAATCAAACAAGGTGACAAAAAAGGACCTCGGTGTCTAAAGAATAGTTGGATCCTTGTATCTCTTGAAGAGAGTTTCAATATCCGCCATCACATCGGGTGGTAAAGGTCTCTTTGTTGTCAAGAAGGCATCAATGTCCTCTTTTAGTTGCTCCACAGACGTCGCACCAATGATTGTGCTTGTCATAAACGGCCGGTCCCTCACAAATCCAAGTGCCAGCTCAACCGGACTGAGTCCGTGTTTCTTTGCCATCTTAATGTATTCAGCAGTTGCTTCCTGGCATATGAGTATAGCGTGTGTTAGAAACAAATCACATAGACCAAAATCAGTAACGCCAATTATGAAATAAAAACATGATAATATAGGTTAAGGTGATGAAATATACCTTGGCAATGGATTTGTTGTATCTTTCCATGTATCCAGGGAATAACTGAAGCCTACCCTTTTTAGCAGCTTCAGACTCTGGATCCAAATACTTTCCACTTAATGCTCCACCAGCCAGTGGAGAGTAACAAAGTAAGCCCACATTGCAGTTTTTTGGGTGGCATACTTCAACAAGATCAACTGCAAAAGTCGAAAGAACACATCAATTTTGGCCACAGTCGTTTATTATGTGATATATCCAGTGTTCTTGAACTCAGGCTGATTAAGCACCCGTCTAGGCTTTGGGTCTCCCAATCTGCTTGCATTTAGCATGATATATGCAGTGATCCTCTAATTACTATAGCAAAATAAAAAATAAATTGTAAAATTTGGCTGGGGTATTAAGAGTGTTTTTGTTTAAAATGAAATATCTGGTGATAAAGAAGATGATATGTTTTTCGGTTATTAAGTAGAGAGTGGGTGCTAACTTTTTGCTTTCAAATTTGAGTATTTTTTTAGTTGATTTTAGGTGAGGGGGATAAACAAAAAGAAAGAAAATGAAGATGGGGAAGAAGAAATAAAGACAAAGTCGAGATAATTTACTGTTATAGACAATTCTAGAATGGCATGTGACTAACTTTAGTCTTAACAAACTCTTCTGACGGAGAAACTAATATGGGTGGATATTGTGAGCGATATTGTAGTTTTGTCTAATGGCAACCATTGGACTTTACTCTAATACTTAACTAATTACTCTGCTTCAAAGCTCAAAGATCATATACAGTTGGTATCATCCAACTCAACCACTAAATCAAACAAAGGACTTTAAGATAATATGCATCTAGCCGTACTGAACTGAACATTGCATACATCACCCACAAAATGAAGGATCAAAGCAGCAACAGGTTATAAGATTCAAAGTTCAGATTGCAATACATTTCATATAACGATGAGAACTTACCCTCAAACTTGCACCTTACTAGCAGACTGTAACTGTTTTGTATACTGACAATCTTTGGAAGTCCTTCAGCTTTTGCAGCATGAATGAATTCCATAACTCCATATGAAGTTTCATTTGAAACACCAATGTAGCGTACCTAATTATACAAATAGGTTGTAATGTAACCACAATTTGAAACACTAAAAAGTATATCATGAAAATTTTTGGGTGAAAAGATGTCTCAATTGTTGCTAAGCACTCCACTAATGTTTATACAAATTTAGAACATCCAGACAAGCAAAAGATTACCTTTCCTTCTTCAATAAGTTCTTGAAAGGCCCTGAGCTGTTCGACAAATGGCACACTTTGCCTCCATTTCAAAGGATCATAAAAGAATTCCCCAAACAAAGCAACATAGCGATCTGGCCTGGAACAAAATCAGCAAGATAAGTATCGATCACGTATGTTTTCAGACTTAAATACCATGTAAATGAACCTTTACTGGGTTGTAACCGTCTTCATGACACACTACATATGATCTGGATAACACCATTGCTATATGGTTAAGTGTTCAAATTTTAAGGTTATGGATAGGAACAATGCTCGTTATAACCTTTCAACATACTAGTGGACATATGAACTAACCAATGAATTTGTAATAAATCAATATAATCAGTTTTCAGACGTTTTAAGCTTTTCTCCACACTTTCTTTAATGTTGGCAGCATCAACCCTCACAACTTCTGCATTATCTCTTATGTAAGGGGATCTCTCTGAATAACCAGCCACTTTAGTGGCCAATATAATCTGCAATGTGTCAGAAGAATATTATGGAATTATTGAAAATTATTTAATGAACATGAATTATATTCAAGTTTTTCAAGCATAAAACTTGTAATCAATGCAAATAAAGCTATAAAGAAATATTATTACCTTCCTGTTACTTATACTTCCGATTTGAACATTTATACTATCATTTAATTTGTAAGAAATGATACAAAAAGACTGTGATTATATCAATAAGAGGAAAAGTACCTGGTCACGAGGCCGAGATTTCATCCAATTTCCAATATAAGTATCTGTCAACCCTTGTGTCTCCTTCTTCATTGGAATCGGATACTTTAAAAAAATGGGAACAAATGTACATAAGAAGTGGTTAAAAGAGCAAGTAGTGGTTCAAATACAAACAAATAATCACTTGCGAAGGCAAAAGTATTTACTGAAAAATAGAGGTATCATCATTGTCTATTTGTCACCATAGATAGGTATTAATCGTCATTTAGTTTATTTATAATTAACATCAAACCAACTTACAAGATATTATTACTTATTGTAGATGTAATCATTGCTAAATAAAGGGATTATGAAGTAGTGGGAATGACTATATCTTACTACTTCTGCAGTGTCTAAAGTATTAATGCCATGTTCAAATGCATAAGAGAGCATTTCATGAGCCTCCTTCTCTGTGTTCTGTTCCCCAAATGTCATCTGCAATTTTAGCATGAAATAGCATTAGAAACTTAAAAGATATGCTTTATAAAAAGATTTCTTCCGACCTATATAAGTTGAACACTTGCTAGAATCATTTGTATTGAATGATAAAATCATCAAAGTGAACAACATATGTTAATATACCGAACTACTAAGCATAAATTTGAAATTAAACCCCTCATACCGACCAATAATCCAATATTGCCTGTATTGCTCAGTGAAGCTCACAACTTTGTTTCTAATGCCCGGGTGGCGGCAGAGACTTCCCAGGAGGTCACCCATCTTAAAATTACTCTCAACCCAAGCACGTTAATTGTGGAGTTCGCGTCTCATCCACAATAAACGCTCCAAAATGAGTTGGTGATATTTCAAGGTCAGGCATTCATAGCCCAGTATATCTCTTGTGGGCAAAACAATAGGATTTGCCTTGTCACAGTAAATTACCTAACAGCTTCTTGATTATGAGGTTAAGAGGAAATCTAAGTTGTACAAGTGACAATAAGCAGCATAAGTACAACTGTACAAGTCATAACTATCATAACTAACATACATCTACACACTCTAATACCTACAAATCCATACTTCATACAGAGATAAATCTAATTATCTATGTCATATGTTTTACGATATATCGGCATTACAGCTAACAAATAATCAATTACATGTGACGATGACACTGTAACCCATGCGATGACACCATATACGAAAATCGGTAACCGACATTAATCAAATCGTGATTATTAGGGCAAATACAAACAAAACCCACAATCAACAAACACAAATTGAAGTAATTGATGATGAAACAGAAGGGACTCACAGTGCCGAAGGTGATTTCACTGACTACAAGATTGGAATCCCCAACTTGATTATACTGCATTGCGCTTCTCTGCGGTTGCGCCATGGCGGTGATTGTAGAGGCGAACCTGTGCTTGTTGACGAACTTTTTGAGGGGAAATGGAGATGAGAAGTTGCAGGTGTAAGCATGGCGGTTGTTGTTGGAGAAAAGGGGGTGAATCACAGGGGAAGAAGATGAAGCCATTGGTAGACCTTTGGAGAATTGGATAGAAGTTGAACTACATAAAAAAATTGCGGGTGTGGGATTGCGCCACGTGGAACGGTCAAATACGACCCGTTGCCGGGATGTATCGAACCAGAATCGAGTATATCATGAACTAGCTTTAGTAAACCCGTGTATTATACGGGTCGAATAAATAAAATATTAATATAATAAATTTATTAATTATAAAATAATATTTTAAGATATGATATGACTGAAATTACGTATCAGAAATGACTATAAATAATAACACAGTAATATCAACTTTTTAAAATTTTTTAAAAAATAAACATTTTATTTTAAAACAAACCGTATAAAAATGTTATTTTTAAAAAAATTTCTTATTACAACTCCCAGATTTGATTATTTTTTGTTTTAAAAAAATTGACTTATTAAAAATATTAATTTATTTAGAAATAACCTTAATAAATAAATTTCTTTCTTAACTTATTATATATTAAAAAGTACTAAAATAATTTTATTAGTAATTAAAGTAATTATTTAATAGGAGAGAAAGACGGGAAAAAAATAGTGAGAATGATTGTGGTGCTGACACGTGGCACATCTATTTACCTTTTTATTAGAGTAGTAAGATATGATAACAAGAATCAGGTCGTGGTCCCGACAAACTCCTAATGATTCTTAGTCCAAATAGTTTAAGTAATGTATCTTAAATTGTATCATATGTTTTTTTCACTTGGGACATATTTAGGATTGTTTATTTTGTTTGGAAAAAATTTTAACAAAAAAAAGTTACTAACTTATGACTCTTTAAAATGAGTATTTAAAAAAGTGTTTAAATTAACTTATAAACTAAAACGTTGTAAAATGACTTAAAAACATAATTTAAAAATTAAAAGAGTTAATAGAAAGTAGTAGAGGGGTATAATAAAAAAATAAACCAAAATTAGTTTTCAAAAGTTAATAAATAATCCCCTACTTACTTTTCAAAAACTATTTTTTACCTTGTATGAAAAGTCAATTTTAAAAATACTTTTGGGTTTGACAAATAATTTTTTTGATTTATTAACTTCTTAGAAGTTAATAAGTTAAAAGTAACTTTTGAAAATTTATTGCCAAACATGCACCTGATATGAGTTACCTTTGAATGGTAGTTTCAAGTTCGTGACTAATGCGGACGAAGTGGTGAATGAGCGTATTTTCGGAGACATGATAGTCTAATGCCCCAAGGTATGTCAAAATACGTAAGAGTAATTAATATAATTTGTAGCATGTCAAAATATTTAAATTTGTCTAAAATACTCGTAATTTCGAGTTTTCTGAAAATATAACTTTATTATTGAGTAACATATTAATGTATTTATAGTATAAAATTTGTACGGTCTTAAATTAAAGAATTTCAGAGTTGATAAACAATTGTTTAAAAAAATCAAAATCATGTGTCGAGAAAAAGAATATGGTTCAATTTGTATGAATTTAGTTTGAGTTGACTATTGAGTTTGCAAACTCATACAAGGTGTTTGTTTCAACTTAGATCACATGATGGGCGTTTGTAGTTACTTTTAAATTTGACGGTGTAACATAAGTTTGTATATTGTTTGAGATGATTTTTTTATTTGTCATGTTAAATATACCTTCTGTTTTATTGATGAGCCTCTTAATATACAATAGCATAAAAGGTTGTATGCGGATGTATTCAAGTTCAAATCATATGCATATAAACACACGCAAATGATTATATAGACATATAAACCGATTAAAACCAAATAAAAAGGATGCATTTAGTAGTATGTAGTACATTTAGCAAATCATTTTCTCTTTGTAGGTGATTATTTTATGTGCCACCGATCATTTATCTTTCCCGCATCAATTGTAAGTTTCCGATTGTTTATGGTTTTGTACTATTTTTGAAATGATTCATGCGTTCTAGATATAAATAAAAAAATTTAAATTTTGTTGTCACCTATCATTAGCAAAATAAAATTCAGAGTACTACCTGCTATGACAATCAAGCTTGGAAGCATGTCTTATTGTTACAAAAAAAAACAAAAGGAAAAAAAATAAACATTTTTTATTTCAGTTTACTCATTATAAATCAAAACTAAAAAAGATAAATTGTGAAAGACTTGGTGTTTAAAACATAAGAAGGTAACATATCTTATGTAATCAGTTTTGTTATTAAAGGTCATAGGAATTTAGACAAACTTAAAAACCAACCCTTTATGGAAATATATGAATATGGAAAGTATGTGGTTTCTTTTTATAAGAGTAATGTTATTGAATTTCCAAACTTAAAATATGCCAGAGCTACATGCCTACATTGCAAACAAAGAGGAAAAAACAGATACAGAAAAGCACTAAAATTGTCTTGTTGACATGTTCATTTATATATCCATTATATGGATTATATGGATACTTATAGAATCAACCATCAACCATAACTAATAATATAGAAACTAATGGGAAAAAATATAAAATTGGTGATGGTTATATTAATTTATATTCATAAAACACCTTTTTTTTTACTAACTCTTATATAAAGACAACTTTTTGTTGCTTTGGAAGGAAGAAAGGGCTCATTTGCCATTTGGTAAGATTCCACTTCCTTTAGTCACCAAAACTTTGGCCCTGGTTTTGGTTGTTCCACTCTGGCCTGCCCTACAAATACAACCCTTTACCAAAAGCAATAATTAGCTTTATTATAAGCAAATTGGACCTCATAATGGTGTCAAAATTACTCTATTGCCCTCAATAAAAATTTATATAGCATTTTATCATCAATCATCTCAAATAAATAATCAACAATCATGTGGATCAATATTATTTCCTGTCTCATAATATGGTTGACAAGCATTTAAGAAGACAAAATAATATTCTATACAAATAAGATATCGATCTTGAACAAAAAATATTAAGTTTATGATAAATGTTTCTCCAAATATCACCAATCATTTTAAAAATGAACATATGATGGTTTTAAATAAAAAAAGAATTTCAAATGTGTTTAGATAAGACTAATCTCAGAAGAAGTGACCATTTAAGAAACCTCAATTCCACTTGAATAACCAAAAACAATTAGATAAACTTCTAGCAAATACAACAATATCATTGTTTGGTATATATTAAGGGTGATGGTTAAAAATGTATGGTTTTCTTTCTAGCAAAAGTTCTATTTTCTAGAAATAGTATTGATAACATTACACTAATTTAATTAAATTGTTTTTAATAATTGGATTGCAACAAATGATTTAATTAAATTGTTTGTAAAACATATCCTGTTATGCACAATGGCATTATCGATATTAAGCCCAATAACAGTGGCAATTAATTAGCTTTCAACTTACAATATAGTGATAAACCAACCAAACAATGGATATCACACCAAGGAAAGAACAAAGCATGTGCATTCCATCTATTCAAAGAATTTGGTACAAGCGTACAAGTTTCAGTACATGATGTACAAGCTAATATTGTTTTGTCTATAAATCATCCATTCTATTGAAAATGGCATTTCTCCATCTATTCATACCCAAAGTTGTGTAAATCATCCCATCTCCCTTCTCTCATTTCATCTCATTTCATGTCCTTCAAGTTCAAGTCCATAAAAAAGCTCATACACGCTCAGAAAGCGTGTGAGAGCTTTACTGAGATCATTCAATCTAAATTGCACATAAGTAAAGTTCGTAAGGTTATTAAAAATGTCACCACTTTTCTTGTTTCATCACGTCAGAAATTACGTTTCCGTCCAATGAGACAACGCTCTACCTTAAGCGAGCATTACTTCCTCCTTCAGGAGGGTTCTCCAGCCATATACATTAGTCATCGCTATGGTCAAAAGTCGGTTCAACCATCTAAAGAACCAACAACTAGCAAAAGTAAAGTACAAGGTGTATGTTCACCTAGTACAAGTACTCGTGGTGCCAATATGGAAAAAACCGTAGCAACAAAACATGGTTCGTTGCTACGTGAGAGAAAGAAGGATGGGAATAAAAACAAAATTAGAGACTGGTTACACACACGCGATACCCGAGGGATTGATGAGAGAGCGGAAGATTTTATTTCGAAGGTTCGAGAAGACATGAAGCTTCAAAGGGAACAATCCATCGTCGAGTTTCAAGAGATGTTAGCTCGAAGTGTTTGATTTCTTTTCCCATTATTACTCTTAACTTTACAACATTTGAACACCACAAACTTTAATTTGTTTTCTTTCAAATCTATCAAAGATTGCCATTTTGTTGTCCCATTTATTTTTCATGGGAAAAATGGTAATATTTTGATAATTTTCAATATTTTTAAACTATAATGTAATTTTTTTCCCAATTTAATTACAGAAGATAATGGGTTTTGTTATAGTAACTATGTAATGAAGCTCACAATTTTTGGATGTGACATAGAAGAATAAAAAACTTATATATGCGTGTCTTTACAAGGGTGTATATTATGTGAAAAGTCATTGGTTTTTGTATGGGTATATCGGTTTATTTGTACCATGCGTCATAGCTAGTGTATTACCTTTTATATTTTCATAAATAAATTCTAAAATGTAATATGTTTCATGTAACAAATGCAAATAAGAGTGTTATTTATATTGTGTGTTATGTTTTTTTAACGATGAATTATTTTTACAACCAGCTACAAACATAGGGTGGTTAATCAAACCCCAGGTGCGTTTAACTTTGAATAAGATATTATCAACCTGGACAAATAATTAAAGACAAAATAAAACTACAAGAATAGAAATGATCTTAACCATTTGATGAAAATAACACATTAAGATCTTATAGAAAATATTAAATTTGGGTTTTTTTATTCTCAATTTTCTACAATGATCTAACACTACTTGGGTCCAAAATTTTGTTAAATTTATATGACTACGATATCTATACCACTAACGCCACAACTCTAGACGAACTCATGTATTGAATCGGACCCTGACATCCGACAAGTCCGTTGGCTTTGCTTCACTGTGATAATGTAATTTTTTCGATCTAAGCTTAATGTGGACCTTTGTCCCTTTGTTGTGCCATAAACGATACGCGTAATCTTATCAAACTTGTCATTGGGGTTTCTAAGAGCTTTTCGGCTTGTATTATATGTATTATCTTAAGTGAATTACATAAACGGTACATATGATATGTAAAAAATACTTATTCATTTGACACAAAATTAATAGATTTAAGAATGGTTATGCATGGGATACATGTTTTAACAAAATTAATACCGGAGACACCATATTACTTACAATTACCTTTCTTAAAGTCTCAAACAACTATTTTTATCAAACTACATTTAACTATTAACTATTTCTTCATCTAACTAAAAATAAATGCCTCAAAATTAACAACAAAATTACATATATGTTCATCCGAATTAAAACAAGACCATAACAGATTTTGAGACATTAAAACACTTAATCCGAACAATCCGATAGCATAAGACCTCTTCCCACCACCAATAATATTATTTTCTTATCCCTCCTACATTTCATCATCAACATCATCATCATCTTCTTCATCTTTCTAAAACTGGAGTTTTACGAGACCAAATGCAAACTGATTTCTGTTTTTAGAAAACAAACACTTACTATTGTTATATCTTTCTTGAAATAGAAAGAAATAGGTTCATGCATATAATTAGAAATCATGGGTCGAAATAAGCTTCCTATGAAAAGAATCGAAAGCAACACAAGCAGGTTGGTCACATTTTGCAAACGTCGAAATGGGCTCATCAAGAAAGCTTACGAGCTTTCGGTTTTATGTGATATCGATATCGCTCTTATTATGTTCTCTCCCTCGGGGCGCCTCAACCATTTTTCATGCAAACGAAGTTTAATTAGTTAACCTAACCCTAATCGTGTTCTTAATGTTTTTGGACGTTATAGCTAATTATAGACGATTGATATTATCGGGCTATGTTATACAGAACCGAAGATGTACTCAATAGATTCGTAAATCTTTCTGATTCCGAAAGAGGAAGGTAATTAATCGAATTAAGCGTCTCTCTGTAGATTAATGTCTTCATTATCCCTCTATCAAATTCATAGTGTGATGAATGAGACTTTTGGTGTTTTGGTTGCAGTGTGATTCAACATAGAGAGGTATGTACGTTTTTAGTTAATTAATTCATTCATGCAAATATAAAAGTACACGTGCATGTTATCATTTGTTTGATCCTTGATTAGTTGATTTGTTAATGAATTATAATTTATTTACATGCTAATTAAGTTGACGTGTAAACACAATGTAGTCTTATGTATGTATATGGCTTGTCGTTCCAAAAATAATATGTACAACGTAAAACGGCGTAGTTTTAATTGCATTCTAAGAGTCTTAAGTTTAACAACTTAGGCTCAGAGAAACTATGAATTGTAAATAAACTTGCAAATAAATCGGTGATAGAGATTAAAATGGTTAAGAGTTTAAATATTGGAAGATACGATTATAAATGGTTAATAAAAGTAGAATATGAATTGTTACGAAACACATGAATTCATAAGCAACTAAATATGTACATATATTTTCTTATTAGATCGTTATATACTTATATTTTATGTTTGGGGAATAACAAAGATCAGGACATAAGATAAAATGATTAATTAATATATAAATTCTATAATAAGACTACTATGCTAAATTAATTCATTTTAGACAGATAATTAATACTCTTGTTTTATATATGCATGTGGAATGTTTTGATATGATAAATATTGCAGTATTTAAACAGCCTCCTAAGCAAGATCAGGAGTGAAAATGAGTTAGCCATCCATGTTCCTTGGTTAGTTAAGATAACAATTAATATTCTCAAAGTTTTAATAATACAAAGATTATATATTAATATATTATCTAAACCATTTGCTAATTACTTTATTGTTTTGAATCAGTCCCAGAGCCATCCATATGCAATCAGAGGTAGCTACAAACATTTGCATTTTGTTATATATTTGTATACAATCCTTATATAGATCTTTAAATAACGACCTTCTGTCTTTTAGGAAATCCATCAAGAAATTAGCTCCTTACAACAACAACTTCATATGGCCAAAGAACAATTAAGGTTGTAATCAAAAGTTGTTTGTATATATCTATATATACATGTGTTAATTCATCATGTTGCATATATGTTGATTATGTTCTTCTGTTATGATCCAATTATATTAAAGGATGTTCGATCCGGATCCAACAACGTTTACATCACTTTACGATTATGAATCGTATGAGAAGTTACTTTATAAGACGTTAGATCGGGTCACACAACGTAAGGTAATCTCTTAATTATGCTCTTGATATATATGATATTATTGTTAAAAGTAGTTGATAGAATTCTTATAATTAATGTGCGAAATTCATTTGTATTGTTTGTATCTTGTAGGAATATATGTTGAGTAACCAAACCCCTGCATACCATCCAAGTGTATTGCAGGTAATCAACACTCAAAATATACATTCATAATGATATATATTATTTTATCTTTACTACTATAATAAAAAGTAAATGAGAATGTCATGTGTTAACATTACAATCATTCTCATCATTTTTTCTTCATCTCTCTCTCCCATTAAATAATTATTTAATTATCAATAAAATTATTTTAATACATTTTAATATATAATAAATTAAGAAAGAAATTTATTTATTAAGGTTATTTCTAAATAATTGATATTTTTAATAAGTCAATTTTTTAAAACAAAAAATAATCAAATTTGGGAGTTGCAATAAGAAATTTTTTAAAAATAATATTTTTATATGGTTTGTTTTAAACTTAAAATGTTTATTTTTTTAAAAAATTTTAAAAAATTAATATCATTGTTTTTTTATTTATAGTCATTTCTAATACGTAATTTCAATGATGTCATATCTTAAAATATCATTTTATATCTAATAAATTTATTATATTAATATTTTATTTATTCAACCTGTGTAAAACACGAGTTTACTAAAGCTAATATTATATATAAGAAATGGGACGTTAATATATTGAGAACTGCGATGATCATATAATGTATTTGTAAGTATTGCTTAGAATGTGATACATTCAGCAGTTATTAACACTTTATTTTTTTTCTCTCTCACTAATTTGATAACCTTTTATGCACTATCCACAAAAACATTTTATGGTTTAACATCGCCAGTTTTTAACATATTATTATTTCTTAAATAAGCTTGTCATCTTGTCGACCCTGTATATAAGAATGTTGTATAATGATGACAAAAAAAACCATCATTAATTACATCTTTATCCATACCTGTTCAATTTTCTTACAAAACAATATATCATTTTCCTTTGGTATCTCCATAAATACAATGGTATGACTGAAATTAAAAGATGCAACAGGGAGAAAGCTCATCAAAGAACAATGATATCACTTATTGGCCCGAAAATGTCTGTTATGGAACAAATCAAATGGATGAACAAAACCACCCAACTATGTTTGCACCATGTTCTCCGGATAACACATTCGAAACCACGAGGTTCGTTTAGTGTACTATGTAGTCGTTTTTTATGACTGGTACCAACATTAGATATTTAAGATGATTTTATGTTTGACGTTAGCAATACATTTTAAAATGTTATGACATTCATATCCAATGATTTGACCTCGTCATGAGACTAAAAGATATAAGAAAAATGGATCTATGTTTATAAATGTTCAATGATGAATAAATAAGTTTAAGAGGTTTATATTGTGTTTTTCAGGAACCAATTGTCAAATGCAATATTTGACTCATTGCCAAAGTCAACTATGAATGAGGAACCACAAAACCTTGAAGGGTTTCAGGGTTGCAACCAAACTACTGAAGAGAGCCTTCAACAATGGCATCAATCAACGGATGAGCTTCTAACATCTCTCATGACACATGAAATTACTTTTTCGGTCACTAAGGTTCGTTACATCAACATTTTACAGCTTCATGCTACACATATCACTATTATAAAATTGGACTCTCTGTCGATGACTCTGTTTTTTTCTTGTAATGTATAGTTAACGTTTTTTATTTTAGGTATATAGATTTCATTAATCATAACATATGAAAAAAATGTTTTGATCTATAAATATAGTCAACTTGGTTTCATGTATTTTTTTTAAACTCGCATGGTTAAATAATTTAAGACTAACAAATAACAAAAAAGATGCCATGTGTTATTTAATAAGAAGTGTATGAATTAACTATATTAGCTTTTCATCCGATGTAACTAATCTCATTATCATATATAAAAAAGTTCCACAAAAACTATATAGGTGTCAAGTGATTTATGCATAAATCGTACATTTGAAAACTGATAATGCACTTTTTGATAATTAATTCGGTTGGTAAAAATGATTATTATGCTTATTTCCCTTAATCTAAGTTGCTTATCACTTAATTATATTACGTCACTAAATAAAGTTAGGTCCCTCTTTTCACTACACAATAGTTTAATTTTCACTTGATGTTTTGGTCAATAATCTATCGATGAAGGAGTTCTGTTTTGTTAGTAATCCTAATTTTATGTTTCGTGTATTGTATGTTTTATGTATGATACAATACTATTATTGTATAGTATACGTATCAAAAGTATGTGCGATATAACATGTATCGTTTTTAGAAAGATAACACTTTTGTACCTATAATTTATTCGTATATTTCTTAATTTCTTTTGAAGAAATGTATGTGGTATGCCTTATTTGTTATTTTATACTTATGTTTATGTAGCAAAATGAAAAGGTGAATCCAAGTGGAGGAATGGAATTATGCCAAATCAACGAGTAGATGCCTCCTTATTGTGTCATCAAGCAAGGAGCTAGTGACCAATGCATTCATGAACTCGTGATTTAAATATGTGTATAATTATTTATTTGGAATAATATATAATTTTATTTTAATTAATACCTGTTTTGTTCATTAATATTTCATGCTTTTGTTTGACATTTGTTTTGCTTTGTTGTTAAATGTAAACTACATATAAATGATTTGTGTTTGGCATGGTTTTATTGGGATAAAGATGTTATATTTTTGTATGCCATATACTTGTATGAATATTTTTGTAAAGTTTTAAGCTCGTTTAATTGGCAAGACAATTGCATACCAACTTTTACTCGCGTATACTTGTTTTAACATCAAATGCAAGATGAGATGAGCATAAGACAAGTGAGAGAATTTATGATGGAAATTTTTTCATACGTCTTGAGTTGCTAAAATACCGCTATCAACAAGCGTGCTAAACAAATGTGTAAAAATAAGTAGATCAAACAGGATGGATGTCAAGATGGTTAAATGGAACATGAACACTAAGGAATTAGATAGCGACGAGGAGCTAGAACTTGAAAGTAATGATGAATCATAAATGCATGATACCGATGGAGAGTAATTAAAAAAGTCATGAGTACATTTTAGTAATATTGTTAGGGCTCAAACAGTATAGATAAAGGCTAAGAGAAACCATAGAGTGAAAGTTCACATGTTAAAATGAACCAAGTTCAGAAAGGTTTGAATGAAACAATGCACATAGTATGGGAATCAAGGAGAAAAACAACTTGTAAAGTATTTCAGCCGAATGAATGAATATATATCATGAGTACATTCTTCCTCTCTCAAACGTCAGCCTTTCCTTTTTCTACTTCACATCAGTTGTTAAATTCCATTCCATTTCATTTCATTCAGTTCCTTCCGGCCAAAAGCCCCTAAGGGGGCGTTTGGTTGAAAAGAATTGAATGGAATGGAAAAAATAATATAATTTTTCAAGTAAAATTATATATTTTATTGCCAGCGAATAAAATAACCGCTGACACAATTAATCTGGACCGTTTGATCATCCTAAGATCGAATCTCAGCCGTATAAAGTCAGCGGTTATCAACGGTTTAAGGTGGTTATCAGTGGTTGCAGGTCCTCCAATGGCGGGAAACTCAAAATTTCACTTGTAGGTGGGAATTGTTCCATGTTTTAATCGGAGTCCACTGTTTGAGGAGCGGTTTGTCAGCGGTTTCTAGATTAACCACTTCACTACCTTCTTATAATTTACAAAGAACACTACCTCAAGAAGAAATGTTCTGATCGGTCACTGCCACCACCGAGGTGCCCATCGCCGCCTCTCAATCAACCGACATTGCCGCTCAATCGGCCATTGAAGCTACCCAATCAGTCACCGCCGTTGTTAAATCAGCCACCGTTGCACTTCATTCGTTGATATATTCGGGTAATCGGCTTGGATTTTTGTCATTGCTTCTATTATCATATTTCAAAGCCCGATTTCAGGTTTGGTGAAGACGATGAATTCGAGTCTTCCTTCTTCCACGAACTAAACCAAATAGCGTTTGTGTATTTCTATGAGATTTAGTGTTTCTTCTTATTACTAGGAAGGCCTCTGCATTTTTAAGACTAATAGCAATTAGCATCCCTTTTGTTTGTCCAGCCTTGAAAACAAAAGGTCTTCAAAGAATCCATCATATTGGTAAGTTGTTTATAACACAACAGTTATATTCTCTTAGCTCACGTTGTTGTATGATAGATATCTTAAATATTAAGTCTACTTTAACAAATCTTGAAAATCCATCCATGCACCTGGATGTTGATGTGATATCATCATCATATCTCCTGCTATATGTAAACGTATATACATATTTGATATGCATTACACAAATGACATGAACTCAGAAAGCCAACACCTTGAGACACCTTCATATCATCATTACTAAATCTTGCAGGTAGTATGTAAATTTACAACTTTGACTCTAAGTTTGATCACTTTTAGATTTTTTTAGACCATGATTGTTGTTGATCTGTTTGGTTTATGACTACTACAATAAAACAAACTCCTGACTTTCAATTAATATGTTGAGGTCAATGGTTGGACTTTTGTAGCCAGATGGGGTGTATCAATCGAGACTAATACTAAATGCTCTCAAATGTATTTGTAGAGAGTTAACAAGGCAATTGATGAGAAGGCATTCGCAGAATAAGGGTGGGACTATCTCAAGCAGGGCAAAAAAGTAAACCCATGTTTCAAATATAAGTTTTGATGAAATCTTAGAGGAAATTAGAACAGGTGATAGGTTGTCACACCCCCAAACCACGGCGGTATCCTGCGGGCGCGAACGTCATGATTTCATAGTCACTGATCGACCACTATATGGTTTTGTAAAACATATGTCTCAAAATAAGTTTAAAGTATATCATTGTTCAGAGTTAAATTTGCGGAAGCAATAGTAATATGGTACATTGTTTTCAAAACATGACATATATGAAAATAAATGGCCCTAAACATGAAATGATCCATGCTAGCTTAACTTGTTGCATCTTTCAACTTCCTGAGAAAACATGCATGAAAAATGTCAACATAATGTTGGTGAGTTCACAGGTTTTAAGTAATAGTAACTAGCGTAAAGGACCATAATACTTTTTATGATTTGATTGTTGTACATACAATGCTACAATATTATATAAGCATCGCAACCGAAGCTAGACTGTAACTGTAACAAATTGCCCCTACCATGCCTACCGTAAGCATGAGTGTGAACAGGCTAATAATGCACCCGTTTAGACCTCCAGTCAAGATTAGGGTAATTAATCCGGGTGGGGGTGGTCAAACCCAATAGTACTATCCATGATTACCTCACTTTGGGAAATAAACTAACGGTCCGATAACAGGGGACTTTATACGGTAAGTAAACAACTTATATAACATGTGAAATCATTAACAAGTAAATGTGTTCTGGAAAATAGTAATTTGCATGTAATCTCCCCCAAAATGAAAATAAGTAAAATGGGGCCGTGAAACTCACCTCAATTGCACGCGTAAATACTAGCAATAGTCTGTATGTACGATTGGTCTAGGAATCTCCTAAACAAAATCACGATATATTCATGAGGTCATGATTACTAACCCTAGATGGTCATGCATAACTCATCCTCGAAGTTAGTTTTGAAAATGTCACTGACTAATTAGCCACGTCGAGTCGTAAATGTTTTATTTAGATTATTGTCTTCATCTTTATTTTCCTAAAGATACATAATGTATTAAAAGTGTTTTATATTAAGTATAATGGTATTATACTTTCCATGTGTATGGGTTTCCCTTTTTACCAAATATCTCTAAAAGTTTACTTTTATCTAAGTATAGGTATTTGACAGCATTAAGGGAATTTTTGGGTCTGGTTGTCATCCCCTTTTCATGGTACAAAGAATTTTTATAAAATCTGATACTTTTATCATATTTATTTCTATGTCTTAGGATTCCAAAAAGGTATAGCTTGTATCGTACAACTAAGTTTAAGTGCCACTAAATGGTTCATGAAGCAACAGATGTCAGTGCAGCACTTTTCTGTATATGTCTATGGAATTTACCTTTTCGAGAGGTCAAAACTTACATTCACAAATAGAGCCTATATTACTTTTAAACCTAACACCTTAAGCTAAGTTACCACAGAAAGAAAATTTTCATTTTATTACTTTAAGCATAACTTATGCCTCATTCTTTCTGCCCTATTTATTCTGTCAAGAATTCAGGTTCAACACTTTAATTTGTTTGACGTTTTGGAAGGGTTATACTCATCTATAAATTTCAAGGTTGGATGGGTTAGAAACTAGACATCCTAAAGTTAATGTTAGGCTCAAGAAACGGTTCATTTGACCATGTTTAGGTCGAGTTATGGTCTTGAAAACACAGAACATGAATCTGCCAGAAAATGTTTTACATGTTTTGTTACTTTTTAAACTTTGGTAGAGCACTTTTGGGATGAGTTAGTAAACATGAACACTTCATGGTGATGTATGGGAGATTAGAAACAAGGTGATAACCTTAACCAAGCAAGGAGAAGAGATGGTAGTCTTGAAATGCAAGGAAAAGAAAGTTTGATCCTTTGAACTAAGAAAACCCAACAAGAAAAGGTGAAGAGGATGTTGTAGGATGCTTGGAAGCTTCAAAAATCACTTGATCTTCAACCAAAGGTACTTGAACACACAAGATTTGTAGAATTAAAGTTTGAAAAATGGTGAAGTGATGAGGATGGGTAGATGGTCGAATTATAGGAAGAAGAAAAAGAAGTGAGGTAGTGAATTTGTAGGTTGAAGATGACAAGAAAGAAACTTGTTTTATACTCAAACAATTTGGTCAATCAACTTTTGTAGAATGTGCTTCTACTTCACGGTCAAGGGAGGCCAAAGTGTGAACTATGTACGGCAATGGAACATATTACTTTAAACATGTGTTTAAAGGTTTCACAAATAAGGTAAGCCTCAAAATTATCAAAGTCAACAAATCTTGTAACCATTCTTGAGAGCTTGCATGGGAAAAATAAAAAGAGAGATGGAGGGTGTAGGATGAACGATCAACATGCATGGAGGGTTGGTGTTTTCAATTTTATGTAGTATTGGGTATTTGGGTGGTTTGTGTTACACTATAGATATTTATATATTTTTATATTTTTACTTATCATCCTTTTTTATACATTAAATTATTATAGGAACTCATATAATATTACATATTTCAATAGTTATGATATATTCATGATACATATCATGTTGTCGCGTTAAAAGATTTGTTCCGGGTAAAATATCAATTCACGCGATTAGGTTTATTTATAAATTCAAACTGTTCTAATGTATTTAATTTGGATTCTAAAATACTTTGAAACATTAGAATATATAAATATGCTTTGGAACACTTTAAAGTATTTATTATTACACATATATTAATTATCACTAACGCTCGTGTGTGTCGGTTATATCATGTGTATGATAAAATGGTAATTTCGTCGAATCACCAATGCATGAAATGTTATGCATGAAATTTTGTAATGCATGAAACGACTTCAATAAATGTAATTTAAATTGAAAATCAAGTGTTATAGGTGTAATTATAACCAAGTCAAGGTCGGGTATTGACCTGAAATTGCCGGTTGTCACATAGGTCTACAATGCAAGTTATTATTTTTAAAAGCTAGCTCTACATAGGAATTTTCAATCTTTGTCACTTCAAACAACAGATATTATTACATAATCCTTTTAATAGTTTCACCAGATGCAATTTCAGATTCATTGACTTTAACGGATCTTTGGATGTGTTTTCAATCTACTCTAGGGCTAGATAATCAGATTTAGAGAATTGGTTTGCATAAATAGAACCAACATTTGCTATTAGATTTTAACCTTCAATGATCACTTTCAAAGCTTACGTCCAAACACCCCTTTGGATTCACCAATATATTGCATCAATGAGGTTGCATTTCATTGCATCAAAACTTCTTCATTCAATCAATTCTTGCATGTATAAATGATAATTATTAGTCATACAAGTATGCAACACAATTTGTGTTTCAGGTGCTGATGATGATCAACAATCAAAGGCATGTCAAAAAAGCATATACATAAGAGAGAAAGTCAGTTCTGAATCATACATTAGGGTGATTGACTATTGTGAATCTACAGATAAACATCATTCCACACCTTATAGGTAACTATGCATTCTACCTGTTAAGAATACGTATATTATACATGGATATGTTTTGTTTGAATATTCTATCACTATTGATACTTATTGGGTTATTTAAGATATTGGTTATCTAGATTGCACCAGCAATATCAATGTAAAGCAAAGCAAGAATTTAAATGTCTACAATGGGAGAATATTTATCATAAAATGCATTTTCATTTTGATTTTGCAACAGAGGAGTTGCTCTATTGATTGAAGATGTAGATATGAGTTATGGAAATGCTTAATATAAATTGGATCATAATGTAAGAATCGAGATTAGGCTCTTCTTATGAGAGGTGCGATATTTACTTTTTGAATTACATCAAAATTACTTTTTTTAATCACTCATATCAAACCCATGGTAATTATAAACTAAATACACTAACTTTATTTATTGTCTCAGATAAATAAATGGCTTCATTTTGATTTATTTCTATTTTTCCCTTTCAAAGTCTTATTTTGATACAAATTAACTCTTTTGTTTTTGTTATTGTCCAGGCTAAATTTGTGTTATAAAGTATTCATTAAAATACGAGCATTTAACTTTTAGTTTCGGTCAAGGAAAAATTGATCCTTACACATATGAAATCTATTCAAATATTTTAGAATTAGTTGTGTCATGGTGTATCCCTTCTCGTAAATTATGGAGCTTTACAAAAAGTTTATACTTTGGATGTTTTTGTTGTTTCAGTCTCACAACTTGATAACCTAGGCAATAGAGAGAGAACATCAATAGCTAATCTTCACTAATTGTTCTCTAACAATGTAAAATTTGTTTTCATTTGTTTTAGCACAATATTTGATAACCAAACAAAATGAATGTTCATGTATTCCTTTGTTCGAGAAAAAAGTGTGCATTGTTAGAAAATTCTTTCAAAATGGTTAATTTGTAAAACCGTATTGAGTTATGATATCAGCGTATGTTTACCGTATGATACCACGTGTAACAAATCAAGGTACGTATGATGTAGACTGTGATGCTCTCGGTTTCTATGTAGATTCAGCTAAGGAGTACAAGATTTTGCACGTGAAGCGAGCTCGTGAATTTATTCTCATGCATGTGTTTTCAACATGCTCCGATTCGTGGCAGCAAAATCAGTTTCATAGAAAAATTATCATTATAGAGACACTAACTATAAGTGATCGATGGGTACCCTTTGTGGAGATGGATTGTATTTTATAGTTGGAGCATACTGGGGTAGTTTTATGCAGTCGCTTATACGTTTTGATGTGAACCCAGAGGAATTCAGTGTTCTGCCCTTCCCAACTATTCCATACAACAAACGATGCCAATGTTATGTAGTCAATGCATGTGACGAACCCCGTTTATTTGTTGGTTATGGGTTAAATGAGCTTTCTATTGATTTGTGGAGGATAGGGTGTGATAAATGAACCAAAGTGTTGTCTATTTCAAGTATTTCTAAAACTCCAACTATGTTTTGGTGTTATGCTTCTTACATGATCGCACTTAAAAAGTGGATAATCACGAATGAGCTTGGTAATGTATGTGACTTTGACGAGATATTCAACGGTCTTTGCTCAACGTTCCCCGATATACACTTCTCTACTGTAAATAATGTCATTTACACTGAAACTCTCATGTCACCTGACACTTAGTCCAGTTATATAGTGGGCATTATGTTTTTACATTCCTCTTTTTATGTATTTAGGGTAAATGTTATGTTCTCTTTCATTTATTTTTTTTATTAATTACGATGCTTCCTTTGAATAACTTTCCACCTAAACAAATGATTGTTATGCTACTTAGCTTAACAACACTCCCCCTAAACACCAACTTAATTAAACTTGATGCATTGTACGTTATCAAATAGTTGTTTACGTTGGTGATTTACATATGAATGAAGCAAACATTCTAATGCGTAAGAGCCTTTACGTCATCACCGTGTTAAGATTATACACAATTTTTTAATCTTTTCAGCAAATAATAAATTCTATATTATTGTTTTCTTATTTCGCTGCATTGTCCAGCCACCGGACGGATATAAAACTAGTTATGTTTGAGTGTGTAATCAAATAAAAAAACTCAATAAAATGTTTTATCTCAAATTATTTGGTTGTGGGATTTCAAATTCCATATTTAGGTGAAAGGATTTTGAAAATCCACAACCAAATGAATTTAAGATGAAATATTCATTTAGGTTTTATATTTATTATCTTCTCAAATATGTTTTATTTGAAATTATACAAGTTTATCAATTTCATTTTATTTTTTTCAATCAAACGTCCCCTAAAGTATTTTTTAGATGGTAATTACGCGTGTGGATAAAAAAGCTTAGACGAAGATTACAAATTAAAATTTATAATACTAATGTATTTGAATATTGAGATTTTGTAAATACTATAAGTAATAATGTCAACGGTTTTAACCATTTTTAATCGATCAACGCAGTTACGCGGAAGAGGAACACTCTTCGTCACGAAGATAACCCCATTCATATATTTCATTTTCCCCAAATCATTTTCTTTCACAAACTACAATGCAAATTTCCTAGAAAATTTCCAAAATTCAATCAATCATCTCGTCTGTTGATCGATAGCTATTGATCATCAACATTTCAAAAACCCTAATTTCATCCATCTTCATCTCAAATGGGTTTGCAGCAATCCAAAGACGAGCTTTTGTATCAACAAGTCAGTTATGGCAACTCTGAAGGCATCAGAAAGCTTCGAAGCGAAGGTGCTGGCCTTGAGGTAGTTATCGCAATTGATTCATTTCATAGAATTCGAGTTTCCCATCGTCTCATTGGCATATGGTTTCAATTTTCAATTACATATGTTTTTTTATCTTCCTGTGGATTAATATTTGTTGAAATTTGAGATTGATATTGTTTAAAACAGCGTTTTGATGCAGCAATAAGCCGTTTTGAGGGTGTGTGGGATTTGATTAACTGTATTGTTTATGTGATTACTCGTGAGTCGCACAACTACACAAGTAGGTTTGAAGCTTTTTTTGGAAAGCAATAAGCGTATAAGCAGTTGCAATAAGCAAAAACGGATGCACTTAGTGGTGTGATTATGTGTTTAATTATGGGTGAACTGTTGTTTCTGGTGCAGTGGGTGGATAAGGAAGGAAAGACACCTCTGATTTTGGCTTCTATGAGTGCACATACATATGATGTTGCAAAAACGTTGATAGAATTGGGTGCCAATGTAAACGCTTATCGTCCAGGTGAGCTCTTTCGTGTGATTTAGAGTTTGTAAATCGTTTTTCTTGTGTTCATGTACTTATGGATGTGTGATGCACATATACAATATGTAATTGGGTGTTTCATCAGTTACAAAGATAGAAATATTTGCTTAAAGCTTATGATGCCTTTGAGTATGTATATGATTTATGATTCTATTAACCAAAACTAATGTTGTCTGTGGTCATTTAGTTGTTATGAAAGTTTGTTCTGCTTATTCACTTTTGGTGACAAAATTCTGCAGGGCGTCATGCTGGATCTCCTTTGCATCATGCAGCAAAAAGAGGCCTAGAGCAGATGGTTACGCTACTGCTTTCACATGGGGGTGTGTGATTCTTAGTCGAAGTCAACAGTGATACGATTGCATTGATCACTTTCATTATGGTTCATTTGCTTGTGTAAAATTCCTTACACTATATTTTTTATTTTTTAATTTATCAGCTAATGCATTGGTGATGAATGATGACTGTCAAACTGCACTTGATGTTGCAAGAGTCAAGGGATTTAGCAATGTTGTGCGTGCAATTGAGGTACATACACAGTTTACTTCTCACATGATTCTTATCAGTCTATTTTTTTCTCATTTATTATGATGCCACCATCTTATGTTTGGTTCATTATGCAATTCATGTAGAACCATATTTGCTTATTCTCTGGTTGGCTGCAAGAACTTTATGGGCCTGGAATTCTTGAACTACTTGCTCCTCAGCTACTTTCTAGAAAAGTGTAAGTATTGCATTTTTTATGTTAACTTTCTGTGCTGTATAGGGTGCCTGTACTTTCTAGAGGACTTCTGAGTGATCAGATCAGTTATTAGGGTGCCTGCTATATTAGAGATTTGGGGATTATTTAAGTTAAATATGTTAAATGTTCACTCAGTTTTTTTCCAATCTAGATTCTTCATGTTTTGAGCTTATGTTAAATGGTTGTATTTAGTGTGATTGCGTGTGGTCTTGTGGGTTTACAATTAGGGGTGTTGATTTTGAGTTATATTTTTCTAAAACAACCACACATATTTAACTGTTAAAACGGGTCGGAAGTTTCCCTAGGTATTTAACATGTTTAAAACATTAATTGTTTTTTAAAATATAAATTAGAATGTGATAATGTCGTTTTATTAAAGATATTTAACACATTAGATTTCAATGAATAAATGACAAAAAAGTGTTTGTGGGTTTTTGCCCTATGTGATCTAAACTACCTGTTCTAACCTGAACCTGTTTTGACTATTTACCAACCTCTAGTTAAATGTATTGAAATATTGTTTTACATCTTATATCTCCTTTTAAACGCATCTATTGAAAAACAAAAGTTATCTGCCCTACTTCCAGGTGGGTAGTTATTCTACCTTGTGGAGCTCGTAAACTTACAATGACTTTCAAGTTGGAACTTGCTATATATTCCAGCTTACAGGTATGTTCTTTGCAGCCACCAAATGTGATAGTTTAATTGTGATCTTTTGCAGCCACCAATGGCTCCCTTTTAATTGGTGGTTCAGTTGACACTATTGATTAAGTGGTTTTCATTTTGAATTGGCATCTAATGTTTACTTCTTCTTTTTTTGTCAATAACAGGATGCAAAACCTCGTGCAAATATTGCACTGTGGAAGGCTAACATGGATGAACCAAACTTTAACCAGCCTGATCCTACTGTAGTCATTACTACTTCCAACAGTAATTTTTCAACACATTTAAACTAACAGTACATACATGTTATTTGTATTTCTTTTATATTTATAGTCTAGACTTAGGATGCTAGAGACGGAAGTGATCCATTTTGCACTCCCAAGTCTGGCCTTAGTTTGTTGAGTTTAACTTAGCCAAAACTTCTCATACACAAAAAAGGAAAAGAATATTTTTGTGGTTCTGTAGTTTAAGTTCAAATCAATTTATCTTTAATTTATATAATTAAACTCCTAATAAGTTTCTATTTTACATTTTTTTCATCACTGAAGAATTTTCTATAGGTTTATGTGGAATTTTCTTGGTTAAGTGTCATTTTGTCGTTATATGTGCATGATATAACCTTCATTATCGTTTTGGACTTTTGGTTATCATGCATGCAATAGTTTTGTCGACAAAAAGCAAGAGTAGTACGAATACATGTTTTGTATACCTTTATTGTACAAGTAAGGAGTAGACTTATATGTTAACTAAACGGCTAAACCTGAATTTATCGTCAACTACAGAGTCGCGCATCAAACTTGCAGCAGTTAATGAAAATGAAAAGCAACAATTGCAACGCTTTTCTGATGCCTGCAAAGGAATTCCTCAGGTATAGTTATCTACTTAATTAATTCCTAACTCTTTTTGTAATCTTTTTTGAGTGTTCAATTTTACTTTGAGGCCTTTATAACGGGGTTTGGATTTGTGTTTTGAAACTGGTTATCTAATTGTTGCGACTTGAAGGCCCATACTCGATTTTTAATGCTTGGAATAAAAATTTGAGTTCGATTATATGATTAATTGGAGCTCGAATATCATTCTTGGATAGTCCGTTTCATACTGGCTGGAACAAGATTAATGTTTCAAGGATAACATAGAATTACTTATGTATCCCTCTTTTAACATACTTCAACAACTTACTATTATCATTTTACAAACCATCTGTGCTTCAAACTAAAATTTTGTTCATTTGGTTATTTTATCTGTTTATTTTTCAACCTTAAAACTTCAGATTACCTGATTACAACTTCAAACAGTAGAAGCACACATCTTGAAACTTTTTTACAGCCTGTTTTTATACAGTTAATTATCTGATTCTCTTTATATAGTTTATCACTTTTAGAACATGCCTCCAAACACCCTTACAATAAAATTACTACCATCTAGGTGATATATATACACACGAAGGCTCATAGTCATGCATAGTTTACACAATTCAGGTTGTGCATTCTTCATTTCCATTCAACAACCAAACCCCTGTTGTTGGACCACCTGCCCAAACAACACCAGAGGACCCTGAGTTAGCTCTAGCTATTAGTGCCTCCCTACAATCTAGTTCCACAGCGGGACCCACTGCTCCTAACACCTACCAGGCCTCCGGCTCAGCCACCTCTTCTGGTTGGACCAACTCTGCCACTCATAACAATGACAGTAATAAAAAGACCGGATGGGAAATCCAGGATGTTGGAACAAGTAGCGCTCCAATCAGTTATCATCCCCACTCAGATACCTACACTTATTCTCAAGTTGTACCAACCGCACCTATTAACATTGATGCACCATCCTCAGTCCCATCAGCACCACCATTGCCAGATGTGGTGGATGATGGTCCAGTTCACTACCCATCAATTGATTCCACCCCTATCGATTCATCTGAGAATGATAAAACTAATAATGAGTCTTCATCTTGCGTTATATGTCTGGATGCACCGGTTGAGGGAGCTTGCATCCCATGTGGTCACATGGCTGGATGCATGTCATGTTTGAATGAAATCAAAGGAAAAAATTGGGGTTGCCCTGTTTGCAGAACCAAGATTGAACAAGTTATACGGCTTTATGCTGTGTAAGGTTTTAAAGCTGGATCTGATTCACTGGATTCACTGGACTGTAAGTTTTCTTTTTCGATCAAGAATGTTTTAAACCCATATGTTCGGTTCATGGTTGTGGGTGTTGAGAAGATTGAACCATTGTCAAGGTGGGCTGACCAACTAACCGGGATGGGTTAGTGAAGAGGTCAGAATGGTTTCAGGTTGAAATCTTTAGTCAGTTTGGGTTGACGACCCACTAACATTTGTTGTCTGTTTTCTATGCTTGAACGATTACAAAATAATATCATTACAGTAATAATTTGTATCTTTGAATAAAATGTTTTTGGAGATGGTATAAATAAAAATCTGCATTGATCTCTTTAGCTAATCATTTTTACGAAACTGCCACATCTAGTCCTGTATTATAGTCACCTTTTAATGATAATCTATTTTCTAGAATGACATTTATTTCGACTGTTATAAATGATAGCAGTCTCTTAAGAATCTACTTCAATTTTCATTAATCTGAACAAAAAATTTGAATTATGGAATCTGAGTGAGCCACAAACCCAAAATGTCTGGACGGTCTCTTTCATGCAGTGCCGTTTGGTCAATAAAACCAAACCAAACAAAACCGAATCGAGTTGCTTACACTCCAAAAGTTGTAACCCTGTTTTTTCTCCTAATTGGTTATGCAGTGTGTGTATATTTTTATGAGCTGGGGAAAATAATCTTTGCCTGCTATGGAAGAGGTGGAAAATTATGAAGCTGGTTATCAAGATTTATGCAACTATAAAGTTTTGGTATGTTGTTAATGAAGTAATCTCCATGTGGCCTTCATATTTGAGATTATTTATTTTTGTATGTGAATTGTTTGGAACAAATCGTTTGTCACTTCTGTCTTTAAAAATGAGTAAATATTGTAAATGTAGCATGTGGAATTGCATTCAATTTATTAGCTGTGGTGTTTATGTCAAATGGTCCTTTAAGGTTGTACTACTACATGCTTTCAACGTTGTACCATGAGAAGTGAAAGAGTTTTCTGAAACTGAACTACAACAGAAAAATGACAACACTAAACATCTCAAGACTAAGCTGCTTGTAGATGTGATAAGATGAGAGGGCAGTGGTTGCTTGTGCATTTAGCAATTGATCACTTGAATCATCAACTAGACTTTTTATTTTAGAGCAACTGATAATTTGTTTTTATTAATTATTTATACCTACATATTGTAAGATTAAGTCTTTGACTTCTTGAATAGAGAGATGGTACTAGATTATTTTTTGCTGAGAAATACATACTTTCTTTACATTAGATCTAATTTACTTTTAAAATCATCATACTTCGATTCTATAGAATTTAATCTCACGATCATTTAATTGAGTGCATTACTTTACCATGGGGATGTTCGCTTGAGGACGGACATCAACTAGATGATGTTAACCTTTAACAAATAACAATACTTGCTAGTACAATGAACAATAATAAATTACTAGCAATCGTGCTACATGCTTGTAGGACTTCTACCATAAGTGTGCCTCTTTTTCATCTACAAAACATGTTTTATGATAAGGTTTTTACACCTCCTACAATGCGAGGGGTTTACAAACGTGCCACTAATGTTGTTAGGCTATTGTCCCTGCAAACTTCACCTCTTCTCTTCTCTATCATGGACCGCACATTTTCTTTCTTATTTTCCTCTCACAAAGCCTACAAGCGTTTCCTATGGACCATCCATGGCTATGAACGTGACTTCTTTCTCTTAGTCCCTCGCTACCATGTGCTAACCGTCTTTCTTACGTCCCTACTCCAAACATGTGTCCTTATGGTCAACATTCATATGCTCCTAGGATATTTTTCAATAGAATAACTATTTCACCCTGTGTTTGTAACATTTGAGGTGATTTCATGTTGAAAGTTAAAATCAAGTTTGTAACTTTTTTAAACTTAAAACCAAACCTATAGTTTTAAGGTAGAATAGCGTAATGTATATTTTAAAATACTGATAAAAGACTTGTTTTATGTGAGAATTGTGAATGTGTGTGAAAGGTGAAGTACAAGTGTAGAAAAACTAGGTGAAATGATTGATGAAGGTCATGTCAAATTGAAATTCTTTCCTTTATGTTTGAACATATTTGTACAATCCTCAACTATCTTGCTTTCTTCTCTTGGAGACACGACCACTCTCTGCAAACACCAATCACCACACTCTTTCTCTATCTTTCGAACTTTTCATTCAATACAAAGTTACAAACTAATTGCCTATACAAGTAATGTATTTTCATTCTTTTCGAATAAGATCTTATTTCGAAGTTACTATTTTTGGCACAGTTCTTTAGATCACATCTTTTACATTAAAAGTAAATAAGCTTTCTTTTTCTTTTTCGCATATGTATTAGGTATATTTAAGTTGTGTTGTGTTTAGGGTTTCTAGAATGAGGGATGAGGAACTACTACAAGAAATTTCACCTTTGCGACAAGGGAAGTCATCACTAAAAAGTCAAAAAGTCAATGCAATAATAATTTACTTTGGTCAAATGTTTAATTTGGTAATTTTCCCATTATTAAAATAAATAGTCAAAATTGAATTTAAAAAAAAAAAAACAATCAGTATGTGTCACGTGACATCCCTCGCTGACGTGGCGAGGGAATAGTGGAATCCCTCGCTGACGTGGCGAGGGAATAGTGGAATCCCTCGTTGACTTGGCGAGGGAAAACCATAATCCCACGCCCACGTGGCATCCCTCGCCAATTGATGATGTATGTTGACAATTCCCTCGCCCATGTGGCGAGGGATTATGAGTTCCCTCGCCCGAAATTACCAAAATGCCCCTCCTCGCCCTTGTTTTTAAATCGAGATATTTTTAGTATTATAGATATTTTAATATTTATTGTTTTTTAATACTTAAAATTTAATCTAATTTTATTTTTCCCTATATAATACACATTAACCCTTAACAAATCTTACATTCTCTCAAAACCTTCTTCTTAAAATTCTCTAAAATTTTTAATAATGTCAGTTAGTATCATACTATGCAGTGGTGGTAAATGACATTTTGTAAACGGTGTCGAAGAATATCTGCCATTAAAAGGTAAATGTGTTAGACATGTTCTTAGTTTATCTACTAACATAACGTTTGATGAATTAAAGTATATGATTTCTTCAAAACTGAGAATTCAAAGTTATATACGATTATCGTATAAAATGTCTACGTATACTTATTTTATCGATATTTCTGATGATAAAGATTTACTATATTTTATTAATGTTGTTCTTAATGGTCAAAATGAAATTTTTACGTTATTCGTCACTAAAAAGTTTATTTCTAATTTAAATAATATTCCTGTGGATGACGAGAGTTATAGTGATATTAAGTAAAAATGTGATTATAAAAACAAAAAAAATAATGATTTTTATGAAAAAAAGGACACCTCGCTGATGTGGCACATCCTCGCTGATGTGGCACATCCTCGCTGACGTGGCGAGGGAAGGGTCAAATCCCTCGCATCGGTTGAAGGACCTTCGCTGACTCGGCGAGAGGTATGTCACATCCCTCGCCTCGATAAATGCACCCATCGCCTCGTGTGTTGTGCCCCTCGCTAACTCGGCGAGGGATGGGTCAAATCCCTCGCCTCGTTTGTTGTACCCCTCGCTGACATGGCTGACCAGATATTTTTTTTCCCATTTTTCACGTGGGCGAGATAGTTACACGTGGACGATGACACGTGGGCGAGATAGTTACACGTGGACGAGGACACGTGGGCGAGGGAATATGAGGTTTCCTCGCCCTTAACGAGGGGTCAAACTTAATGGTCCTTTTTTATATTTTATTTGGTCAATGATTATTTTGGTAATTTTGTTTGATCAAATATTTAATTTGGTAATTCTCCCTATCAATTATGTTAAAAAGTATGACTTTTCTTTGTTGAAGTTTGTGAATGTGTAAGATAGGTACAATTAGTTTTCTTTTTTGTTGTTTGTTTTGAGTAAAATAAGAAAATGAATTACCAAGAAACAAACGTAAAAATAAATGTAAGAATTTGTGGCTTAAAAAGGGTATCGCGGTCTTTAACGGATTTATTATCTAGAAGTTTTAGAGTTGAGTTTAATGGTAAAATATTCGAGCCAAGGCAGTGCTATTGAGGTTAAAGATTTGAGCCCCACTAAAACGAATTTGTGTAATATAATTGTAGTTAGGACCAAAGTAATAATCGTTGTTTAAAAAACTAATAATAAGAAACTGACAAGGACCGGAAAAGATTTGATGATTAGTAAACATTACATCATTTTGATATCAATTTATTTAATTTTGGATTGTTTTGAGTCTAATTGAAATCTGACCCATCAAAGTTAGAAATTATGTACCGAAACAAATTCAATCAATTAAATTGATCAAACAAATTTATATGGTCAATCGTTCGATTAGACTAGGTATTATTCGGTTATCTGGTTGAGTTCTATTTTGTCATCCAAATAAACAAGATTTTTGAAATGGAAAACCAAATCAAAAACTTAATCAATTCGAACTAAACTGAATATCCGAATAACCAATCTAGTTTAATTTCGGTTACGATACAGTTTGGTTTTTTCAACAGTTCACAAATGCCTTCTTACGTAAGAAGTTTGTTATTAATACACCCAAGTTATTTATCCTCTCTCTATTCTCTATACATAAATATAAATACATAAAAAAAGATAAAAAATTAAAGTATCTTAATAACAAAAATGTATATCAATATAACCCAAAGCTTATGTTTATTATCTTGTGTCATGACTCACAAGAGTCATAAACTAATCACACTTACGGCTTGCACATGCATATATTATATTCATCGGAAACTAACAAATTCCCAAAGACCAATATATGATCCCACCAACTTAACTACCACTGAAATTCACTTACTTCTCACCCCTCTAATTTCCTCTTTCTTACTGTCATCAACACTGTCAATTATATAAATCATCACAGCATACACTATACAGTATACACACAACAACAATCGCAAGATAACAACAATAATAAATAACAACACTTGACAGTGATGATCTAATTCAAGAAATCAAGAGTTCAACTTAAACATGCAGTCACTAGTCATATATATATATATATAATCCATAACATACATACCCAACAATGAATTACTTAAGTAATGGGTATTCGATGCATAAAATTCATCAAGATGACATCCAACTTCATCACCTTCATCAAGAAATCTCCGGCGGATGCGGTGGCGTTGACGGTGGCAGCTGCGGTGGTTGTTTTTTCTTCTTCTTCTCATAGCTAACCCCTCTAGCTCTAGCTTGTTCATCTCTAACTTCACGCAAATAAAGCCTCACAGCACGAGCTCCAAACGGGTTAACCTCCGGCGACCCACCGTTTTCCTCATAAGCTGCCCGGAGCCGCCCGACGACGGCGTCGAGGCTGCCCCACGCCTGCCGGATGGGGCACGGGCAGGCTGCCGGAGGATTGGGCTGCCCGAAGAATGGGCACAATTGAGTGTGAACTTTTGTTTTGCCGAATTGATCGAGGTACCTGAGGAACTCGAGAACATGTGCACCGCTGCAGCGGCGGAGGGTCAACGGCGGACGGTGGTTGCGGGGGTATTGACCGAAGGTGTTCCAGTCACGGCGTTGTTGGCTCTCGTAGCGGCTGAGATTGGTGGCCGGAGATGATGATGATGACGAAGATGAAGAAGATGATGATGGGGTTGTGGTGGTGGTTAACATGCTTGTTGTGTTGAGATTTTGTTGAGGAATATTATTGATCATGGTGAGAGATTGGTGTTTTTCCATTTTGGTGTGTGATTGAGTGGAAAAAAGGGGAGATTTTGGTGAATTGAGTGGATGTATGTATGTATGTATGTATGATGAATGTTCAAGGAACAAGAAACCCTAATTGAGGGTTTTGAGTGATTTCTAGGGTTTGATCAAGAATCTTCAAGTGGAGTTGAACAAGATGGAGGAGATGAGATGTGGGTGTGTATCAAGATGTCAAGATTTGTGGTGAATGAAGCTTTAAGCATGTAAAAGTTATACAACAATGGAGGAATTAATTAACAAAGGTTTTGACTGATTTCTAGGGTTTCATCAAGATTCTTGAAGTGGTTAATGAACAAGATGAAGGAGACGACATATGGTTGTGGATGATTAGATGAAGATTTCAAGATTTGTGAAGAATGGAGCCTTAAGAATGAAAAATGTAAGAAGAGAATGGAGGATTGATCAACTGTAGTGAATTGGTTTGTTTTGCAGTTTTGTGGTTCAAAGATCGAGAAAATTGACAGAAAATGAGGAGTTAATTTTCATTCTTTTTACCTAGAAAAGGTATACATAAAACTGCAAGTACTATAGAGAGAGTGATGGTGCAATTGTCCAAAAAGAAGGTCTGAAATTAGGGCTTTTGAGGAAATGACAAAGATTGATAATGAGCTTGAAAGATGATGGTTGGAAAAAGAAGTGGACTTCATAAATATGCTACTAACACTACAAATAAAAGTAATTAATTGATTCTTTAATTATATGTCCAAGATATATGATATAGATATTTCATTACTAGAAAGCTGTAAGTTTTTAGACAGTATTTGTTTATAAAAAGAAAAAGAGTTTTGTTGGAAACTTTTACAATTTTCCAACACAAAAAACCTCTAACGACAATAATGACATTTTTCTTTAAAAAAGATATTTTAGGTAATACTAACTTACTCTTGATCTACTTTTAAATATGTCTAGCTTACAAGATTTAATCACTTATTTTTTTAAAACATAAAAATTACATTTTTAACATTGTGTTATTTGAAAATCATCATTTATAAAAACACATACATAACAAAATTGCCAACATTAAGCACGGTGATCTTATTACATAATGACCTGATATTACATAATTAGCTGACGAATATTACACAATAAACTGACGAATATTACGCAATAATCTGAAACATATTACACAATAAGCTGAAATAACGTGAAAAAAACTTTGTTTTTTACGTAGCAAATTATAGACATTTTAAAGATTAAAAACGTTTGTTTATAGTGTAATTATTAAAAAAATATCGTATGTAAAAGTTACGAGCGTTTAAAAAAACGAAACTTGAAAATGTGGTTGAGATCAAAATACTATTGTTCTATCATTTAAAGTTTCAATTATTTACCACTGTATTATCGAATTTTTTTGTCCATTGGAACTAAAATATAACGAATAATAATGGCTTTCATTTTCTGTTTTTTACGATAATCCAACCTTAAAAATAATATTATTAGTTTACATGACTTAAAAGTTAAAGCGCATGAACATGGATTGCATAATCACCGTTGAGTGAAAATTTTTTTAAACGGTAAATGTGCGATCCTGTTTTGAAGGATATGTGTTATTTTAATCAGGCTCACATATTCGTTTCTTAGCCAGGACCGCACCCCCAGCCGCTTAAGAGAAAAAATGCTAAAAAAACTCACTAGCTTAACTTTAACTATTTTTTTCTCAAAGTGATATTTGAACCTAAAACATTCATTTTATTCACATGTCCCTGAATTAAGTTGAGTTGAAACAACTCACGATCTATAGCGGAAAGTCTGCATTTATAACGATTACGTAAGTCATTGAAAGTTCTATGCATTTATAACGATTAAATGAAAGTCACCCGCATTTTTATGAATACTTCATTTGCTATAGGCTATGTAAATCTTATATTTACAGTGATACATGATGTTCTTTTTAGATTCTTTTGAAGTATTCATGATTTGACTTGCTTCGTTCATGTTCATTATCGTAAACAAAATCGATTTGAAATCAAGCGTAAATTTTTAATAATTATTTTAGTGAGATTGTTGTTGGTAATAAAAATAAAAGTTGAGATTGTCACAAGTCAAATCAAAACTATGAATTATTATCGGCCACTAAATAATATTTTAAATTATTAAAACCTAATTTGTATATTCAAAAACAAAAATTTTATATTATTTAACAGTATGTTAATCATTATATGTTTTTATATTATGATAGGGTGAATTTTGTTATAAGATAAATGAAAATACAAAATATGTGTCCATTTTACGTGGTTATGTCAATTGTCATGTTTTGAAAAACATACATAAAACTTGGCTGTGTATGCTCGGTATCACGCCTTGGAAAATACAAGATAGTTTAGTTAAATTAATTAGAATTTTATTTAACTTATTACATTTTTAACACAATGTTTTCTTAATAACCACCTTATTAACTTTGTAACCACCTTATTAACTTATACGTGTAAGAACTTAAATTCACGTCAATTTATAAAGCAATGACCATGTCCATGAGATTTTAACTTATTACATTATTGTTGTACTAAATTTTAATTTTGTTTTTAGCCATTAAAACTATGATTTAGTATATTTCAGTTACTGTTTCGAACTTATCACATAGAACAATAATCTAAGGGACCGCATTATGACTGTAGAAGTCAGCCAAGGACAAAAACTGCCACAAATAATTCATAAAGAACCACATGAGTTTTTCATTTGTTTAGTACGTACGTTGTTCAATGTTTTCCATACATACAATCAAGTTCATAGGTGTTGTCATATTCTTCTTGTTTCTTCTATTAATGTCATCGATCTTCGTATGTTGTTAGACCATCGCGTGTCAGGTCAATTGTCATGTCGTTATCCTCCTTACTACCGTTTTGCTCATAGATCCCGTTGTTGCTTTGCCGACACGACGTTCTTTTCTCTTATTCCTCTAGTTTTAATTAAACGCGGTTGTGACATCATATATCATATCTGAATTGAATTTGTTTTTGCTTGCGAGAGTGAGCTTTTTAGAAATGGATTGTTCTCGCTCACTCGAATTAATCAAAATTTGACCAAATTTCCAATAATAATATGTGCTTTAAGATCAAGAAACATGCAAACGGTAATAACATAAACAATGTATTGATTAGCTCATGTTAAGCGCTTAAAGTAAGTTCAGAATACCACACCTCTTTCGTTTTAACATACCATACCATGAATCATTTAATAATATATCGTGTCCTTGTTTAAAAATACATATACACAGTATCATATCATTCGATGGCTAGATACAAATAACACATACTTTTTTTTCAATGTATACTATACGAAAAAACCGCACATATTCAATCACTCCAAATTTATATAGGAGCTATCAATTATACATTTTCTTCTAAAGAGATTTACATGTAATCACTTTACACTCTTAAAAAAGTTGGTCCCCTTCTTGTTTATTACTATTGCTTCCAAACATTAAGTACCGATAAGGCGATAACGACATATCAAATAAATTCAAATGCAAAATGATAATAAGATTTTACTCCACATGCATCACAAATCACAATGGACAACCAAACCTGTTATATTTAAGACCATATATAATAACTTAGCTGTTGTATCGGATCTTTTTATATCATCATAAAGGTTGCATTATTAGAAGGTAGTAGACACGTGATAACATCACATTTTATTTTTATAAAATTTTCTCGTTTCTTTCTCATACTAAATAATTACTATAATTAGTATTACGATAATCTTATTTAAGTCTTTTTTAGATTAAAAATCAGTTTCTAATAAATTAAGAAATATATCTTTTTATTAATGTTATTTTTAAAAAAATAAATATTTTTTTATAAAATAAAATTTTAAAACATCAAACTTATGAAAATATAAAATATTTTATATTTAGGGTTTTTAAAAGTGACTTTTTTAATTAACGAAAAATAATTAAAAATGAGAGTTATAATAAGGATATTTATAAAAATGACAACTTTTTAAACAAAATGTTTGATTTTTTTTAAATAATTAAAAAGTCAATATCGTTTATTAATTATAGTTTTTATTACTACGTAATTTAATTAATATCTTATCTTAAAATATTGTTTTATAATTAAATTAAATTTTATTATATTTAATATTTTATTTATTCAACTCGTGTAATACAAGAGTTTACTAAACTAGTCAATATATAATCGGCAATACACATAACCAAATTTTAATTTTATGTGTGGTGAAATACTCATAACATAAAGATTTTGAGGGATTTGCTAGTTTCTTTGATGATTATAATTATTTTTTTTCCTTTCTGTCATATAACTCTTACAGTAAGATCTTTACATGAGAATTTATATACAAGTATGTTTCTTTCTTTCACATCCTTTGTTTGTTTTTTTTTTCTTAAAGCATTTACTGGGTTTTTTATTTTTAATGTGAATATATATCTTATATTATATGGGATAGTTGTTAGTGGTTGTGATTAAATGAGAGAGAATATTTATGGAGGTTTTATTATAATTTTTCATATTTTGAGAAATATGGAGAATCACGGTACAACTCCAATATATTTTTTAATATTTTAAAAGTGATTGTGAGTGGAAGAAAAAAATTATAATGACAAATATATTAAAAATATTATTTAATTGAAGAGATTGTAACAAATATTGTTTTTAGTGTAAATATGTAGATGGGATTGAGGAATCCATTATGAATGCTTTTACACATCTCACAAAACGTGTCTCATGAGACACTATCAAAGGTCTTAAGAATTTTATTTACAAAGTGTTGTATATTGCAAATATAGGACAAGAAAATAAACATCAAACAAACATGAGACTTGTTTTCAATTTTGAATATGAACTTTGATCATCAAATCATCAAATCACTTGAATTCATCTTTGAATTATTAACCACTATTCTATTTGGATTTTACTTTCAATAGTTTATGAGATTAGACATAAATATTTTTAATAGAGTATAAAGATTTTCAACTTGTTCTTGAGATACATTGTTGTAATACATATCTTTTTTTCTATGGTTTTTGAAAAAGAATAATTGCACGAAAAACCATATACAACAGTTGTTTTCTTCTTTTTGATCGAGAAGATTCAAGAGACATTTGGTCAAACTTAAGTTGTTGGTCAATACATGATCCAGTAGTTATACATTAGCCCAACGTTCATTTTATAAGTCCATTTCTTCATAATAATATGAATAAACCCAAACATAATAGTCCATTTAATATAAATTATATAATTAAAATTTAATTAAAACTCAAATAACATTTCAAATTAAATCAAGCTCACACTCCCACAATAACTAACTCGTTTAATTTCTAACGTTATTTTCTCGATCAATAAGTTAATACGACACACTAAGATATACGTTGATAACACTATAAAGTTACCAACACAAACGACCAACTCGTATTGCTTAATCCAGTCTGGATTGTTTTTAACACTTTTAAAGACAATTAGCAAATTCTTTTGATATTTTATTATCTTCGATCTTCCTATGATCCAACCATTAATCTAGAGTATGTATATTATGATAATTTGTAACTTCAACAGCCAAATATATATCAGAGAAAATTATATTGATATAGATGGTTCTTGTGGTTCGATCAAATTACACATTTGATCCCCAAACTTTTAAAATTGTAAAGTTAATCCATTTTTTGTGTAGTCATTGAATATTTGACATTAAAATTATTTAGTTTTTATATATTTTGTAGAGTTTGAACTAACTTTTAATTTAATTTTAGGGATCAAAAGTGCAATGCTCATATAAAAGTTTGGACTAACTTTGTAATTTTAAAAGACTTGGGACCAAACTTGCAATGAGTACGCAAAATTTTAAACTAACTTTGCAATTTTCAAAATTTGAAGACCAAATGTATAATTTGAACAAACTATAAGGATCATTTATGCAATTTTCTCAATATATTATGATATCTATCTATTTATCTATCTATTGACGAGGTTTACTCGTCAACTTACATATAGGTTCCAAACTCAATAGTATCTCGAGATAGATCAGAGCCACCCGATACTATACGATCTCTTAGATCCTTAATCATTTTGTATCGCTCCATTTCATCTTCATACTCTTTCGTCGACACCAACCCTATCTGACTCTCGTTTGTCAAGTCATGTCCAAATTCCCACTCGATGCAGTCAGAGTTTCGTCCCATGACCTCGTTTTGCGTGCTCGTCGTTTGATCATTTTCCACTTTGTTCTCAAACCATGATAAACCCCTAGTTTCCTCGTCAAACGTGTTTTCTTTATTTTCCACTTTATCATTTTTATCTTTACTGATATATTTATTGTAATAACTGCTCTGATACCATGATAGAATTCTATGAGTCGTATGGTCTTTGCCATTATCTGCTCTCAAAAGCTCCTCAAGGTCGCGTATTAGAATATTAACTTGTTTATGTTTATCCTCGTACTCGTGTTTTGCATCTATAAGCTTCATTTGCACCCGTTCCTCTCGTAACATATCAGCGACACGAAGCATTTCCCTCTCTTCTTCCATCTCTACGCGAACACCTTCAAATTCTTTCCTCAGTTCTTCGATCTCGACTCTATCTTTTTCGATCCCACGCGCCATTTTTTCACATAACTGCTCGAAAACCTCGGTTGCTCTCTTTTCGGCTTCGGCTTTCTTTACAACTTTTGCTAAAAACGACTTCGTATTTGCGAGTTCTCGCCCGAGTTTCTTGTTCATCCGATCAGATTGTCGTCTAATTTTTTTCTCCGCCTCTAACTCGCGCGATATGCTCTTGACCGCAAAACGGACATTGTCTCGCTCGTTGGACTCTTGCGCGCTTGGATGGTTGGACCGTTGGGCCTGGATCAACTTGTTGACGTGATACCGAGCCCGGTTGAGCTCGTGGTTCAGTGTTGAGGCTAGGGACATGCTCGTTGGATGGTGGTGGTCATGGTTCGAGTCAGTGGTCCATATGTGGGTTAATAGTTTGAGTAGTTGCTTTGATACCGTGAGTGAGTGCTTAATTTCTTCCAACCCATGTGTTGGCTTTAGTGACGAATGCCCTTGGACTTTAGTGACGGTTTCTATCTCGTCACAAGGTTGTGATATTCCCTGACATGTGGAAATTTTCAATGTGATTTTATTAAACAAATAGGTGATTTGTAGCCAAGATATAGAAACAAAATTCGTCAAAAATGTATATTGACTTTTAGGCCTCGTGAGAAAGCAGGTTAAATTGTTTTTTGATCGGTTGTTTTTAGTTGAAAGCTAGATTTTAGCTCTTTGATTGGGTGATTTTAGTTTGAAGCCAATATTTTAATCTCTAGAAAAAAAATGTGGACTATATATATTAATTGTAGCCTTCAACTTAAAACCAACAAATCATAAAATGCTACGTATGACTAAAGGCTGCATTCTAACCTCCTTTTCAAATATTTTTTAGACTGTTTGTTTCGTGAACAAAACCAACAAATCAAAAAATGCTACGTATGACTAAAGGCTACAGTCTAACCTCCTTTTTACATTTTTTAGACTGTTTGTTTCGTGAAAAATGTCTGAATGGTTCAGACATTTGCCTCTGATTGTTAACATTATACTATTGCTGAATGATTAAGAGATCTAATGTTAAATGGTTAAAAAATTTTATCTAAATTTGTCTAACATTTACCTTAAATAATTAAGCGATATATTAGATTTTAATGGTTTACACCTCTTAATGGTTCAGGTTTTTTATTGGTTGAGTACCTAATTATTCAAAATCTACAAAAACAGTCCTTTAGTTCCGATGATACTCATAGGTTCGCGTTCGGTCTATATATAAAGAATTAATATAAATTAATTATAACATAGATTAAAGTAAGTTATATAAACGTGTGATTAAAATTTACCAAGGACCCTAACGTTTTACGTAAAGCACCAAAACAAACCTCTTGTTCATAAACACGCCCAGGGGATCTGCAACTCTCGTTCCGAAATCTTTCGACATTCGTAATCGATTTCTCGAACGCTTCATTCACCCGATCACCGCCTCCCGACACTGGCAGCATCAGCGTGGTCGGTACCTCTTCTTCACACGCACTCCGATCAACACACTTCTCAATTGGTGGGGGCGAATCATGTGTTGTCTCCATAAACAACTGTGAGAGACTCTTGCTGTTTGTAAACGACGACGAGGAGGCGGTCGAGAACCGCCGCTTTCGGATCTTACACGCCATCGGCATCTTTGAGATGGTGGTTTCCATTTGCAAATGATCAAAGGGTTGAAGAAATAGAGGATTAGTGAGATTGAGATATGATGAAAGTAAGGTGTTTGATAAAAACATAAAATGACAAAGAGAAGAGGTGGCAAATGCATGAATACAATGAGAACATGCATGTGGGAGTGGATGATATTGGTTATTGATCGAGGGTACCCACATTATTTATTTATTTTATTATTATTATATTATTATTATTATTATTTTTTTTTTTTTTTTTTTTTTTATTTTATATATCTATAGTGTTCCCTATAACACGTTATATTGTTGTTTTAATGTTTCTAACAAATTATTTGATAGGATTTACGTAATTGGGTCGAGGTGGCACGAGGGTGAGATTGGTTTGAGGTCGAAGGCGAGAGATGGTGATGTGAGGTTGTGAATCCGAGAGTTGTAGTAGCGCGAAACACTAACCCGTCTCGTTGTTGTAGCCGCAAATCACACCCCGAAGGAAGACATGATCGATCATGTGATTCCCCAATTTCTCTTCAGGTGCTTTTGCGAATGTTTTCTTGATTAATTGTACATTCGATATGTAAGGATGATCGATATTGATTGGTGTTTTATTTGTTTAATAATATTAAAATGTGTATCTAAAGTAAAAGAAATATACACAAAAGAAAAAAAATTGCAAATAAAAGGGTGAAGGATTATTCTTAATTTTTTTTTCTTTTCAAAATATTTTACTAACTTCACTACTAACTTACTAAGTGAAGAGATTAGCAACAGTTTATGGTCACTGTTTAAATTGGTTAATGTTGCGTGTTGGTACTTTACCTAAGAGTATAATAACATATTGCCATATCAAATTATATAATTAAATCACTTTCCGAAATGTTTTTTGTATTTTGGTACTTTTTCTCTAGTGATGATTTGACTCTAGCTAATTGTGTGTCTATTGATAAAGGCCAGCGACAATATATAGTGTTTATTTCATGATATCTTAATCTTGGCTTTACATGCATAAATATACACATAAATATGGTTAAGCATATATGTTAAATGATGTTTTAAGCTTACAATACAATCATCACTAGATCAACCAACTTGAACTCGAAATTGATTACATGTTTAATAATTTAAAATTAATATGTTAGGTTCGTAACAATTTGCATTACTTCGGTTGTGTTGTCAATTCATCTTAAGCTTAGTTTGTATGTGTGTTGTAATTTATAAATATTGTTCTTGAAGTATTACTTGGTTAGCATGAGTAGATATGATATATGAAAATCTTCATCTACTTATGTCAAAATTTATGAATAACACAATTGTCAACCTTTATTTGTAGATATTATTTATTTTAGATTTAGTTTGATCAAATTAAATTTATTAGAAAGGGTATCTTGTAGCATTTTATCAAATTATGTAAAGGTTTTGATGTCTATGGTGTACACCCTAACTATTGCTTTTAGAAGCACTTGTAAGTCGTAACTACTTTTGACGCTATAGTAAACAATTGGATCTAATGTCAATGGTTTGACTATTTAACATCATCGCTTAACTACTCTATAAAATTATCTTAAAAAGTTCATATTTTAGATATATGGCGGTGGACCGTATTACTGTGGTTTATTGAACAACTTTTAGTCACTTCTGTTTTAATTTTTGTTTTAGGTGTTCTCTAGTATAAAACATAAAACATATGTACTTACAAAACATTTATTTGTTAACATGTTCTTAAACCGTAATCTATATTAATAAAGCAAAATAAGTATCAGCCACGCCTACATCATTTGCACGTAGGCTCCACTTAGAATTATCTATGTGTCCTCACCCTAATAAGTTTAGTATTTTGGTAAAATATTGAATTTCAAAATTTTTTCTTAACAAATGCTTATTTAATACCATATTAATCATAATTTTTTCCAGAAATAAATAAGGTTTCATTAAAAAAAATTAATGAGACTTACCTTTTGTTAAAATACAAATTAATTTGTACCTAATCATTACTAAAACTATAAAACTTTAAAAATGAATATAAAAAGGTTTATAGATATTTATAAATAATAATTTTTATATTATTATTTAAACATAACTATGTTTGTTGTAAATACTAATAATATATCATAATTGTATTAATATGTTATCTATAATATATATGAAGTTATATATATAATCTATTATATAATTTATAATTTTATTATTTCAACTCGTGTAATATACAGATATCTAATCTAGTATCTAGACATATTTGAATAAATGCACTACAATACCTAGTAGAATTTAAACACTCAACTTTTTAATTATATGACACGTCACTTAACCACTACGATATCCCAGAGACTTTTATTTGCCAACATGTTTGTGATACATAACTTAGGTGGAAGTGCACCATAAAATCACAGGGACAATTATGCCTCAAGAAGTAAAGTGCATGGAGAGCATGATCGATTAAATAATTCAGTCACGTCGTGTACTTTTAAAATATTTCTCTTCGTTACATAAAATGAAGAAATCATGGGTTGCGTATTCTTTCCCGAAAGCCCGAAACTAAATACTACTTAACTAAGTAGAAATTCTGGCCCATATAAAGATTGGGTCAATCCATTGAATTTTTGTTGGGCTTTGGGTTCTTTAGGCCCGTATAGAAGAGCATCAGTGCAATCAATGAGAATTAAACGATTCCCGAGCGATGTAGAGGTGGGCAAAAATTTCGGTTACCCTAACTGATAACCAAACCAGTTATTAACAAATGCAACACAAACAAGCTTTTAATCGGTCGTAATGGACAGTTTCTACTTTCTACCCCGTTATCGCTTCCCACATTAGACATCTTATACCAATTAGAAACCGGTTACTTTTAACTGATAATAAAAATGAGTTTTTATTTAGTTAATAGCCAAACCAAACCGGGTACAACATATATAGGTTTTTATACTTTCTCAAACGAGTAAATAACTAAATCAATTTTTGAAATAACCAATTTTGACCAGTAATAGTTTCACCAAACCGATTTTTACAATAGGCAATTTGTGCAACTCTATCCAAAGCAGACTCGATAGACTAGTGACTAGTGATTTATTGGTATAGATACATGTTAATCAAAACAAGAAAAAAAAAAGAAAATAGCAAAATCAAGAAAGAGAAAAAAAGAAAAGAATAGATAAATAATCAAAAGCAAGCTATCACATGGGCACCCAAAGGACAATAATCAAAGTCACTTGACTCACTTGAATAATGAATCATATTATAATGTTCATAGTAAAGCATAAAAACTATAATGTTTCATTTTATTTAGTTTCATCATGTTTAATCATTCATAGTATTAGCAAATTGATAAATCGTGTAGCTCCTTAAACATTATAAACACACTTTACGTCATATCTTAGACGTACAATACAAGAAACATTGAATCAAATCCAAACAATACAACAACAAAACACTTGTATTTACATGTTAAAGAATAATGACTTTCAATTATGATACACATTATCATAATATAATCTCTTTACGTACGCACTATAATAACAAACTTCTATATTTTACATTACAGAACACAAAATTCATGTTATCAGATTTTTTATTGTATAACCGACTTTCACTTACGCTAATCAACTCGATACCGATCTTAATTTATCTGGCATTTAAACGTTCATAAACCAACAAAGTTGAGGGATGTTTTTGAAAGTTTAGCAACTTGGTGTGTTTCTACTTTCCAGCCACATGAAATGATGTAGATGCGATTTGCCTTTGAAAACGAAGTCAAGTTCACCCACCGACACCGTACCCATGTTTTTAAATAACAAATTGAACCTTATTGACGTAAAAAGTAAAATCTAGGGACTAAAAATGTAACAAATTGAGAAAATAAAGGGCTTAAAAGTATACAAAAATAATAAAATATAAACCACCGCGTGTGAACGCTACTATAGAACTCTCAGATCTACCCTATAGTCGATTAGTATTATTAATATTAATATTAATATTAATATTATTATTATTACTCTGTTTATAGGCAAACAAATTTCCACTCAATTTCCACAAATCGATTGAAGATTCAGAGCTTTGATCTGTTCTCCGGTGACGGTGAGTTCAAATCATCTGTCATCATTCGTTAAGTTGTTAGATCTGATTTGAAATTGTAAGTTTATGACTTTGAAATTCATTGTTTATTAGACGGTTTAATGTTATAGATCGGATCTGTTCGTTTTGATTTTGTGTATGATTTGATTTGGTGCTGAATTCGTCAATTCAGAGTGTGATGCTGTTTTAGGAATAAGTGGTGTGGATAGTGTGATTTGACGTGTGTTTTTATTAAACCTAGCGTAAGGATGTGTATTTGCTTATATATATATTTTTTAAATCGTGATTTGAGTTAGTGTCGGTAATGTTTCTATCGCTCTCTGTGATTTTAGCAGCTCTGGATCGAGGTATTGAATGTAGCTTAACTTCTGCATGGAGTATGGTGTTCATGTTGTGAATGTCACTTGGAATGTATGGCTAGATGCGTGTTAATATCATCTAATGTGCAGAAAGTACTAAATATGTTGTGATTACCTTTATGTGTTTGTGATTTTGAGAAATTTGGGTGTTTTTGAACTACAAACGAGTTGGTGTTATTTAGTTTCTTATTTTATTTGATCTGGAAGTTGTGATTCTTGTTTCTGACATTATGATGGTTATATTTGATAACTAAAGTTAGTTTTGACTGGATCTTAGTTGACAGTTTGGTAAGGAAACATTGAAAGTTTTGTTGGAATAAAGACGGTAGTTGTCATGAACAATTAGTTATAAACCTTTTTTTTAATTGTTTTCATGGGTTTTGATATTTTAGAGAATTTCAGTAATTACTTAAGGAAAATGTTTTCTCTTAATTTGGAGTCTTTTGATGTAACACTGTTGCTTAGTGAAGCTGAGATTCAGTGAATAATGTTTTATAATTTTCCTGTTTTAGTTATATTTTCTGAGTTTTATATAAACCTTAATAGATTCAGAGATTAGTTTTAACATGCCTAGAGTAGTCTGCTAATGATGTTGTTAACTTTTCCTTTTGTATAACAGGTTGGTTGGAAAACAACTCTGGTATCTCATATCTGGAGCAGTCTATCATCTTTGATTCTGAGGGAGTTGGTGAACCACAAAACTGAGCATAGTTTTGAAAAACACCTGATTGTTCAACCGGGATCTATCATCAATTGAAGAAAATATGAGATTGTTCTTGTGATCTATAAGTTGCATTTGAAGTGAAAACGGTTAACATTGTGGGGTATTAAGCATAACGTCAGTATGAGGGGAAGAACTGATGGATCTCAGAAGAAGCGGTTGCTCACAACTTTTGTTCTTGTGGCGGCTGTCCTTCTTTTTCTGTATTTATATTTCGGCTCTCAGAGTCAAGGTGAGTCAGCTCTAGAGTATGGTAGCCGATCTTTAAGGAAGCTTGGATCATCCTACTTAGGTGGTGATGAAGAATCTGATCTTGGCACCAAGCAAGATGATTTTAAATTTGGTCTGGATGATGATGATGGTATTGTACCAAAAAGCTTTCCTGTAAGTTATTCACATGAAGTAGAATTTTGACTTGTCAGAGAATATTAGGAATTCACATGTCTTGGTTATATTTTAAAATTTGATTCGTTGTTTTCTTGCTGAAGGTTTGTGATGATCGATACTCTGAATTGATACCTTGCCTAGACCGCAACCTTATCTACCAGATGAGATTGAAGTTGGATTTGTCTTTGATGGAGCACTATGAAAGACACTGTCCTCTGCCTGAAAGGCGTTTCAACTGCTTGATACCTCCCCCAACAGGGTACAAGGTGTGTATCTAATCAACTAGAGGTGGCAAGATGGATGGGTGGGGCTGATTGGGCAAGGGGTTAACTTTTGGTACCGGGTCAAAACGAGTTGGGTTGACTTGAAACATTCTTGTCCATTTTTTTTGGATAAAACATAATATGAGGTTTTACACTCAAAAGTATGCAGCTGAGTGACTTTCAGCTGTTTATTCCATGCAACCAGTTTGGCCTGTTTTCTTTTGAGCTATGTTTTATTTTATTTTACCTGTTGGGCCGATTAGAGATAAATAGATAACCCGATTTGATCAGTCCATGAAGTAAATGGTTAAATTTTCCCCTGTTATAATCAAACAACATCAAAATTTTAAATATGTAATAATGATTTGTTTCTAAATCTCAGAGTTTAGTTGAATTGATCATACTTTTTTCCCTCATGGTTTCATATTATAATGCAGGTGCCCATCAAGTGGCCAAAGAGCAGAGATGAAGTATGGAAAGCAAACATACCACATACCCACCTTGCACATGAGAAGTCAGACCAAAACTGGATGGTTGTGAAAGGTGAAAAGATTATATTCCCAGGTGGAGGAACTCATTTCCACTATGGAGCTGATAAGTACATCAAATCACTTGCAAATGTAAATATTTTCAAAAACGTCTTTAGTTGCAACTAATAGCCATACTTTATTCTATTCTCTACACTAATAACTACAATTAACAGATGCTCAACTTCTCAAAAGATAACATGAACAATGAAGGAAATTTACGAACCGTCCTTGATGTTGGTTGTGGTGTTGCAAGTTTTGGTGGTTATCTTCTTTCGTCTGACATCATTGCAATGTCATTAGCACCAAATGATGTGCATCAAAATCAAATCCAGTTTGCTCTAGAACGAGGCATTCCTGCATATCTTGGTGTTCTTGGAACAAAAAGACTACCTTATCCTAGTAGATCTTTTGAACTTGCTCATTGTTCCCGTTGTAGAATTGATTGGCTTCAAAGGGACGGCATCCTTCTACTTGAGTTAGATAGGTTGCTTAGACCAGGTGGCTACTTTGCTTACTCATCTCCTGAAGCATATGCACAAGATGAAGAGGATCTTAGAATATGGAAAGAAATGAGTGCACTTGTTGAACGCATGTGCTGGAAAATTGCTGCAAAAAGGAATCAAACTGTCATTTGGGTCAAACCTTTGACTAATGATTGTTACATGGAGAGAGCTCCTGGTACCCTGCCACCTCTTTGTCGGTCAGATGATGATCCAGATGCTGTGTATGGTGTAAACATGGAAGCTTGCATCACACCTTACTCTGAACGTAAGTTGTTTCATATCATATTATTTACATTCAGCGCCGTAACTTGAGTAAGTTTGAAAATGTTTCATGTAACCGTATAATGACAAAATATCTTCTTCTTTCTTACTAATTTTCTTCAAAGGCGATACTCCATCCATCCCAAGACTATTATCAACATTTCTGTTTTAATGTGTCCCAAAATTAGTGTCCACTTTTATAGAGGTGGATAATTATTGTTTACTAATTTTCCCATTCACCCTAATCGTTAAATCTTGCAAGTCATCTAATTTAGTTGGTAATTTGTTATAAGTTTAAACTTGTGCAAAATGGTCAAGCTTTTTGTTCTTTCTTTTCATCAGATGATCATGCCAGTAAAGGAAGTGGATTGGCTCCATGGCCAGCTAGGTTAACATCTCCGCCTCCTCGTCTTGCTGACTTTGGCTATTCAAAGGATATGTTTGAAAAGGACACGGTAAAATAATTTTCTATTAAAAATACAGTTTCCTCTCACCATTTCATTTTAGACGTTGATCAATTTACGAAAGGTTGCATATATTTTTACTTTCTATAGGAGTTGTGGCGTAGGAGAGCCGAGAATTACTGGGATCTGTTGAGCCCAAAAATATCGACAAATACCATTAGAAATGTGATGGACATGAAGGCAAATTTGGGTTCATTTGGAGCTGCATTGGCAAACAAAGATGTTTGGGTGATGAATGTTGTCCCTGAGGATGGACCCAACACATTGAAGCTTATTTATGATAGAGGCTTAATCGGCTCAATTCATAACTGGTATGCATTTACTTTGTTTCACAACTTGTCTACATCAACCGGGACCCACACTGAAAATGACCCGTTTCACCCTGAACCTGGTTTGACCTGTTACTCATAATTTCAGGTGTGAAGCATACTCAACCTACCCACGTACATATGATCTTCTCCATGCTAGCAACGTGTTCTCAGACATAATTGAAAAGAAAGGCTGCAGTGGTGAGGATCTGTTGATTGAGATTGATCGTATTCTCAGGCCCACGGGCTTCCTGATCGTGCGGGACAAAAAGCCTGTTATCGACTTTGTGAAGAAGTATTTACCTGCGATACACTGGGAAACCGTGGCAATGGCAGATTCGTCATCCGAATCAGATGGAGATGATGTTGTGTTCATAGTCCAAAAGAAACTATGGCTCACAAGTGAAACCTTGAGGGAGACGGACTAAATTTTGAACCTAAAACACCACTCTTAAAAAGGTATTAAATGTGGGGTTTTTGTAGCATCAAATTGTGACTTTAGTTTCTGCTTACGATGTAGTTGATTTATTTTTTTATGATACACATTTGCATCTACAAACTCCTGTTTTTATATCTTTATGTGTATTATTATAGTTGGATTTAATTTAAATAATTAGTCCAAAGATGCATACGTTTGATAAGTGATGCAAAGTTATACATGGTTTGTGGTTTTATGATTCACAGTGATAATATAAGTTTTGTAACTTCGTTATTGCTATTAGAGGTTATATATCTTTTAATTATATAGTTGAAAATTATGAATTGTAATTCTGGTGTGTTCACATTGCGGAGGGTTTCAGAAGGGATATAATTGTTTCGTGATTTAATGTATATAACCTTATCTGCGCTTTGTCGTTTCGTGATTCAATGTATATAACCTTATTGCACTGTGTAGGATATCTGTGTTTTCTTGGTTTTCCAAAGCATTTCAACACAAATTAGTTATCATGTTACCCTTAGTTGCTCTTGGTTTTTACTCTTATCGTCTTATGTTTGTATAATGATATTGGTGTTATAGTTTGGAAAATGGAGGGTCTCGATATCTCTTGTGAATATTTTGATGGTATTAATTGAAAATTTAATCTCATAAGTCATAGATAAAACAAGAACAAAGATGTAGTTTTGTTATTTTAACCAATAGTATCTCTTGTGAATATTTTGATGGTATTAATTGAAAATTCGATTTCATAAGTCATAGATAAAAGAAAAACGAATATGTAGTTTGTTATGAAAACCTATACTAGAAAATGCATATGAGATAAAGCTAGATGCCCTTAGATACTTTTTTATATAGTTGGTGAACCATCACAATGTTTTAACTGACGTTTATAACAGTTGATAGTTATATGAGTAATAAAAACCATCAACAACTCCGTCAAAATTACAACCGCTCGAAATCACCGGTAATTATAATTTATTACTGATGGTTGGTTACTATTGATAATAATTTGCTAGTATCAGACCAAGTTTGATCATTAACAATTTACTACTAAAGATTACCACTAATAATTACTTACTATAATGATATATTTGCAAGAAATTTTTCATCAACCATACGTATCCGAAACAATTTTCATTGATGATAACCAATGGCCATTTTTGAAATCAATTTAATATGTGAAATACCATTGGGCATCGAACTATTTTTTTCCTAAAACTTAATACAACTTCAAATGATTTTTTTAATGACAAACACGTAAAATCTACTGCTAAACAACATAACATGTTCACTCATAAATTTGAAGCTCAACTTTTTAAAAAGAGTCATCATGCAACACAAGATGATATCTGGATTGTATATACTATCAGGGAGGTGGGGGGTTAGAGTGATCGGCTAAAGCCCAATCTTTTAAGGGACTTGAATTTTTAAACAAATATATATTATATATGTATGTATATATGTATGTTTAAAAAGTATATATAGCCTATTAACAAACTAATTAAAAATTCAACAACAATTTAATTATTTTGATCTATTGAAACTTAAGCCTGTTAATATTTTAATTAGTTTAGTCTACTACGTTCATATAATCTAAACTCATTTCAAAAACGCTAAAAGAGTCTTACAATCTACTTAAGTATATTAGATTATTTTGTTATAACTGTTTGTTAGTAAAACATTTATTGTCGTATTATAAATTTTTTACACACGGGTTATTGATCTTATATCATAGGATCCCAATTTTTTTCTAGTCGCCCATAACCCAAATGTTTTCAAAGGCTCTTAAGATCGACCCTATACTATAGTGACACTCTTCATAAAATTAATAGTTTAAGTCTCGTGATAAATATTAATTTAAATCTGAAAATAGTATTATGTGATTATTCTTTTGGAAAATAATTGAAAAAAGGAAAATACATTGATTTATAATTTGCATTTAATATTTTTTACTAGCTTTTATGTCTTGCTTTGCTTGAGCATAGCCCCCATCATATTATTGTCTATAAATTTGTGTTCTCCATAAGTCAAATCATATATTCATATGCACAAGCCATGTCATTGTGGTCTATAACTTATCATATCCTCTTTCCCATTTAGGGTTGATTCATGTTTATGTTTCAATATATGTATAAAATTATTTTCACTATTTATTCTTTTTTATATTTTGTTTTATTTAATTATTATTTTTATGTATTTCACGCATCCTTTAGAAATACACAATTCAGGTTAATCGATTTTAGATAAAATATCACAGACAAACCGGTGGTAACTTTAAGAGAAAATGCTAAATCAATGTGAATCAACGTAGAGCATGAGATGAAGAAAGTTTTACTAAAATTGTGTTCAACATCGAAATTTTCAAGGGATTGAAAAAAATGCAAAATGCAGCTATTTTCTTCAAATATAACAAGTTTTGGCTCGGAGTTTGACACGTGAAATTTCAGAAAAAATTTAATTAATTTTCATGTGTTTTTGCCTTGAGTCAAAGGGCTATACTCCTTAGAACCGTCAAGGGCTACCGCCCCTTAGACCCTGTCCCGGACCCCCAGCCAAAGAGATATTGCCTACTTGAAATCCTCATTGTTAAGTAGGGGTGATCATCAGGTATTATTCGGATTCGGATTATTCGGATATGGCATTTTTGCAGACCCATCCGAAATCCAATCCGATCCGAATAAGGGATATACTCATCCGATCCAAATCTATCCGAATTCAATTTGGATCGGATTCGGATAAATCCGAATAATCCGAAACTATCCGAATAATCCGAATAAATCTAAATAAACTTTTTTTTCTATTCTGCGAATGTGGGCTGCGAAGGAGCTGCGATTCTGCGAATGTGAGCTGCGATGGAAGAGGCTGCGAATATGCGTGGAGGCTTGAAGAGGCTGCGATGGAGCTGCGATGGAGCTGCGATGAAGCTGCGAAGGAGCTGCGAAGGAGCTGCGATGGGCTGCGATGGAAGAGGGCAAGGAGCTGCGAATGAGCTGCGATGGAAGTAGCAGATGGAACTTGGAAGAGGCGGATCTGCGATGTTAATGTCGATCCCTAATTTCTATTAAATGATGGGCTTATTAAGCTGTGGACTAAACAAATTAAATTGGGCTGTAACAATCTGTAACATATAATTTAAAAATTCTAATGGGCTTCTCATTCGGATTAATCGGATATCCGATTAATCCGAACAACCCGAATAAAAAAAATTTGCCATCCGAAATCCGAATAAGGAATTCGGATTCGGATGGAATCCGATCCGAATATCCGAATAAGAATTTGGATCGGTTTATTCGAATTTGGATACGGTTTCGATTACGGATTTTTTCGGATTTCCGATTTTCTGAACGCCCCTATTGTTTAGAGTTTCGCCCTAAGAAAATTTTCAGTATCAAAAATCACATTTGTAGCTAAACAATATAATTACATTATAACATCTAATATTAGAGTAGTAACTCTGGTGGTCCACTAACTCGACTGTTAGCCGAAGAAAGTTGCTTATCAATCTAACTAAACCAACCGATTTGTTACATTAGTTCAAACAATTTGAATGGTTTTAGCAATTATGCGTATAATACCTTACATTATCCATTTTAAAACTAGTGCGAAACTACATCAAATGCTTAGTACAAAATAAGTAAGCCAGACTAACAGAATAATGATGAATCAATCTTTGATTTTTTTCGATTTTGCTCATCTAGTTGTTTAGCTTTTATAGACAAATGGATATTTATTGAAAGTAGAGTGTAAAACGATAAAGCCATTTGTGTTGGTACTTGTTAGTCTAATGATAAACGTAAAAGCTCTTTAGAAACAACTTCAGTTGAGACCTTGTTAAAACTAGTTTTAAAGAAAAACCTTAAAATCGTTGTTAAAAATATGAAACATACAAGAGTCAACCAAGTGCTAGCATAATGTCCTAAAATAATATAGGTAAAATATTGTGGGACCATGCATGTCTAAATCCCACCTAATAAGATTTGACTTCAAGAAACAGAGTGACTAACCTTGATTTACCTATAATCATGCAATCACTTATTGTTTCTTTATATTCTAAAAGACTTTTAGATGTATATGTGGTGTCTTCATGTCTTGGGTTGTATCAGTTTAAGAAAAAATATGTATTTATACAACATGTGATTGTTTTGACTCGTTGTCTTTAGACATAAAAACAAGATGGACGCTTGAGAGATGAAGTGAGAAACAAAATAGATGAATACGTTTTTAAATAAAAAATTATAACAATATCATATTTAAAACTAAAAAATAAAAAATAAATTGTGTTTTTATGATGTAATTCCTTAAAAATAATGGATGAGTTTGGTTTGGAAATCAACACACAATTACGTGCACCAAATGGTTATGATTTAATGGTATGAAGTTGTTTAGTAAGGTATTTTTTTCCCATCATATTGGGGGTTTAAATCCTATAATTGAAAGAATGATAAAAAACCCACTCAACCAATGATTATCAGCCCAGATGAATAAGACGGGATACCTCAAGACTTTATTAATATAAAAGAGGTTTTGAGTTATGTCTCACTTATAACAAAAAAAAACTTTTAAGTTGAGTCATATAGTTTTTTTAGTTAATGTGGGTTTGCTCTTAAAACTGGTCTCAAGTTTGAGATTGACCAAGGCGAAATGATGCATGACTTTCCATTAATGGACGTGTTAGCTTAGCTGGTCTCAAGTTTGAGACTTTTTGTTTTTTTTTATTTTACTATTTGTGCTTCAAGTTTTAAAAAAAATATTTTAAAGTAATGAATTTAAGCCAAAAACTTTTGTCTTACATTTTTTGTCGATCTCTAAATATAACCTTTATAATTTTATAATTGAGTTGACATTAAAATTAAATGCAATTCATAAAATATAAGAAAAATATATTCAACAAAACATTTTAATCTATCAATTCAAATTAAAAAAATTCAATATTATTCTTGAAACCTAAATATTTAATCTTTTTTAGAAAACACAAGTTAAATAAGTAACTAATAGGCTAATAATTTTTATAAGTATATAATCACACCTCTAAATTTACAAGTTTGATTATATGGTTTTGGTTCGGTTTTTGTTACAAACAAAACCAAAACCGAACCAAAAAATTCGGTTTTTAAAAAATCATCAAACCAAACCGTCGGTTTTCTAGCGGTTTCGGTTTTATCGGTTCGGTTGCGTCGGTTGTTTTGATTACGGTTCAGTTATTTTGATTTTTTGCTCACCTCTATTATCTGACCAGACTCCACTTAAGATTTGTACACATGTTCATACGAAAATAAAAGTTAATTATTTAATAACACATTAAATGCTAATGAATTTTTATATACTTTTCAAATTACAAAATAGATTGTTTGATTTATTTAAAAAATATAATATTTTAAAGCCAAAAGGTTATGATATATGATTTTTTAAAGTACAAATTAAAATAAGTATTTTTAATAAAATTTGAAGGTTAAAAATATAAAATTTTAAAGTAAACGTTTTTTAAATATGAAAGTTTAAAAGATTATTATGTAGTTAATTATAAGAAATTCAGTTATATTTTTTCTCAAAATTTATTTTACAACTTCTAAATACTAATAAATAATTATTAGTTTAATATTTATATTTAACACGTGTAATAAACGAATTTCTAAACTAGTAATATAATATAGATAATCGAATAAAAAAATTTATTTATTGCAACCAAGGCAAATACATGATGAGATTGTCGTGTATCGTGTATATCGTGCAATAAATGAAACTCTTGTGAATGCGCGTGGATTTAAAGTCCCATGATCAAGAGCAAAATTGAGTTTCAGAAACGACTTTAATGAGCCTCAGATTCTATGCCATTTTATCAACGGATTTTGTTTTTCTTTTTCTTATTTTAACTGGAAATTTAATTAATTATTTATCACATTAATGCCTCACGTTTCACATCCAAGTAAACATATTGGTGTTTTCTTTGATTACTTGCTAGAGCTTGTTTTGATTAATTAAGAATTAAAGATAAGCAAACTTTAACCGCGGATGATGATTAAGCAATTATAAAACCATAATCACATTTAACTTAACTGGAAATGATATAACTAATGATAATGATCAAAGTTTTGTGATTAACGGATAAATTGGTTATAGTTATAGTTAATGATGTCTTATAACTGAAGTTTAACCGATTAAAATGTCTTGGTGAAGGCTAAACCAAATTTGTTGCCTATTTCTTCTAGCTTTCTATATAGTGAAGAAGTAGGAAAAGAAAGCAATTGTCATCAAATGAAATATGGAGTAGAGAGTGGGTATTTGAAGTGTGTGTTAGTGAAGCAAAAGACTAGTTCCAATTCTGTATTTTGTGTCACTGCTATTCTTCTTTCTTTAAAGCTTTCTTGGTACTGTTACGTTGTTCATGAAATTTTTAGTATTTTAATTCTTAGGTTGTTTTATACTATATTCTATCCAAGAATGAAACATTCCTCGTGTTATTGCTACTTGATCTTTTGAAGCACAATAATAAGTGTAACACGAGGCCGATAAAACATTGTTACATAAGTTACATTGTGGTTTAACCAAAACGGAGCTATTATTGACCCTTAGATGACATATATGATTACTCATAACCAATAATCATATATGGTTTCAATGGAGCATATAATCAGTTTTATTGTTAGTCGAGGGTGCTAACCCGATCGAACCGCAAATGAATAGTCCTTTATGTTGTCCAAAAAGAAAAAGAATCATTCTAAACAAACATAAGTAATTGTATATTGCATATATGATCCATCAAATAATATATGTTGTTTACTTTGTAAAAATAATATTTATATGAGTTTTAGCTTATACCTGTGATGTTGACCAAGATACTCAATAATATATGTTGTCCACTTGTCAAAATAAGTTTAGGAATGTTAAAATAACATATGAATTGAATCTCGCTCGAAATTGGTTTGCGAGTCAGCTTGGTGTTATGTACCGAAATCATTGTAAGGTACGAGACTTGTTCCGCATTGGTTGTATCGGCAATTGATGTGAATTTTATAGGTCAAGTTGGTCCTCTCACACCGTGACTCGTCATGATGCCCACTTTGTAACCATACTTGCCAATTACAATCCTTGGAAATCACTCGTTTTGATGGGTTTTCAGGTGATTCATCTAGGTCAATCCACAACAATAACCTACCTCGTTTCGGTACAACCGAACATAAACCAATCTCTTATTCCCCAAGTTTGATGGCCCATATCCCATTGCTTGGGTCTATATATCGAAGCAACACTTTGACTATGCTAAGATACCAACCACCCAACAAGTCTCCTTGGCTTCATTTCACATGGAGGGAATCACTCTTCAATAGTATCGGTGGCTATCAAATTGAAAGGTCCATTAGCCTGGGGTGAGCTCATGCAAGCGGTTCTTCAATGATTTGGATAGACATATTTTGAAGACCCTTCGGAGCCCTTTCATGTTATGGACCGAAACCATTGTAATGTATGAGACCTGTCCCACATCGTTTGTATGAGCAATTGATGTGAGATTTATACGTCAAATGTGTTTTCTCACCCATCAGCTAGTCTTTTGGTTTAAGTTATTCATTTTGGACTGTATCAGTGGTATCAGAGCCAATTTCAGAGTAGTGGCCCACGAAGTGGTGGCTTAGAGAGAGCCAAGCCCGACCAATGACCAACGAGCATGTTTCTTAAGGAGGGGCGAATGTTATGGATTGAAACCATTGCAATGTATGAGACTTGTCCCACATCAGTTGTATGGCCAATTCATGTGAGATTCATAAGCCAAATGAATTCACTCACTCAACATACTAGTCTTTTGAATAATTATTCCGTTTGGACTGTAACACATAACTCACATCTTTTATAAACCAAACAAAACTCAACGAGTCAACTTGATTAGACTTATTTACAAACTAAGCCGAAGCGAGCCAAACAAATCCTAACTCGACTTAGTTCAACTCATATTGTGAATAGCCCAAGATCTAACAAACTTCATAAAACCCAAGTCACAAGTTACAATAATTACACTTGGACCATTTTCGTTTAGATGCCCACTATAGTTTACAAATACCAATATCTCGTGAAATTTGGGGATGAGACATTGAAGAACATCATGAAACCTTCGCGAGATAATCACCAGCAGAAGAACTGCTTTCAAAAGGCTTTCGTCAGATTTTCAACTGCTCAAAATCACTACACAAAGATATCCGATTGCTTTTTCTCTCTAAATTGTGATGCAAATAACCTCTTACTCTCACTCCATCACTCTGATTTCTAGGGTTACAGCAATTCAACCGTTGGTAACATCGATAATTCTTCGGTATTTATCTAATCTGTTTCGAATTTAGGGTTTTGAGCATCGTAACTGCTATTTTTGTACGCTTTATGAATAGGTACGGGGTTGGATTTCGTCGAATTGATGGTGATTCAGTGGTGCAATTGATTGTTATGTGTGTCTACTTTATTGGAGCTTTTGTTTGATCTACGAATTTCAAATGATACTATTTTGTAGCTTTAGCCTTTAAGTGGTGAAGAAATTGAAGAAATTAGCTCAGGAATGGATTGAAAAGAAATCATTATTGTTATTTTTTTTTTCGGTTTTGGGGGTTTATTATTTATTCCTAAAGATAGTAGATTATGAAATTTACTGGATTCGTCAAAAGTAGCAGCTAGTAACTACCATTTGGTTTTTTATTTTTATATCTTAAATAGCATTGTTTTTTGTTTTAACCTTGGGTCGACACGTCTAATGGTAGTAGATATAACATATACTATTGAGTTATTGCATTAGCCAAAATTGGATAGTTTCTTGTTGGTACACATAAAAGTTCAGAGGAGACACTTTGCTGGATGAAGTATAAGTATTTGACAATTTTTTTGGAAAACTAGTGTTGGGTTTACCATGTGTCTGTGCTTTCAGTTGATCATTGGTTACTGGTTTTGATACTTCATTGGATTCAGCAGATTATTGAGGATGAATTATGTATATGTTGATCAGCTGAAAGATGCTTACAGTATTTGAGTTTCTGATGAGTATATATATGTTATTTTAATCTTTTATATTGAATGTTGATTGTTCTTTTAATCTCGCAGAAAGCTTGGGATTGTGCACTTCTAAGGAGACAATGCATTGATAGTTTTTGTTGATGGATATTTTGGTTCTCGATGCTATTGGAAGTAACAAGGAGAAAAGACAAAATCGTCCTTTTTGTTACTTCCCATTGTAGTTGAGTATTGATTAGAAGAAAGTGTCAGTTGACTAACAGATGGACTTCGCAAAGCGTTGGCGAAAAAGTTGAAACCAAAAGATAAACCAAAGTCTTCATCGAAAAGGGAAGTTAGAAGTAATGGAAAGGATGGATTAAAAGTGACGAGTGATGAAGCACCTTCAACTGCTACTAAGCAGAAGGTTGAAGCTGCCAAACAGTATATAGAAAAACACTAAAAAGAACAAATGAAGAATCTTAATGAGCGAAGGGAACGGTATGAATTTTATGCATCCTTTATTTCGTATGGGTGTAGTTAATCAATTGCACTTATCATCAGCCCTACTTACATTTTAGCAAGTTATTTGTGAAGATAGCCCATTCTACTAAATCACAGCCTCAATATTTATCTATAGAGAAAAAAGATAGTAATGCTTTCTAGTATAAAGGTGTAAAATGCATTTTCAAGTAGATTGATTACCTGTATTGTGAAGGTCATCTATATTGAGATTATGTTTACAGCCTGTGTGCTTATTTGCTCTAAAAAGTAAATGATAAATGACTGATACGATTAATGATAAATAATTGATATGATTAGAAATTTACATGAATATAATAAAGAGCTCCTTTGCTTATAGGTTTATCACATTATTATCTTATGTCATTTTTGTTATATTGAATACCACTATTTAAATGTCAATGGGTCTAGAGCACCAGAATTACAGCTCATAACTTTATATCATACCGTACTTTGATTATTAATATGAATTTTATTCAGAAAATGCTGAGATTTCTCCAAGTAAAACAATAGTTACTATTCTTTATTGTTCAATTGCTAAAATTGATGCATATTTGAGGGTTAGTGATGAGAGTATGATTTTCTGATGTTCAGTTATCTTTGTTTCTATGGGAATCAAAGTTAGACATACATAACATGCAACAATAGGCTTGATTGATATTTCACATCAGAAAAGTTGATAACGTAAGTTTTCTTGAACCCACAATAATAAAAAGGGTGTATTCTTAATGTAGGCGTAATGTTCTTGAGAAGAAATTGGCAGATTCAGAGGTCTAAAGAAGAGCAGAACAATTTACTTAAGCATCTGGAGAAAAAAGAGACAGAATATATGCGCCTTTAGAGGCATAAAATGGGTGCTGATGATTTTGAGCCATTAACGATGATAGGAAAAGGTGCCTTTGTAGAGGTATATAATAAGTTATTTACTCAACAATATTCAAAAGTCAAGTCCACCAACTCTTTTTAACGTGCCTTGACCATTTGACTTCTAATATATTCCAGGTTAGAATATACAGGGAGAAGACTACTGGCAATGTGTATGCAATGAAAAAACTAAAAAGTCTGAAATGCTTCGTAGAGGACAGGTGGTAGCTTATTTCTATCAAACCCGTTTTTTGTCAAGGGTTTATTTGAAATGGCAAAAATGGTTTTTATTTGAGTTCTCTCTTCTTTGTTTTTAGGTTGAACATGTGAAAGCAGAAAGGAATCTTCTTGCAGAAGTTGACAGCAACTGCATTGTAAAATTGTATTGTTCATTTCAAGATGAAGAATATCTTTACCTCATAATGGAATATTTACTTGGTGGAGATATGAGGAATTTACTTATGCGAAAAGATACGTTAACTGAAGATGAGGCTAGGTTTTATGTCGGGGAAATTGTTTTGGCAATCGAATCGATTCACAAACTGACAAACATAATTATATCCATAGGTTATTATAAAATGTTCTTTCATTCACCTTATATAAACATATGATAGTTTTTATCAGAAGTGTAATATTTTTCTAATTGTGACAGGGATATTAAACCTGACAACTTGCTGCTTGATAAATACAGGCACATGAAATTATCAAATTTTGGATTATATAAGCCATTAGACTGCAGTAATCTTCAGGAAAAGGATTTCACAGCTGCATAACTTAAGTGGGGCCCTTCAAAGTGATGGACGCCCTGCTGTACCAAGACACACTCAACAGGAGCAACTGCAGCATTGACAGAGAAATAGGAGGATGCTTGTAAGTTATTTTATTTATTTTATTAAGATGCATTTGTTTGAGCCTTTTGTAAATAGTTAATGTTGTAACCATGTAGGCTTATTCGACTGTTGGCACACCTGATTATATTGCTCCTGAAGTTTTGCTGAAGAAAGGATATGGAATGGAATGTGATTGGTTGGTATCATTTGTGTGAACAAAACACTTATTGGTAAAATAATATATTAATAATTAAGTGGATTTTATTTTTCTATGTGTAGGTGGTCTTTTAAGGGCTATTATGTATGAGATGCTTGTGGGGTACCCACCCTTTTATTCAGATGAACCCATATCTACTTGTATAAAGGTAAAATGTTCACTTCATTCTACGAAATTTTTTTTATTTGTTATAGTGCACCATTTATAATCATTATCTTCATTGATGTTTATAAGTTATACTTTATTAATACAGATAGTGAACCGGAGAAGTTATTTAAAATTTCCTGAAGAGGCAAAGTTGTCTCCTGAGGTAAAAGATTTAATCTGTAAACTTCTATGCAATGTTGAAAAAAGGCTTGGAACCAAAGGAGCTCATGAAATAAAGGTGTTATGACTTACATGTATAAGGACTTTATGCAATTTAGTTTTGCTTTTAACAACTACAAAATAAATTAATAAATAAATAAATGATGTGGTGGTTGTTTACAGGCGCATCCATAGTTCAAGGGTATAGAATGGGAAAAGTTCTATCAAATGGAAGCTGCAATTATTCCAGAAGTTAATGGCGAGTTGGATACCCAAAATTTTGAGAATTTGAAAAGGTGGATTCTTTATTTGGGGCAGTATTGTGTTTATATAATTTTATTTTCTATTTTTGCTTATACTTTTGTTGTTCTTCGTGTAATACTACTATAGGGTGAAAACCAAATCATTCCTCAACAAAATCTGGCCCTTGGAGAAAGGTTAGTAAGAATCTTGGTTAACCAATTGCTATTTGATATGCAGTGTATATGTTGTCACGGAGGAAGTTGGCCTTTATTTGGTTTTTACCATTTTGCTCTTCTTAACATGCATTATTTTGTTTTACCACTAAAAGTGATTGAGCATAAACAAAGTGCTAATATCGTATTCAACATTCTATGACAGTGTGTGACTGAATCTTATAGTATAGCACAGTTATGAACATTTATTTGCACCAACAGACAATTCTGGAATATCTTAAGTTCACATACATAATAATCTACTCATATCAAGTGAAGTAATATATCAAATATTCTTTTAACAAACATGTTTCAACCATTATTTTGTGTTCTTTTTTTGTCTAAATTTTGTGGAACCATATCTAGCAAGTTTTATCCTAAAATAACTTGTAAAACTACAACATAGCACATTGATATACTATTTCAACAAAACAAAAAGGCCAAAGGAGAAAAGGAAACCGGTTATCTAGTTTAGTTGTTAGCAAATGACTTTACAAGCAAAATACCACTGTGGATTCAATACAACATGGTTATTTGGAGGTTGGTGTAAATCATACATGCAGTCCTTGGTGTCTTCCTTTTCACTTCTTGTACAAATTTCTTTTTGAACAACAATGCTTAGATTTCAAGTATAAATACACAACCTCCACCCTATAGGATTTGAACTCCCAATCTTTTGGTTGTGGAGTACACCACTTAATCACCAGTAAACAAGCTCATATACAACATGTCTGGAAAAAGATGGAGGGAAACAAAAAGTCAACAAAATAATACCTAGAGTTTAGAAATCGAAGAAATCACCATTAATTGGTTTCCTATGGGAAGTTGCCATAATATGAGGTGTACTCATTGCATGTAAAGGTGATAGAACACGTTTATTTGGTTTCTAATATTAATGACTCGTGTCCACATTGCACGTATATTGGTTTTTAGTATTGATAAGAAACACCTCTTTGCTATGCTTGGCGAATATAGCATGAGACTTGTACATATGCCCAACTATAATTGCAAAAGTCATGTAGTTCACTATTTGCATCTTAAATTTTGGTTCATGTAGCAAATGATGACTATATCATTAGCCAATAGGACCTTATATGTCACCATATGACAATTTCACCGTATAGTTAACTTGGCTCATACTATATGATTCTATAGATTTAAGTATATAACCATGCCTCCTGACCTTATGTATGTTTTCTAGTGGATCCGTGTGTAAGTTTTGTTTGACGATGATACAATGCTTACCTTTTGTTGTTTGTATTTGTGCATTCAGTTTAAATTAATTTATAATTTAGGAAGCTAGTGTATGATTTTTGACTTCATCCTTGAATTGAGAAATACCCACCTGCGATTTCAGTGACTGATTTTGCCAACTATAATGGCTATAATTATTGTTTTTACATCTGGTTAGTTTGTTAAAGTGCTAAACTCTTTGAGATATTTTTCTTCGCCCTTTTGTGTTGTAATTTCCATAAATTCATCTTAGCTTTTGGGCAACTTCAGATGCTTTCTTCTAAGGATGTCAACTTCATGGGGTACACATACAAGAACTTTGAGATTGTCAATGAACATGAAGTTCCAGGAATCGATACCTTTCTCTCTCCTTGCATCATAACTTGTACTATTAATCTCACATGGCCTTAATTAATTATAAAATTTTATTATCAGCTGAGTTGAAGAAGAGCACAAAGCCTAAGAGGCCAACAGTGAAGTCACTTTTTAGTAAGATCTCCCCCTCCCTTCTCATTATATCACTTCATTTTGTGAAAATTCAATGTGGTATTTGCATGTGCTAATGCAAACATATGATTATAGCCAAATATCTAAAATATTTGTTAATATCATCACAAATAGAGTAAACTTCTGAAATTATTGCTATTATCCTTTTGGTGGTTCCAATGAGCAAGGAGGAATGATTTGGATGACATTTCTATGCCATATGATTTCTATAGTTATATTATTTTAATAAGAATAGGTTCACTACTGTTCACCTGTTTCCTTATAAGCTACTTTTTAATTTATCCATTAGATGTAAAACACAATTCGAATCAACCCATTCGTGAGTAAGAGGTCAAATTTGCTACCTCTATGTATTTACTTGAACTTTTGTGTTTTCTTGCAGAAGAAGAAACAGATTCGGCTTCCTCTCAACAAACTCAAGGAAGCTTTCTCAACCTCCTACCCCGCCAACTAGAAGTCTCGGAGAAAAATGAGTCTTCCACATGAACCATTACAGATCTGTTGATAAACAGTCACATAGCCGTAGTTTAAAAAATTAATCAAAATCAGAAGCAACGTGTTCCTTGCATCTGGACAGCTTTTCATTATGTGTGGCTATATACCAAACAAAAGACGAGTTTTCAGTTTGTTCAATTTGCAGATGAGGATGATTTGCTTGAAATCACGGGGTGACTAGTTGTCTGGCTTTCTTTTCCTATTCTTTTTAACTCCTTCCGGTTTTTGGGTCCTTGTAAATTTGTTACTTGGATTGTGTATGTCTGTTTTAGTTTTACTTGAATGTAAATTGGTGTGGAACTTATCCAATTGTCAAAACATATATGGGATCTTATTGTTCTTTGTGATTGTTAGAGATTGAAGTTGTAGGGGGTAACAACCTTTGTTTGCCAATTTAGTGACATCATTTGACATTTATGTTCGAATATAGATGTTTATTTTAGGTTCGAATAGAGATGATTTGCTTTGTTGCTTTATCACGCCTATTGGTTTTGAGTCTGTTTATTTTAGGTTCTATACTTTTTATACATTGTTGTCACTCAATACTTATAAGTTACAAATCCTTTTACGTCCCAAACATAATATGCTTCTAAAATTCCAATTCGTATAAGGATAAAGATGTCCGGCTATAAGTTGTTTACACCAACCCTATGGTTAGATTTTTACAAAACATTTGGTTAGTGTCTTTTATGTTTTTATTGTTACATTGTCACTCGTGCTCTGTAACCTCTAGCCTTGGCCAAACACAAGTTGTTCATTTCTTTGAATTGTGAATATATATTATTAAGAGGGATACTTTTCACTCTTGACCTTTTATTATGCCTTAGCATTTTTGCTATTTATTAAAATTTTTTGGTCTCGATCCAGACATTTATTCTTTGTTTATGTTTTTCTAGTTCGAATTAATATTAACGTGGCATCTGCCTTCTCATTGCACAAATATTTGTCCGTGTCGCTTGAGAAATTCATGAATTTATTTTTTGCTGTTTGGGTGAAAACTTTTCACGAGATCATCTATAGATTAATTCTCACCCGAACATATTTAACTGTGAAGTTTTTCTTTTTTACACTTCCAATACGCCCAAAAAACATTTATGATATTTAAGGTAAATAATTCTTTATGTACCCGATATATCCTTCATAACAGATAACCGATATTAAATTTGTCTAAGTTCTTAAGTTAACGTTGTTTTGTATCTGTAAATATTCATCATTTAGTTGGGAAATCCACACGTTCTTTATTCATTAAATTTATTTTAGTGTTAAAAACGTAAAAATGTATACTAATTGTGTGTTTGAGATTGCTTCTCAAAACAACTTATTGATTTATTCACTTTTTTAATAAGCTAATAAGTTAATATGAACATACTTATTAACTTATTATCTTCACAACCATCATATTGTTAAACATTATAAAATAACTATTTAATTTTTTAAAAGTTAATATTTTAAAAAGTTAATAAAAAAAACACTTCCAAACACCCACTAAAACTCTAATAATAATTTTAACAAGCTGTGTAATTGTATGACAAATAATCGAACCATTATTATAAAATAATAATAATAAAATTTTCACATGATAGAAATAATATCATTTTCAAGAAGCAAATTTGGTAAGAAAATCAAGAATCGCTCTGTCCAAATCATTCTTATCCCTAATATTTTCCCCTCAAAATCCGTCGTCTGCTTCACTTGTTTTCTTCTTCCTGTAGATCCTATGGACTCTCAAACCCTAAAACCATTTCCCCCTTGATTTCTTCTTCATCGATCTGATTCCCAAAATCTTCACTTTTACCATTTCTCGATCAGTAAACAACTTAATCGTGTGTATGTTTGCTATGTATTGCTGCAGTTGTTGATTGTTTGATCGATTCATCTTAAAAGTTAGTTTCTTGATTTGGGTATTGGGCGAAAGTTTTCTGTTTCATCAACGTTGGTGGTTCTAGGTTTTTTTTTTTCGATCCATCGTCACCGACAAATCTTGAAGTTCAATTGTTAGAACACGAGCCTTCGTGTTGAAGTTTTCTGGGGATTTTGGCGAGTTTGTGTTGTGGGTTTTGATGGATCTGAGTGCATTTTGGAGATCTTAGTTTTTTTGCGGTGAAATTTCTTTAAGTAATTTGTAGTAGTTGATTATCGGATTAGGGTTTATTTGATTGTGGATTTGGGATTTCATCATGGATCATGTGATTGGTGGGAAGTTCAAGCTTGGTAGGAAGATTGGCAGTGGATCTTTTGGAGAACTTTATTTGGGTAATTTGTTCTTTCTTCAGCATGCTTCTATGTCTACTGTTTTCAATCTATGTATTTTATTTATTTTGAATTTGTGATTGATATGTAATTATTCTTTACAGGAGTAAATCTTCAAAGTAAAGAGGAAGTTGCTGTCAAGCTAGTATGCATCTTTGGTTTTAGATTCATGCAAATGCTGTTTACTAATCATATTACTCATATTTGCACTACAATTTATATGTTACAGCTAAAGTGTGGTTTGATATGATTTTGCACGTATTCGTTTTATTATCCTAATGTGGCAAATAAGTTTAACATCTACCTTCTACTACATATGTTCTTAGCCATAGCAGACCTAGAATGAGTCATAGTATGTTTGTACGGTGTGGCATTTACCATATTCTAAATCTTTAGACAAGAGCTTTGAAAATTAGTATTGAAAGATAATTAATGAACAATCTATAAGCTACAAACATCAATCTCAATGAATAAAAAACACTTGATATTTCAATAGAATGCATTTTAAAAGTCACCAAAATACCATTGAATTAGGAACTAGCAATAAACTTTGTGGCTAAACTGAACGAAGAAGAGTAAGAGTAACTCACATAAGGTTAAATTTTAATGTAGAACTTAAGTTAAATAAACAAATAGCTAAATTAAAAGATGCATTTTCATTTAATTGTGTATTCCACTATTTTTAAAATAAAAGTAATTTTGTTTTACAGTAGCAGATAGCAAAATAAACCAGCAGAGTAATCAGCTCTGCTTAGCCATTTACATATAGATCATTTTTCTTTTTATATGTGGCCTTATTATTTTTGTTTTCAGGAATCTGTTAAGACCAAGCACCCACAGCTTCACTATGAGGCAAAATTGTACATGCTTCTTCAAGGCGGAAGTGAGTTTCATGTTCATCTATCTCTTCATATATACTTTTCTGTTTTGCTGCTTGTATATCTTTTTATGTTATATATTTCATTTTATATTAAGAAATGTCTCACTTATATATTTTAACATAGCCGGTGTTCCCCACCTTAAATGGATTGGAGTTGAAGGAGAATATAATGCTATGGTTATCGATCTTCTTGGACCGAGCTTAGAAGATCTATTTAATTACTGTAACCGGAAATTCACATTAAAAACAGTTTTGATGCTTGCAGATCAGTTGGTAAGTATCACACCTTGTGTAATGAGATTACTCTAGCACATTGTATTAACACTCGCACCTATCTTATTCTCATTGTTTTATGCAGATAAATAGAGTTGAATATATGCATTCAAGAGGCTTCCTTCACCGTGATATAAAGCCAGATAACTTTTTGATGGGTTTAGGACGAAAGGCAAACCAGGTATTCTGTTTTACATTACAAGTTGTCGCCTTCATGAGACTATTTTTTTCATTATTAATATTGGATATTTGCATTGAAAAGGTTTCTTGTGGGTATTAAGAACTCATTGCTCTTTCAATGAGTTAATATACATTCTTTTGTTGTTTGAGATTTTGATTATCATCATATATGTGTTTGCTTTTAATTTACAACAGGTTTACATTATAGATTATGGTCTTGCAAAAAAGTATAGGGATCTCCAGACACACAAGCATATACCATACAGGTATTGGAGTTGGTTATTCAAAAACTTGAGTGGAAATGATATTATCTATTTTGCTTACTGTCAGACATCACAACTGCTATGCACTCAAGCAGACGGACAAGATGATTCTTGTTACAAAGAATTTGATTACTTATGACTTATTCTTGCTATTTTCCTTTCAGAGAAAACAAAAATCTCACTGGTACTGCCCGTTATGCCAGTGTTAATACCCATCTTGGAGTTGGTAAGTGATATTGTTTGTTATTAGTGTGTTGGCAATGTATTACGAGAACTATTTTCTAGAATTATTCCACACTAGCTCAAATTATTTGTTATTTCTCTGTTTTTGATTGAACAAGAATAAAGTAACCTTCTGTAAGCGACGTAATTGGTTTTTGCTGGGCATTCTACTTGATTAACCTTGACATTTTTTATCGCCATTACAGAGCAGAGCAGGAGGGATGATCTGGAATCTCTTGGTTATGTACTCATGTATTTCTTGAGAGGAAGGTTGAATATATCCTGGTTTTATTTATATGTTTATTTGTTTAGCCTTTCCTCTCTGACTCTGTTCTTATTATATATGTGGTTGCAGCCTTCCTTGGCAGGGGCTAAAAGCTGGCACTAAGAAGCAGAAGTATGATAAAATTAGTGAAAAGAAGATGCTTACTCCTATAGAGGTGTTCTCAAGATTAAACATATTTAAGCAGTTTATTTGTTATTATTAAAAACATGTTCTTTTCAATGTTTATTATAACCTCTCAATTAAGTATTTCTAAATGACAAAATTTACAGGTGCTATGCAAGTCTTATCCAACTGAATTCACATCATATTTTCATTATTGTCGATCATTGCGGTTTGATGACAAGCCGGATTATTCATACTTGAAAAGGCTTTTCCGGGATCTTTTCATTCGAGAAGGTAAATATTAATTTTTATTTTATTTCCCTTTTCATGTGTAACACACAAAGGATGTTTTTAGAGAATATGCTCTTTTTTTCTTTCTTGTATAATGCCATCTTATGAATGATGTATTATATTTAGTATTTCTACTGAAAATTTGTGCGCGTGTTTGTTTTTCAGGTTATCAGTTTGACTATGTTTTTGACTGGACTATATTGAAGTATCCTCAAATTGGTTCAGGTTCCAGTTCTAGAGGACGGGTAAACAATTAGTTTGTTCTTAACTTATATCATATTTATTTGTGTTTTTTTTTAATTTTTGCTTCTTATAAATCTCTACTACAAATAGACGGTTGGAAAACTACCAATGAATCCCGGACCTTCGGCAGAAAGAGTTGAAAAAACCCCAGGTTTGTTTTTCTTTTAACTTTGAATTATTTATGATGTCAAAAAGGTGTATGGTATGCATTTTTTAATCCATGGAAGTGTGCAGTATTATAAGATATTGACATTTATGTGTTTTCAGTTTTCTGAATTCTGACACAATGCGATTAAGTATAAAAGTTAGTGATAAATGTATCTATATTTTTTACTTTCTAGTGAGACCCGAGGCTCGAGATAGATTCTCAGGCACAGTTGAGGCATTAGCTAGGCGTAGTGGCTTGCATGGTGATCACTCGAGACACAGATCTTCTGAACATGCAACACCAACCAAAGAAATGGTGAGTAGAGATGTTAAGGTAAAATAGATGGAACTTACCTTTTTGTTTATCAGTTACGTACTCGAAGGAACTTACTTTTGAGTCGCATGTTAATACTCACAATCATGTTGCTAAGAGGTGGCAACATGGGGGGAGTGGGTCAGGTGTGTTAGGTAACTGGTCACTCTTCAATGCTGGTTGAAGTGGGTCAGGTTGTTCTGTTTAGAATCTCTTTACAATTAAGTTATACATTACTTATGATTACAAAAACAATATTATTACAATAATAATCTAAGGGTTGTGTGTTTTGTTTGAGAGGGGGGGTGTTTAGGAATGGAGAATGGGTTGATAGTAATCAGTGGTATTGGGTTTGAGAAGATCTCTAAAACATGGGTTTCTATAAACCATTGCATAATGAGTGGATTTAATTTAATATATCTCCCTGCTTATAAACAAACCTTTTTTTAAACTATCATACATTTTCCCTATTTTCTCTATCAAACCTATGCCTATTTATTTTCAATTCCATTTACAAGCTAAACACAGGCTAAATCTATGAATAAAACAATTTAGGAGGCTACATACATTAATAATATACTTTTGTGCAACTTTTGACTACCCATGACCCATTTACTTTTTTCCCACTTTGTTTGATATGTTTGAAATAAAACGCTATCGTAAGTGACCCAGCTGCCAGTAATTGGGTGAAAAATGCCACCTCTAGTATTACTTGCGTACTGTCCAACTTTTAACTTGCATAAACGGTCATCTTGGGGCAAGGGAACAAGGTGAATAACATTTTGACAAAGATAATGTCAATCTTCTCAACCATGGACTGATGAGATCCAGGTTGGTTAATTCATGATGTGATAACTAATATAATGAAGAGTGTTATTATGTGATCAAGATAAGTCTTCTTGTTTGAGAAAGTAATTGACACTTAGGCAGAGTAGAAGACGTATTTTGCACTTATCTTTGTGGTGTTTTGGGCTGAAAATTACTTGGCTTGAGAAAAGATGCACACTCATGTCGTACTAAGCGTACGCATATTAAAAAGTTATATTTATTAAAAATTAAAGAAATTGGACCCAAAAAACATGTTTGCAAGTCAACCCTAGACCTGAACCCGTTTTGACCTGTTATCCAACTCTTTTTCAGTGTTTCTATGGGCTTGTATAAAAACCCCTTAGAATGTAGTTTCTAGTCATGTATCTTGTTATATAGCATAAAGTTTATTTTTGTATTTGCATCTTCAGCATGGTGACTCAGATAAAGCCCGCATCACACGAACTGGTAGTACTTCAAAAAGAGCAGTTGTATCAAGCAGCCGTCCAAGCTCATCTGGTGAGCCCAATGAGAGCCGGTCAAACCGTCTCGGTGCAGGTAGTGGCCGTATATCAACCACCCGGCTCCATTCTCAACCTGGGTTTGAGTCCAAGTCATCATCTTTCACACGGGCCATGCCCTCATCAAGAGGTGGTCGCGATGATGCCCTTAGAAGCTTTGAACTGCTTACCATTGGCAAAAGGAAATAAGAAGCTGCATTTTTGTCGTGGGACCCGTTTACCATAAATCCATTTATACCAAAAATTTCTTTTCAAAAGATTCGTCCTTAATCATGTAGACTGTATCTTACATAAGGGTGGATGTTCATATGTTGTCAGTCAAAATGTTTATGTTGAATTGTTGAAACTGGATTTGACTTCTTTGGTATTTAAATGTAATCAAAATGCAATTATCCTCTCCAGACTTATATTAAATGGTTAAAAGTTAAAAGTATGGACATTTTGTAACTTTTCAAACAAGATACTGTACTCTGAAAACCCAAGTTTTTTCTTTGTTTGATATTTTATAAATGCTGGTATAATATACTCGTGGTTTTTAAATGTGCGCATAATGCATGATTGTGTTGCTGCAAGTGCATTGCAACACTTGATGCGTTGTGTTTTTATGTTGCGCTATTGCTCACCCTATTGCGCTGATGCAACTCCGATGCGCCAATGCGCAAGATGCATTATAAACTGCTATGATTTTTTTTCAAGTCTGGACCCAAGTTGAATCTTTTTAACATGAGTATGGTTCTAACCTTTTAGCATTAAGGTGTTTTGTTTCATATTTATGTTCATGCTACATTTTGTGTTTATTTAACTGTTGTTTTAATAGTTTGTGTATAGTCTAATAGTTTTGAATCTAGGTTTTTATGTTAAAGTATATTTTATGAATATGTTAATATTAGTTTTTATGTTGAAATATTAATAGAATAGTTGATGTGTGTGCATCAAGATTTGGGATCAAAACCATCGAAGAGCATCACGCAATTTAACACCAAAATTGTAGATCTTGTGAATATTCAATTTCAATTTGATGTATTTGCTTCTTTCATCTGTTTTGATATTATTTCCACCCTATCACATTAAAGTATGGAGCTCATTGACAGACATTTAAAAACAGGATCTGTTATGAGCACTAACATCTATGTAGAAGTTGTTTAAGGTGTGTTACAATCACTTCCTTGTGAAACGTTAAAATCGTCCTTTCAGATGACTTATCGTTCTTGATGAGGTTCCTTTTTTATCTCCTATAATACCATTTGTTAACACTTGATTTCTCATATTATCTAATATTTGTTAGTTTTACCACATCAAAGGTATCTAATTCTTGAGAAGGTTAACCACCCTTATACTACTTTTCAAACATATTTTATGTGTAGATGCCTCTACAATCAGTCAATCATCCAATCAACAATGATATACTTAAAGGGAAAACATCTTTATGAATTCAGATCAATTTAGATTCACATAAATATTACAGATTTTAAGTTTAATTTTTTATTTTTTTTCTTTATTTTTTGTTTTTATTTTTATATATATTTTGTTGTCTTCAACAGTGTTTTGATTATTGATGACAAAGTATGAAAATTCTTTCAAAAATCAATTAATATTGTGCTAATTAACCAGATGCTGCTCCTAAAAGCATACTGAATGGAGACTAATAATACAATTATGATTTAAGTATTTAGTGATCCCAACACAAGAAAATCATATGCAAAAGCACCAATAATAACAAAAAAACACTATATACATAAATTTAAACCAAAATTACATCCTTCAACTGTAAAACCAAAGGAAAAAAGGAAGAAAAAAATTAAACCCTACGATAATTTATACCTTCCATTATTCTTTTATATATTTTTCAAGATAAACTCAACATGCAAATTGTGTTAGCTTCTTGCCACAACTATTTTTCTCACCAAAAAACTTCACTGTTACATGTTCTCATATCATCACATACCACCTTCTTGAACCCTATGAACAAACCCACGTTGATGATCACCGCCACCGCCACCGCCACCGCCACCGTTCTCCGCCACGGTGTAGTAATGCTGCTGCTGCGGTTGCCGGAACTCCATGCTATAACCACCACCAACAGGCGGCAAAACCGCCGTTGCCCCCATCCCATAATAACCAAAACCAGTTGAATTATTACTGTTATAACTACTCAAAGGCTGCCGAGGGGCAACGGCGGCCGGAGCCGCCATAAACGCACCAGAACCCCCACCACCCCCACCACCGACACCACCACAAAAGTTCCCACCGGTGAACTGCTGCACCATGGCACGAAAGTTGGTGGTGTCGGTATTAAGTAAAGTAGTGGGGGTTCTGCGTGAAGCCCTGCGGCGTCGCGTGTTGTTGGGCCGTGTTACACGGCCCAACTGATTACTCACACCAGTAGCCGCCGCGGTGACCGCGGCGACAGTAGTGACTGTGGTCGCATCGGTTACATCACCGGGGCACCGCAGCGCAGTACTGTGCTGAGGTGTACCGGTGATATTGTTTTGGTAAACATGGAGCCAGTCATTGGTGGAACTATTAGACATGGTTAAAGGAGTAGGAGATTGTGAAGAATATGAATTTGTATAAATAATAATCTAAAGTGGGTCGTTGGTCAACATAGTGGAGTGTGGGCCCTATTTTTGTTAGAATTGACACGTGACCGGCACGTGCTGAGTTCATGGCGGAAAAAGAGGCGGGAGTTAGGCATGTTGAAGGTGGTTCTTGGAAGCAACCTTAAAAAATCAACTGTTTTTGTCTTTACACGTGATAATTAAGTACTCGTTTTTTTATGTTTTTTTAATAGAAAATATAAGGCTGGAAAAAAAATACTCGTGTGTTACGATGGGGACGTATGATGAAATATAATTGACACAATGGGGACGTATGATGAAATATAATTGAAGGCGTGTATATACACTTTGTTATATGTGTTCATAAAGTGACAAAAATATGGTTCAATACATAAAAATAACACATAAAATTATTGTTGACTGGTTTTGAATATTAAAGCATAGACATAAAAAAGTATTACGCTTTGAAATTTGTGTCTAATAACTTAAAAAAATAATTTAATGAAAAATATGATTAAAGTAAAAAAACATAAATAAATTAAAAATAGATAAATAAATTATAATCAACTCCTGTAACTCCAACTTTGAGTTGAACGACCGAAAGATACATGTTTAACACTAATAAGTTTTTGAAAAAGAAAAAAAAAGTTGTTGTAGAGCACTAGGTGTTTAGTGTCAATCGGCAAGCTGCATCTTCGATCATCGTAGAAAATGACATTTCTCCCGCAACCCTAATCAAGTTCTTTTTCTTGAATAATGTATTGAGTTTCGTATTTCCGTTTAAAAAATTATGTAGGCGGCTTCACAAGATACGGATAGATGGAGATGAATGTGGGTGTGGAGTATTAGGTGTTTAGTGGTTGACACTTGATCAGCCGATCGGGATGTCATTTTCCAAAAGTCATGGAGCGGTGAAGAGAAACATGAAAAGATGGCGGTATTAGAGTTCCTTTAAATTTTTAAGTACAAATGTAAAACGATTATTTCACATGGAGTTGAGAGATTATTAACATCTGTTAATGAAGATGATTAATGTGTACGATTTTGAAAAATGTCCCGAATGAAATGTTTAAATAACAGGTAATATAATAATAATAATTATTATTATTATAACATATGTATGGAATCAAGTTGTTGATGCATAATACATATTATAACTGTGAATGAGTGTGTATATGTATTGGGTTTCATATTGGTACACTACAAAAGATGCTAAAGTGGGTAAGGTAAATCTATAAAAGCAGATAGGTGGGAAATGGTGGGTGACTTTTCAGTTGTGCGTTTATATTTCAAACCCATTGCTTATTAAAGAAACAACTAAGAAATGTCTTCCTAGTATTTAAGGATAGAGGATATAATAATGCAAATGTATTTATAGTAGTCTAAATTGGATGCTACTAATATATATATTTATAATTTATTTATTATTTTTTAATCACATGCAATCTCATTTTTATATATTACACTTGATTTCTACTTAATTACGTTCACAATGATTGAATTGGTCTAATTATCGGTATTGATTATTTTTTACACATATATTGAATTTAATAAAATTTCAGTTTAAGTTTCTTTATATTACATTCAATTTAAGTAGTTTAAAATCTTGTCAAGTATAATAACTATTACTAGTTTACATAAAGCTAATTTTGATTTATACCGAAGGAATATGAATAGAAATATTAAAATGAAAAGAGGTTAAATATATTCAAAATCATTAAAAAATGTAATTCAGCACTTAAATACCCATATAGTTTTTATATCCGTATTAGTTATGTAAAAATATTTATAACTTCCATAAGGATTAAAAATGTGATTTGAGAGTTTACATGTAAACCTCTAAAAATGGTTAAACGCTTGTAAGAAATCTGTTAAATAAATTTTAACCTAAAATATTTAATACTTTAAACTTATCAAAAACATATAAATTTGGCGCATGTTAATATTGACCGTTGCTATCGCTTTCTTTTGTTAGGTGACCTTGGGAAACTCGTGTTATTGACCTTTAATCGCGGCGTTGGTCGGACTGACGTCGGATCAACTGCATTATCCCCAAAACCCAGCAACAAGAAAAGGACTAAGACTATATATATATATATATTATATATATATATATATATATATATATATATATATAATATATATATATATATATATATATATATATATATGTGGGTTTTAATGAGAACTACTTTTTTTATGAGAATTTTAAAAACCAATTTCAACCACTCATTTTTTATCACATGCAAGGCACATGTCATTTCCTTCTTTTTTTTAACGTTCGTAACTTTTTTTCACGACATCATTTTTTCAAAAAAAATTCACCATAAAATTAAGTATCTTTTTATCTTTCCAACGGCTACCATATTAATATAATTTTCTAAAAAAATCAAACATCCGTTGTTTACATATGTGTAAATCTAGTTATACACATGTGTAGTACTGGATTTATACATGTGTAAATCCGATATTACACATGTGTAAAAAAATTTCGTTATGAAAGAGGGAAAGTTAGGGAACATTTTACAGTTTTTATTTTTTTTTATTTTTATGTTATTTTTTTATTTATAAATTTTTTAAATATTTTTTGTTAATTACAATTTTGTTATTGAGAACTAGTGGTTGAGATTAGTTCTTATAGTTCTCACAAAAAAAACTAGTTCTCATTTGATCCCTCCTATATATATATATATATATAGGGGAGGGTTCCAATGAAAACTATATTATGATTGAAAACCAAAAAAACCATTTATTCATCATTGATCTTTTTTATCTATGGTTAGAGATTAATTAGTGGTATCTTAGTAATTAAAAAAAGATTATGAGTGATTAAATAAGCATTAAGGGCAAAATGGAAACAACACAAAATAATTAATTTGATAACTATCAAGTATAATTAACAAAATTCTTAAATTTACTCCCTTCTCTATTTTTCTCTCACATCTCTCTCTCTTATATTTAATAAAGATTTAAATAATCAAGTGTATTGTTTTTTTATTTTAGATCGAAAAATTAAACCATCATGCTTCTTCTAAAAACAAATAGTGTAAAGAAAACGACTACGTATGCATTCGTAACACTGTGTTACGTATGCGTAACAATATGTGTGACGTATGCGTAACATTGTGTGTTACGTATATGTAACACTGTCATACATATGTGTTTCATTGTTAACGAACTCATATGAACATCTAAAATGAGTTACACACATTTTAAATCAAAAAAAAATTTAATGCTAAAAATGATTTCAATAGTACATATATGTAACAGTAGAGTTACATATACGTACCAACACTTATATACATAGTAACAATATATAGTAACAACCAAAATCATTATAAAACTTGAATTTTTGTGTGTGTTTGTGTAAATACAAGTCCAACTTACCAATACGTAATAAACAGAAGTGCATATATGTAAACAAAAAACTTACACATGCATCTAGTAAAGTTATATAAACATTAAAACAGTAGAGTTATATATACAAAAACAACACAAGGGTACATATATGTAACAATAGAGTTACGTATATGCAACAACAATGTTACATACCCGTAAAAGCCTAATACCGTTTCCATGTGTACATTATGCATTTCACAACTGAAGTTATCGCCTACTCGAGCAGAACATGAATCATCCCCTGTCTAGAGAAATATCAAATTCACAATTTCAGAATCTATCCAATCACAGAATGTTTGTGCGATCCTAAAACGATTAACATTCAAGTCCACAACATTTAAAACCAATTATTATGATATATCTATAACATATGTAATTTTGTTCTTATTCAATTCTTATGTTAATTCAATTGTGCATAATATGTAACCAATTAAACAAGCCATACGTAACCACATAAAAATCATAAAACAAAGAAAACACGAATACATCACCTAATATCGAAGCGAAAAAAATTCAACATAAAATTCATCAGGAGAACACCCCAACCTCCTCTGCTTAACAACCTTAATCTGCGTCATTTCCGTGTCAAGTTGCCCTGACAAAACATTAATCGTAAAAGCAAGCTGCATCAGCAACTCCTCCTCGAAGAAACTAGAATCAGCGATGGGAGGCATTTGAATAGTCATTGATGCTCTCATCGAAGGAGGACAAAACGCCTCCGGTTTCGTCAACGATCGGCATTATAGGTTGAAACGAAGAAGCTAAGTTCGTCGTCATCAGAGATCGTGGTGACATGTTGGCGATGGTCAATCAATTGGTGTTATCAGTGCAACCACCACCGATGTGAAGCTTTCGCAATAGATGTTTCATCTTTGACACCGTTGATGTGGATTGATTCGCATTAAAATTGAATGTTTCTCTCTCTAGAATTAGTCAAATAGAATTAAAAATACCATAATTATGTTAATTCTAAGATTACAAAAATACCCTTTTTAAATAAAATAAAAACATATATATTAAAAATTTATGATTGGTTGAAAGTGGTTTTTATGGTTTTCAATTATAAATGTGGTTTTCATTTGATCCCTCCCCTATACATACGCACACGCAGACGCACACGCACACGCACACGCACACGCAGACATATCCGTTGTTTATATATGTGTAAATCTAGTTATACACATGTGTAGTATTGGATTTACACATGTGTAAATCCGATATTAGACATGTGTAAAACAAATTTCGTTAAAAAAAACGGGAATTTTTTTTATAAATTTTTTATATTTTTTTATGAAAGAAGGAAAGTTGGGGAACATTTTATAGTTTTTATTTTATGTTATTTTTTTATTTATAAATTTTTTAAATATGTTTTGTTAATTACAATTTTATATATATATATATATTATTCTTATTCTTTTACTAATACAAAAAGGGATGGGTGGAAAAACTTTGTAGCTAAACATCTTAGGATGACCACTGAAATACACGGGTTGATAAGTTAACAAGTTAAGGATAGCCGGATCAAGTTGGTAAAGGATTTTAATCTTGATAAATATTAATATTAGTTTTATTAATTGTTTAATGGAGTTTAAATTAGAGTAGAATAAATTTGTTTACTTATTTTATTATTTTATTGAGTTTAAGTTTGGCTAGGATTAGTATTTATTTAGTATACAAATTGAGGTTAAGTGGTCAACGTGATTCGTGGTCTTTTGATATAAATAGAGGTTAAGTTTGGCTAGGATTAGTATTTATTTAGTATATTCACTTTCCAACTCTTAGCAGAGTGCGGTGGTATTAGTGTATCACCCAACCTAAAACGACCGGTTTAGTTATAATGCCAATGAATTCTAGATCAAGTAGTTTAAAAAAAGATACTTTATGATTTTCCAAAGTGAAAATCATGAGTTGGAGTTTTACTTTGGACAATATGCTCAAGTGACCAAAGGTTTTACCACAGTGGGTATTTGTGTGGTGGGTTTTCCTTTGAATAGTGGACGAGCCGGGTCACCAACGTTGTCTGTGTTCGCGAGCGTGGGTGGTCTTTTGCCAATGAGTTTACACAATGTATTATGTTTATCTAAACACGTTTGCAGGTTAAGTAGGTTAAAGGGTTGGTAGTTAAATTTATTACTTGTGTCATTATTTTATTTATTTATTTTAATATTTGGTCTTTTTATCCTCAACCCAACCTAAACACAACCCATTAATACATGTTTAGACTCGAGACCAACCTGTTACTTTTCATATCAGGTTAGAGCAGTGTAGAGAACTATCACACCTGACTGAAATAGCCTAGGCAGGCTTGGGTTGATCCACAAACAACATTTTTTTTATTTCTTTAAAAAGATATAGGTTTGTTAATTGGATTACATAACAACCCATTTTGCTCAATGTTTTTTTTCAACAATTTAACCCATTTTAAGATAAAGCACATACAAATTAACTAATTTACAAGAAACGGTCAAACCTGTCACCTCTAGTAAATTTCAATGTAGCCTTCAGAGACAAGAGGTCAAAGTAGAAACATTCAACAAACCTTAATCAATGCCAGCCCATTTCCTGAAAGCCTTAACATGTTCAACCCTTCTGCTTTGAGCTTCATTTCTACCATTAGAAACTTTCAACTTCCTGTAAAGATCCTTATGCAACTTCAAAAACACACTTTTATACAACCATTTATCAGCATAAATTCCATCTTTTTTCATGAGACTAATGACCTCCATTACCCTCTCAAAATACCCACCTTTCAAGAAATTCAGAACCAAAACCTCATACAGATCTAAATTCATCATCAAGTTCCCATCATCAAGACTCCTCTTTATATCGCCCCATAAAATCGTAATATCACGATACATTTCTAATGAAGAATACCCCATCACCATGTATATGTAGGTTGCAACATTAGGATGGATGTTCATTCTTTGCATACTTTTATATGTCTTCAAAGCATCATCAATCATTTCAGCCTTCATAAAGAAGTAAATCGAAGAGTTAAATTCATAAACTGAACAATTTACATCCCCTTTCTTCATTTCTTGGATCAAACATGTGACCAAATCTGATCTTTGCCTAGAAACAGTCAACTTTGATGTATCATCAATTATTGTTTTACCTTTTTTCTTGATTTGTTTCAGTAGTGACTCGGCTTCCCGATGCTTGTTACCTTCATAATAAGCTGTTAATAATGATGCATATGAATCAGGATTAATAATATTCCCTGCCTGCTCCATATCATCTATAATATCATGGGCAGTTTCCAGCCAACCCAAATGATTACAAGCATCAATAACATCAGCACTCAAATCGTTTAAGTTCATTTCAGCCCACCCGTTATCCGTTTGTATCCGGCATAAAACCTTTGACAACTCACTAATTCGACCCGCTCGTTTATACCCTACAATGAGCTTTGCTATGGTTTTGTTGGTAAAAACAAGCCTTTTGTTCTTCTGCATAACAAAACCCTCGTTACTTTCTATCTGCACTGATGAATTTTCAGGCAAAACTTGAGGTAAAACCTGCAATTTTAAACTTTTTTTGAGATTCGGAGAACCAAGTGGGATTAAGAACGGCTTATACGGGCCCTTCTGAATTCCACTTAAACTGATCATATCAAATATGAGTTTGGATGCAGAATCAATATCGTTGAACTTAAAATGTAAGCTCATTAGATTATCATAAAACTGGAAATAGTGATGACCCAAATGACCTGCCACCTGATCAACGCAACTTTTGAACTTCTTTAACTCGTCCCTTTGACCGTTGACAGCATGGATTCGAGCAATAGTTATGATAGTATATGCATCACCTGCTAACCCCATTTGTGACATCAATTCTATGATCTGTTGAGCCTTGAAAGATAGGTTATAACATGAACAAGAATCAAGAACGAGGTTAAAAATTGCAGTATCAGGTTTTATTTTGACCCGGTTAGAACCAGACTGCTGAAAAAGATCACAAATTTGAATCAATATATTTGATGCAAGATATGTGCCTATTTCTTTCTTGACCATATGCAGCATGACCGGACCCAATAAGTTAGTTGGCGGGATATTATCTTTTTCAATCATGATCCGAAGAATCCTGGATACATGAGTAGGCATTTGTGCTCTTGCTAAGGAGAGTGAGAGGTTGTACAACTGGTCAAAGGGGAGCGAGTTGGACTTTTTTTTAGGAAGAAGAAGGATAACATCGCATGCTCTCTGAAGCCATTTAGGTTCATTTGTGTAGGATAATTCTGCAATGAACCTACTCAATAAATGATCATCCGGTAAACCGTAGAGTTTCTTAAAATCTGTATAAGCTTCCCATGCTTCATCCGCTTGATGATTCCTTAAATAAATTTCAAGGTTTTTAAGCAAAATGTCATGAGAAGATCCTTCCCAACATAGGCTTCTTGGTGTAACATTATTGCAGAGATATCGACAAAGATTTAAGGGCTCTTTACAAAAATTATCTGAAAGGCGAACCTTGCTACTATTGTGGATAAAAAATTCTTTCCCCCGAAAAGGTATTATGTCAGTGTGTATATGAAATGGTGCTAGATAAACAAGACTTGTGCTAGTACGGATTAAGCAGAGATCAACAATTGATTTTTTGACTAGTGACCATGCCATTTAGATATATTATCTAGAGGAAAATGAAGACAAATATCTCATGGAATTTAATGAGATTTATGAATACTCAAGTGACAAACCAACATGAGGTAAAATCTTCCAAATGACACATAAATTCTTACCAGATTATACGCAAGTTTGGTTATCACTGTGATCGGAATTCAAGTCCCAAAGATCCTTTCTAGGAGGAAGTGTTCGATTCTGAAACAATAGTAATGAAATATGACAGTATTATATCAAAGCAGAAAATGCTTATTACATTTTTACTTGCACTGCATATAAGAACATAGAAAATAACTTCACTGTAAAGTCTGTTTATATGAAGACTTTTACTTGCATACTATCATTATTACAAAGTACCAATGAGATGTACAAGTCCATAACAGTTACTTATTTCTCCTAGTGTCATAAAGGATATTCATGCATTTAACTATCAGCAAGACACATTTACCCAAATACACAAAGTGATTTAAGGATCATTCGCCTTCCTGGACTTTGATACTTTCATAGTTAAGCTAAAAAAATCAACTTTTCATCTCTTGTAATTTTCAAACTCTGCATTATGCAAGTTTGGAAAGAAAGGGAAGGGAAAGAAACTGCTAGGAACAAACAGGAAATGGTGACTTCTCTTTCATGTAACTTTAACAAAAGCCGAGATAATTTTAAACAGTCTAATATTCTTAACAACATTGTCACCGTCCTCACTCCTCACTAATGACACGCGTTCCCATAACTCGGTTTGAAACGAGTTCCCTTTACTCAGTTATAAATCGAGTTGCCATAACTCAGTTTGTCCTCAAACAGATTCAAAACCTTCCAGTTACAAGTATCCACATTTCATATAGGCATTTCATATAGGCATTTCATATAGGCATTTCATCAAACACTTGGTGTTTGTCCTCACTTCAAATCTCCTTGATTATCATCAATACACACAAAAAAACTCCCCACTAGATGAATAATTGCAACAACACAAGTCATAAATACACAGATAAACCAAAGATAAGTAGTGTTATTGATCAAGACTTCCATTAACTTCATATATGCATCATCTGAGCTCTCTACGCACACGACAACATAAATTCATCACACTTTACACTTTGAACGTCTCGTATCAATCACAAAGTCATCATTTCTACCAAAAGTTGAAGTTTATCACGTTAACAGCAGCAAACATTGAGCGTAGAGAGAGTTACCTGAAGAACTTTGTGCTGATTGAGATAAAGCATGCCGCCTGTGGGGATGTAAGCGCGTAATTAGGGTTTAACATAGGGTTTATGTAGGGATTGTGCTCTTTCCTTCTCATCGAACGGAAATACGAAAACTGAAATGAAAAAGACTAATCCTTCTTACCAACAACATTGCTGGAGTTAACGATGGGTTCAAGACTCATAACGTAATGATTCGTAGTGGTGTTCGACCTGATGATCACAATTTCCCTATTGTTTTGAAAGTGTGTTCGGTGCATAGGACAAGAGATTCATGGGTTGATTCGCAAATTAGGGTTCATGTCGGATGTGTTTGTGGGGAACACCCTTTGAGGTTTTATGGAGAATGCATCAGTGTAAATGATGCAGAGAAAGTGTTTGATGAAATGCCTGTGAGAAAAGTTGTGCTAAAGCTGTGTTTCTAAATTTACATGACGAGAGTAAAGACTATATTTTTTCTTTTTTTTCTCTTTTTTTTATTTTCTTTTAAATTAAAAGAATTCATTTTAGTCTTTATTTTCCTTTTATTTATTTTTTTCACTTTTTAAATAAACTCAATAACATAAATTTTTTATTTTTTTTATATTTCGTTAAAAAAACTATGAAACACAACATTTTTTTTCTTTTCTTTCCGTTTCATTTTTTTCTCACTTTAAATAAACTCGAAAACATAAAAAGTAAATGAAAAAGAAGCTTTGCAAAAGCTAATGTCAAAGCTCTTTAAATGATACTATAGCATAGCGCATTTACCGCTAATTATTAAGATGTAACTTTTGTGCTTCAAATTGAAAATTTTAGTGAACTAATGGGTATATTTCAAAACAAAAAACATCTAGAAATGATTATAATAATAATAGGAATAGAAATAGAAATAACTATAACAATAATAGAGAACACAATATTTTTCTTTGCAACAGAAAAAGAAACAAGACTGATTTAACTTGACACAACATAACAATACATTAAACACCAATGACTTGTGCTTAGAGTGTGTTGCTAGATATAAAGGTATTCTATATCATTCAAAGTTGCATGAAAACGGGGCAGATCTAACTTTCGTATTTCTCACGACTTTTGTATATCAATTTCGTAACTCTTCTGAATACATACAGACATAGAGATCAATATAAATTGATGGTATTTTATTGATCACGGAGATCCAAACATATGAGAACTCATTTTACAACACAACGTTTTACCGATAACGCGAACAAAACTGCTTAAATCAGTATCCATTCCAGATTTTACAAATGACAAGCTTGATCGAAAAGGTTCAAAAAAGAATATTCTATGAAGATCAAATACTATGATGGGTGACAAATAACAGCCTTACACTGGGATTCAGAATCTATAATCCACAATCCTAAACTTTCAAGCCTTTTTTGTACAAAACCTAAACCCATATCAGAAGACCAAAACACAACCTTTGTGTCATTCTTTAACAAGATTCCATTATCATTACCTGCATCAACTTCAACACTAATCCCTAAATCCTCCTTCAATCTTTGTAACTTCACACCTTTCGTCTCCAATAACTTTCCTGACATAAACCCAAAACCGCCCCCATCTTTACTTGTCGTGGGCTCCGCCATTAGTGCAATCTCTTTCACCAAACGATCATTCCAAACCCCAGATCCCGAACTCCTGGCAAACAAAAGTCCAAGTCTCTTCCCGATATAAAAGTCAACAGTGGAATCAACTTTAAGCGAGTCAAGAAAAAAGTCAGCTTTGACCGGAAGCATGTCGTGATCCAACACCCACATATCATACTTCATTTCCAATGCTTTTTTAACCACGAACGCCTTTACGACAATCTCCTTTCTTAATTTAATCGATTTGTATTCCTTCAACTTGTCAAAAACTGCATCCACATTAATCACTGGATGCCCACGTCTTGCAAGATCAAGCAAGAAATCAGAATTACGACCCATAAAGATATAGTTCCATACACCAAGCCTTGCAAAATGACACAATAAGTTTCGGGTTAATATCTTTGAAGTCTGATCTATGCTCACAAGCACCAAAGCATTCGCCTTTTGAACTGATTTCAAAACAGGCTCAAGTTCATCAACACTTGTCACGATCCTATCAGGAATTACTTCTCTAAAACAGAAATCATACCATTTAAGATTTCTCAAAGGCTCCAACTTGTAAAAGTTACCCTCACCAGAACTCTCCTTAATAAGATTTGAATCAGGTCCTGCTGTTTTTCCATAGTTAACCCCTGTGTCTCTATGAGAGACACTGAGTGCTGACTCGTTTAAGAAATTCGTGTAAATGTTAAAATAGTCCCGGCATGAATGAACTTAATAAACCACGGCGTCCATATCCTGTCTCCCATCTTTTTGTACCAGCCCGTTGTCACCTACGTATCAGTTAATCAAATATGAAAATTAACAAATTTTACAAACACAAGTTCACAATTTTACAAAAAAATAAACAAGTCCATATGCAAATAGGTTACCATGCCATCAAGAATCGGTTTCATGCCCTTTGTCTTATGCGTGTCATACCATAAACGGAACTCCTTCCATGGTTTTGGGAACAGAAGCTGACCCCATGTACCAACCAGCTGATACAAGAAAACTTTAGTTTCTTTGTTTATGTTTATTTTGTTCCCATGTTTACCTGACATCATAAGCAGATTAAACTGATAAGCTACAACAACAAAGAGTTCATATGCTTTCTTCAAGTTTGAAATCAAACTGACATCATAAGCTGATTAAACTGATAAGTGATAAGCTACAACTTTTCATATGCTTTCTTCAAGTTCTAAATCAAACGAATACATGTAAGATAACTGGTTTTTAACAACTAGATGCTACAAGATACAGATACACAGAACATAGAAAGAAGATGATACCTGGCACGAACCTCGGTCGTTGCAAAGAAGCACCATAGATCCACGGGCTGTAATTCGAAGCATTGTAGTAATATTCAACAATCAAACCCTTAAGAAATCTATAATACAATGGCGACAATTCGATATCATCTTCAACCACAAATGCAAACTCATCATCAGAAACAGGCCACCATGCTTCCAACCACTGTGCTTGCAGCCCAGCGTTCGCAGTCCTGTAATGCACCATCTTCTCCCCAAATCTCCACTCAAATCCATCAATAAAATCAAGAATTTCACGAGATTCATTCAATTTCTTATCCAAATACTCATCCTTTTGATCCAAAACCTTGAAGTGATCGATGAATATATGAATATCCACCTTGTCATCATCGTAATGAGCAGCGGCAAGAGATCGTAGGCAGCGGGAGAGCGAGGGGAGGCGATCGTAAGTGAGGACTTTGATTGTGAATGAAAATTTGGGCACGTTTTTCCAACTAGGGTTTCGGATTTCGTTCAATTTTGGGATTGATGGTGGAAATTGAGTAATTGGGGGAGATGATGATAAAGAGATTGAAGAAGAACGATATATAGAGAAAATGAAGAGAGCTGAGAGTGATACAACGAGGAAGAAAGGGTATAACCCTCTCTTTGGTGCCATTTGAGATTTAAAAAGCTTCATGTACAATGGCAGAAGATCTCAAGATTGATTCATTGACAAATCGGTACTGTTTGAATGTAATAAACCCTAATTTCGCAACTGAATGAAACAGATTTGGGGGTTTAACATCTGATAAAGAAGAATAAAAATCTGAAGAATAAAAGTCTGAAGAAGAAACACAACAGTTAAGGAGAGTGTAACCTCGATCTTGAATCTTCGATCCACTGTTTTCTGCAAGTAATATTGTTGTAACAATGATTTCTTGTGATGTGAACTTTGGACTCAAATCTTCAATCTTAATTCCTGCATCTCAACTTTTGTGCAGAAAACTTTAGTAAACTAACACTATGAGTAACCAATAAGTCCAGTGGTTTATAAGTAGGGCACCCTATAATTTTTTAAAATGAATGATATAGATTAGAGTACCACTAATTTCAATATTTTTTAAGAGGGTCAAATGTTTTATTACAGTAAACATTTAAATGGTATGTTTTTTTTGGAATGTTGGGGGAGTTGGGTCATCAGCGATGTTTGTGTTCGCAGGTATGGATGGCCTTTCATCATTGTATTTACTCGGATGATCAGGTTTAATAATTATTCGTTGATCGTTCAAAAAAAACTAACACTACAAGCAAAAAAGTATAACTTGACTGAAAGGTATAAATAAAAAATATAGATTTCTAATGTAATTATAATAATAGTAATGAGAAATAAATTCTGGAGCTTTTTTTAATGGAAGAACAAAAAAGAAAGTAAAAATGTTATATTCTCGAGTTTTTTTTAGAAAAAATAAAAGAATGTAATGAAGATAAAGACTAAAAACAATCATTCCAAGGCCATGTTTGAAATTGATTATTTTTAGTTGAAAATAATTTTGACAAAAATAACTTATTAGGTAACTTTTTAAAAATAGTTTTAAAAAAGTGTTTGAATTAATTTATAAACTAAAAAGTTATAAAATGATAAAAAACAACATACTTTTAAAAACTAAGGAGAGTTAATGAAAAATAATAAAGAAATATAATAAAAAACTAAACTAAAATAAAGTTCCAACAGTTAATAAATCATTCATTTCTTACTTTTCAAAAACTCTATTTTACTCTATATGAAAAATAAATTTGAAAACTAATATAAAAAATAAGTATTATTATTACTATTACTATTAATATTATGTTAATAATAACAAAAACAACATTTTGTAATTCCATTATTTAAAATTTAACAATATATTTTCTTATGTTATTATATCTGTAACAATTTAATAGTGTCGAATCATTTATCGTAATACATTGTTCTACATGTGGTAAGAGCATTTATTTAAACGTTTTAATTGTAATTGGTACATCAAGTAATAGTATTACAACGATATAATAATGAATGATTAAAACATTTATGGACATCCATGAAAACCTAAGTGTGTATAAAAGAGAATCACTAATGGTGAAATTAAAAAACACTAGAAAACATGCCTAGTAAGCATCTATATAAAAAACCACTAATTATTTAAAAACCCAAAAAACCTCTCGAATAGTAAAACTTAGAAAATTAAAAACATTGTCACTTCATTATCACATTCTACATTTATTTTTAATTATCAATCTTATATATTAATATAAAATATAATATATTTATTTGTCTTTTGTTGGATGGAAATGTTAAAACTTTAAAATTTTAATATATAAAAGTTAAATACTTTTTAGAGGAAAATTTTAAAATTTTAAAATTTTAAAATTTTAAAATTAGAAATTTAAACTTTAAATTTAATAAATAATAATTTATTGTAACAAATTTAAAATTAAAAACTAAATTTACTGTTCAAACGCATAAGCACTGTTCAGGCGCTTGGGGACTCTTCAGGCGTATGAGATTTACTTGAAACGTTCAACATTTAAATTAATATTAAAAAACTAAATACTTTATTAATATAAATATATTATTATTGTTATTATTTTAATATTAAAACACAACCATGACCCGCCATTAAAAATGTCATATGTTTTTTGGTGTTTATCTTCATAAACTTCTACCTTATAAAACAAATTTCCAGTGGTTCTTGGTCCAAAAAACAAATGATGTAACGTTTTTAAGAACTAAAAACACCCTATTAAAAATAGTCTAAATAAACTCATCAAAACCAATACAACTCAAAACTATCATTACCACATTCTCCTATATATACGTTTAGATTCTGGAATAATTACAATTGACCAATCAAACTTCATGTAATAACCTTTGAGTAGTTTATTTATAAAAGTAACCATTGACTACACCAGTTTGATTGCAACTCTTTTTTTTATATAAACACTTCTTTTACTTCCAAACTTTTACTTTTCCACCTTCTAAATTTAAGTTCTCAATTATAAAGATAAGTTCTAGTAATTTTAAGTTTTATTAACACTTAAAAAACATTAAGTTTTAAATTCAAACTTTTGTGGTTTTTTATATTTAAGTTATTTAAAAGGTTTTGTTTTACAAATAAATTTCTAGTTTCTAAATTTGGTATTTTTTCATTGGTTTAACTATTTTTATATTAACTTAACTAGTAACATGAACATTAGCTTTGTCGCGAGTTGTTAAAATTTATAACACTTGATTTTGGTTACTTATACATTAGTATTTAATATGTAGATATTGATACAAATTATATTGACAATTTTGTTTAAAAAAAACAGGTCGAAACATTGATATAATTTAGCATGTCATAATGAAAGATTTAGATTTTATAAACAACCATATTTTTATTATTATAAAAGAAAATTGATATAAGATTCATAAACTTGAAACAATTTTAAGAGCTTGTATATTTTTAATTTGATGAGTTGTATATTATTACACATTATAACGTATTACTAAAATTGTTTTTATTTTGTTAATAACTATTATAATTACTTTAAGTACTATTATTATTATAATTGTTATTATTATTAAAACCAACGAATTCATATACATTAAACAAATAAATAAAATCCACTATAATATTACCATACTAACTCTATAGGTGTATTAAGTTTAAGATAAAATTATTATTTTGACATTCTAAAATGTTTTATAAAAAGTATAGATGATATAGATATTCATTATTACTTTCTATATGTTTATGTATAATGAATTGACTCGCGTGATGTGCGGGTGCTACTAAGTCTATTTTTCGGTCAGCCTTAACTAGTGACTATATTATTATTATTATCATTATATTATTATTATTATATTATTATTAACTATTTAGTAAATCGTATTTAGTTAATAATTTAATACTTAATTTAAACAGTAAAAATATAAATGAAAAATATAAATATAATGTTAATTTAAATTAATATAAATAAGTAATACTTAATATAGTGAATTTAATCATATGCATTAACTTATGTATTAATTAGAATAAGTTTATTAAATAAGGACAATTTAGGAATACTTGTATAAAACACTTTGACCATATGCTTAAATAGTTGTTCTAGTTGTGTTACAAAAATAATAAATTACCAATCTACACATAAGTTTTGTATTATATAATATTAACGTAAGTCAAACAATACAAATTTTAACGATCACTAGTCGGATTAATCAAACCTAATGACATCAAAGATAATAAAATTCAAAATATACGTGTATATCTAGTATCTAGTCTAAAACAAAATGAGAAAATACTATTTCTTTTGTTGTAAATTTATAATTCTAATAAAACTTAAAAAAAATTAATAAATAAAATATGAAGCTTAAACGCGAAATTTTATGAGATAAAAGTTTAAAGTTAAAAGTTTTTTAAGCAATAAAATCTTGCCCGACCATCCCGTCCAGTTCACCGATATGATCAGAAACAACAAAATGCTATGGATTTTATGTTCTATATGAAACAAGAATACAATAAACTATTTATTATTATTAATACTTTTTTTCACTTTTTATAAATAAGAATAATATATAATTATCTTTGATATTTTGTCTTTAATAGAAAATTAAAAAAAAATTATTTATCGTGAGTTCTCATAATGTATTTTACGAGTTTTTAATTTTAAAATTTTTAAGTAAATGTTTAATTATATTAGTAATTTAATAGTTAATATATTTTACTGGTGTTTTTAAGGTGGTTGGTTATCTCCATGATTAAGGTGTTGTTTGTTTTTTATCAAAACATCTTCCCCACCTCTTTATCTGCGCGCGCAGACGCGGGAAGATGTTTTGATTGCGCAGATTGTTTGGTTTTTGGAAGACGTTTCATTAAAAAACGTCTGCAGGAGGTCTGGATGGAGAAGATGTGGACTTATATCTTCTGAGATCTTTTAACCTCTTCTCACCTCTTTCACCTCCCCCCCATCAGCCGCCCCACCTACCCCCACCGGCCGAACCACCGCCGCCCCACCACCCCCACCGGCTGGACCGCCGCCGCCCCACCACCCCCACCGGTCGGACCATTGCTATGATTTCATATATGAATAGAGTTTTGTTTTCTTTCTAGCTACCATAATAACACATGTTCCGACTTGATAATCGTTCTAATTAAGTTATTTATGATGTCATGATCATGATATATTCATTCTAAGTTATCATTGGTGTAATGGTATTGTGTTATATATCATATTTGTTTTAATTTATTAATAATATTCAAAGTTGCACAAGGTTAAATTTAATATGAAATTTACTTATTTCAACTATCCAAACTCTTTATAAAACTTCACAGAGATAATTTATTTCAGTTGATCAAATTACTATGAACTTTCGAGGTGTTAAAAATACTACTACAGTACAACTACAATTCTTGTCGGTTTACTGTTAAAGACGATCCCGTAATAATTTAATAAAAAACCTTATATAATATAGAATGTCTTAAGTTATTGAATTGCATAGTGTGGTGTACAAATATACAATACGTGTGAGACAAAAAAAAGAGACACAAAAGTATATAAAATGATAACACAAAAGTATATACAATACAGTTGTATGTATGTTGTATGTACATACGGATGTGTGTGTGGTACAAGTCCAAAAAAACAAGTGTTAAAAAATAAGTTTAATCTAATTACAGAATATTTTTTACCATTCTGCAGATGTTAAAAACAAACAGTTTTTTTCTTGCAGACTGCAGACATTTTGTCCACCTCTTCTGCTGCAGATGTTTGCAGATGTGGTCCGCAGACTGCAGACGTTTTCCTGCAGAAAAACCAAACAGCACCTAAGTGGCAAAACTCAAAAGTTTAAGGGGTGAAAATGAATAAAAAATAAAGATGAAGGATGCGTAAAATAAATATGAATGGAAATTAGGAAAATGGATATTGGCGATGAAGAAGTCAAATGCCTCGCTGGGTGGAGAGATTACTTTTCAGCGAGGATTTCATTTGAAATTTCGGATACGTAGCGGGAGGTGTTAAAATGGGCAACGAATGCACCTAAAATCTCGCTGACGTGGCGAGTTTTAAAATATAAGCGATGAATACTTATAAAATCTCGTTGAGATGATGAGATTTGAACACATGACACTATCCTGCTGGTTGTATGATTTGATAATTACTTTTTTCAATGGTTTATTTGGTAAAGATAGATGAGTAAAATGTCTAGTTTTGTAATTTTCTCTTAGATTCGACCACAGGTTCAATCCGCTAGATATTTTCATAACAATTAAACACGAATCCCAATCGCCCTTCTAACCGACGTTCCTCCTCTCGCCACGTGGAGCCATCTTCTTGCCCCTCACTAACGATACTGTTGACTATAGGTTCTCTCAGTTCTCACTTCTTCTTCACAGAGACCCAAAGTTCAAAGGTTTTCACTTTTGCAGCAAAACAATGGCAGTTGTTGGAGGAATTAGCGAATCAAAGGGCGTTGATAACAGCCTTGAGATCGACAACCTTGCTCGATTCGCAGTTGATGAACACAACAAGAAGCAGGTACTCTTGATCTTCTTCAATCAATCAATCAATCGTATCGTCTTTCTTAGTTCCACACCTAGGGTTTCAATTCATCGGTGTGTTTTCTTCGTTTTGTGATCGTTTGTATCTTTTATGCGTGCAACTTACATCTGCAGTATCTTAGATCGTGCAATTTTGGTGGATTGAAGATATTATAGTTTCTTAAGAAGAAAATCGATCGATTCAGCTTTGATTGAAGATTACGTGACTGATTCATTGTAATTATATGCGTTTTAGGATGATTGATCATGTTTTTAAAGAATAAAAGAGGTGCGAATATAAGAAAATTAAGGAGATGAAAAGATTTTTGTTAGATCTACGCTAACAAACAATTACATGTGTCCGTCTTGTAGATGTGAAAGAAATATACTAGACTTTTGATAGAAAAATCACGCATAAATGAAAAAGAAAGTGTAAAATAGTTGGTCATGTTTGTACAATCATAGGTGTTTTTGATGATAGTTTTGTCTTGTATAGACACAAAAGTATAATTTAAAAAAATAATTTTACTCTTGACCCTTCATGAGATTTGCTTATACTTGACAACAAATTCTTAGGGATTAATTTTTAAATAAATAGAGCTTTCCATTTTTGATGTGACCATTTCTCTTTAATACAACCTGAAACAGAAATTTTATTTATATCTTATTAGCTCTATTTATGCGATAATCTATCTATTATAATAAAAAAATGTTTTAAGATGTCATTTGGTATAATTTTAGACCATCTGGTTTTATTTTTCCTGGTTTTTTTTCCTATTAACTAATTACCTTAAATACTAATATTATTATTTAATTCTTTTTAGATTAAAATTGTTTTTCAATAAATTAAGAAAAAGATGCTTTTATAAATGTAACTTCTAAATAAAGAAAATTAAAAAAAAAAAATTCTAAAACAACATTCATGTTTAACATTATGAAGTATTTTAAAATGGGTTTTAATGATTTTTCTTATAAAACAAAATAACTAAAATTAGGAGTTATAATAAAAAAAATTTAATATTGATATTTTTTAAAACGGTTTGTTTTGCAATGAAATATTTATTAAAAAATACAATTAGGGTTTAAAAACAAAAGTTTAAAATAATAACATCATTGTTTTATTAGTTATATTATTACTCATATGTAATTCCAATCATATTGTTTTATAATTATTACATTTTCATTACTAATTATTTAATAGTTTATTTATCCAACCCGTGTAATACATGGGATACTAACCTAGTGTAAGAATATTTGCAATGATCATCCTATAATATGTTGTTTTTATTGGGTAACATGAGAACTCGTTAGGAAAACTTATGGGATCTCCAGTATCCCGCTAACCATTAGACCATGTAAAACTGTAAATCGACGCTTGTCTTAAGCTTAGTCGTTGGAAGTTGGATTTAAACATGAGACCTCTGCTAGAGGCACTTGATACCGGATTACGAACTAATCTTTTCTTTTAGCTTAGGACAAAGTGTTTAAATACTAAATATGTTATGAATATTTATGTAGAATTCCCTGCTGGAGTTTGGGAGGGTGCTCAACACAAAGCAGCAGGTAGTACAGGGTATAATGTATTATATCACACTTGAAGCAAGTGATGGTGGTGAGAAAAATACTTATGAAGCCAAAATTTGGGTCAAGCAATGGGAAAACTTCAAAGAATTGCAGGAATTCAAGCCTGTTGATGCTGCAACATCCGCTTAACCTCATCAGGTAACTTGTTCGAAAAAGTTAAAATTATATCATCGTATCTTTATCAATTTAAGCCAAGTTATATGAGCCAATAATGTAAAAATGATGGATATTGTTTTGATCTAGTTGTATGTTGTGCAATGCAGGGCGAGAGTGGTAGGTGACTGCTACTAGGTCATCGGACATGAAGCCTAATCTTATAAATAATCTCGTTACATTAACAATAAGCATTTCTTGCAATTCGTTGTGAGTTTATGTCACTTCATATGTATGCCAGAAAACATATCATGAATTCTATCACAATAATAGTGTGTTTAAAATAGAACTTGCTTCGATCTATTTCTATTAGTGTTTTTTTATCCATAAGTGGGTGCTTGTGATTTGGTTATAGCTTTTTGATACAATTACCAGTGGATTTCTCCACATGGTGTGGCGGAGTGAGCTTAATAATGAAAGAAAGGTAAGAGGACACCAATTGAATTTAACAGTTCACCAAACGCAAACATAAAGTTATGAGTTACAAAATTGCATTAAACAAACATTAATGAACATCAAATATCAATCAAAAAATAAACTATATGTATGTATGTATATGTATATATGTGTGTATATATATAACTAGCTTTAGTAAACCTGTGTATTATACGGGTTGAATAAATAAAATATTAATATAATAAATTTATTAATTATAAATGATATTTTAAGATATTATATAACTTAAATTACGTATGAGAAATGACTATAAATAACAAAACAATGATATTAACTTTTTAAAATATTGTTTTAAAATTTTTTTAAATAAACATTTTGTTTTATAACAAACCGTATAAAAATAAATTGTTAAAAAAATTCTTATTACAACTCCCACATTTGCTTAGTTTTGTTTTTAAAAAATTGACTTTTTAAAAGTATTAATTTATTTAAAAATAAACTTAATAAATAGATTTATTTCTTTATCTATTAAATGTTAAGAAGTATAAAAATAATATTATTAGTAATTAAAATAATTATTTAATAGGAGAGAAAGATAGAAATATTTTGATGAAAATAATTATGATAATAACATGTGTCACTCTCATTTATTTTTTTATTAGACTAAAAAAATATAACAATGTTTGACAGAAACAACCACCCTGCTATAGTCTTTTTTAAACACATCAAAACCATGGTCCTTTTTTAAACACATCAAAACCATGGTCTTTTTTAAACACATCAAAACCAAACTATCAAATCATATGATCTTTTTTTAAACACATCAAAACCAAACTATCAAATCACCTAGTCAGCCGAACCAACCAACCAAACCGTTTTGTTTTATTTTTTTAGTATTGTAACCAACAGTTGAGTCTAAATTTCATTACAAACATCCGAAACTGACTAACTACCTGATCTAAATAAAAAAAAATATTTACAATTCCCCTAAAATCAACTGAAAAGTTTAGCAAGAAATCATCAATAATTTTGAAACCTAGTATTTACATTTGCAACAGAGTCAAACAACATAAACGGACCCCACAAAAAACCAAAAAACAAACAAATATTTGCCACAACCAACTTCTTGCTTCCTAGTTACCATGTCCGCCTATCTGTTCGTCTACCTAAGTCAGCATCTACAATGTGACCACTAAACAAGAACACAAGAAATCTTTCAAAACAAACTGTACGAGGATTCCACACCAAAAAAAACACATTCATTCTTCTTCATCATAATCTTCATCATCTTCCTCTACCCTGCTGTTTAAGTTAGCAAGTTTGACCGGGTCAATCGCCATTTTCTCCACGTCTGACATTGACCAACCAGGATACTCATTGGGCATCATTACAACGGTCTGTTTTGGTGGTGAGCCTGCAGGAATAGCGGGTGAGTTTCCATTCTCGTCCAAGTCTAGGTTGAGGTCAAAGTTCCTAACTTTGATCGTGTCTTCAGTCTTTTCAACTCCTAAATTATGATTTGCTTTGGAATCAGCATGTTCTGTTGAACTCTGGTTGATATTGGATTTGGTTATATGTAATACTGAGATTTGTTTCAAGTTTATCATAATTAAATGTTGCTGCTGTGTTTGCTTCTTTTTCTGCTTTACTAATTCTACCACGACCCCTGGGTCTACCCCTTCCTCTTCCTCTACCACTCCGTCTGCATGCAGATTTTCTGGCTGTAAAAAGAAGGATAATCAAGTCAAGGTCTTGCTTGTCATTCAAATAAACAAACAAACATGCCTAGCAAAGTCTGATGAAAGCAAACATTACCACTCTAACCCATAGGATAAAGAGACTGCTTCCAAAGAAAAACTCGACTCAAGAAAAGCTCTATTTTTTTAAATAAAATACAGAAAACATTTAAGGAAAAATACAAGTATCATACTAGAGTTTATAAGTAGCATAAGATAGAAAAAAACACGTATCATATTAGTGTTTTTCAATTAATAGAGGTGGCCATATAGGCAGAACAGGCAGATTGTATAATGGATCAAAACAGGCTTACAACAAAAAACATAACTTCTATGCGGTCGGAAAAGATCACGTTGACCCCAAAACAACTTTTGCAGAAAAAACTTGTAATGATTATAACCAACTAGTGTGTCAAATATGGTAACAAATAATATATTAAGTTTCTCAATAGAACAATATAATAGGTTGTTGGCACTAAGAAAACACTTTGGACAACTTTCAACGGTAGGTTCCTATTAAGTTGTTCTTAAGTTTCTCTATTTGGCCAATTGGAATCAAACAAATCCTGTAAATGAGTTATAATTGCTATCTTAATTATAAGTATTGTAGCATTAATACAAAAAAAGATACACAAAATTTCTTAATATAGTCAATGATGGCGTAACTATTGGTCTAAAGAACTTATTTTTGTGGACATTGGACACGCAGACAGAAACGTCACACTGTACTATCATACTTTTTCAGTTAAATGCAAATTAAAGAAAGAAATTTATTAGTCCAATTACATAAGTAAAGTTAGTGGTCAAGTTGGGACAAAATCATGAGAGAAAGAATATGCGAATAAAGATGTAACCTCTTCATTTAAGTGGGACCCTAATGGCATTTCCAATAGTTATGCCAGAACAGTGGGGCCCATTAGTTACTAAAGTTCTATAAGAGTAATCTATCTACCAGCCAATAAAAAATGATGAAATATCTAACCTCCTTATCCCTTTTTGAGTCTCCCGTTTCTTCGCGATCATTATGATCACCATCCGCAACTTTCCTGCTTATAACAAGTATCAACGTAATATCACATTATGTAAAATCTAAAATTTCATTTAAAAGCTACGGAGTGGTTAAATCAAAACTGTGCAAACCTTCGTTTTGTTGCTGATCTGTCCTCCCCTGCAGCATCAGAACCACCTAGATCAGGAACCTTGCCAACAATCTCTCTTAAGAAGTCAAACACATTAAAGCTCTGAACACACTGCTTTCTGGAAACCAGATAAAAAAATAAAAATGTAAATTAAATCTGCATCAAAATTATGATATGCCACTTAATGCAGGATTGTGTATGGTGTAATTACAGGTGCATGGAATTCAATGTCTTTGCTCCCCTTTGAAGAGTGACTTCATATGTCCGATCACAGAGATCTTGTAGAAATAGTTCCAGAGCTTTAGCTGCATTGATCAAGTTAAAGTATAAAAATCTAGTCATAAACAAAGCATACACCTTTTATCTAGCTGAACATGTATGACTGGACGTCAAACATAATATTCCATCTTCAAATTAAGAAAATTTCTTATTACTTTTAATGGGGTTTCACATATATTGTAATGTGGTTATTCATTTTTGAAATGATTGACAATAACACAGGTTTTAAAGTTGCAACATAATCTACTTCACTCCACATGTCAATAAAGTTAACTGTGCAAACTATAGTTAACAAGCTGTTACTTACATACTAGAAGAGGGACAGCCATGGCAATCTTCCCAACATCCTCGTCAGCTTGCATTATCTTTTTAATTCGAGCCTGTTTAAAAAAGAGTGTCAACAATATAAGATATGGGTGGCATCTCACCAATAATGAGAAACGAAAATACGCGTAGGGATTACATTAAGTTATCATAAATAAAAAAACAGTATGTAAAGTTTTAGGCAAGATCAAACGAAACATCTAAAACACAAAGAATAAACAAATTTGACGAATTTCTATCTATACAACATATGCATATCTGGCTTATGTAGCAAAAACCATGAAGGATTCCGAAACTGACTTCTCACCAATCTGAAGAGTACTCCACATAATAGCATTTTAGCTTTTATAAATTAATGTGTTTTGTATATTCAAGCCCACAAGTGACGAGTCAGTCTATCATGATATATGATTAAGGTTCTATCCCAAGTTATGGTCACAACGAAAAGCAAACAAACATTGATTTTAGAATCGTCAACTTGATAAGTTCAACATGTTTCCACCAACTTTTGGTCAATTCATCCAATTGACCATCGACCATTTCCATTGGTTATTGGTACATACAAGGTACATTTTCAGAATTTCAAACATCATTTCGGAAAACCACACAACCAGAAAACAGCAAACACAATAATCACCAGATAATCTAAAAGCCAGCTTCTACAAACACATTCTTGAACAAGTTACATCATATTTTGACAATCATAACATTCATCGAAAATACACGACATGTTTCACATCGGCGCGTATCCCATAACACCAATTCTCGTAACCAACCCAAATAAAGTGAAACACGACCACGAACAGAAGAACATTCAACGCAAATCAATAGCTTCACATGCATGAATCACTTAAAAACACACGCGTATGAAGGTAAAAATCAAATTTGAGACCTTTTACTTGGAATTTTAACCTATTTTTGCCCCAAATTCCAACTTCGCGCCATGAAATCGAAGTTTTAAACAAAATTACACAAAAACAAAAGGTTTTGGAAGAACTCACCGCAGGGAAACGTGTATCGAGCTTCTTCCTCATCTCCTAAAATCAAAGAAAACCCTAACTAAAATTTACTACCTTGAAAAAGAAACCCTAGAATCGAAAAACTGAAAACATGAAAGATAATAATAATAATAATAATGGTGGAAAGAAAGAAAGAAAGGATATAAAAAGGTGAAAAGAGTCGGAAGACGGGCCCTAATTTATCGAGAATTAATCGATCGTGAGCCCCAATCAATCCACTCACGAACTGTTCAACGACACCGTCTAAAATCTAAATCATTGTACACGTGTGTACATAAAAACATGAAAATTAAATATTTATAACCTATAATAAAATAAGATTTGCTTAAGACATGTGTCACCATTCTTAATAATATTAAATGACACATGTCATCATTCTAAATAATATTAAATGACACATGTCATCATTCTAGCATAAAAAAATTTATTTTTCCGTCTCTTTCTCATAATAAATACCAAAATTATAAAACAATTAGTTTGGCTTTTCTTTTTAACTAAAATATGTTAAAATAAAAAATATTTATATTCTGTTTATTGTCATTTCTCATATTAAATGATAATTATTGTAAATAAAAAATAAAATTATTAAACATCTAAAATATAAATATAGTTACTTTAATAATTTATTAATACATATTAAATATAGAGTTATAATTTTTAATTCATTATGTGTTATAACTTTTAAATATTCATTCTATTTTTATTTCAACAATGGATAATAACTTCTAGAATATAAAATATTTATAAAACTAATAATTTTAATATATTTTATTTATTCCACCCATGTAATACATGGGCTCTAGCCTAGTAACAAAATATAAAATTAAAATATCGTTCAAAAAAATAAAGAAAATATAATATAATAAAATAATAATCAGCTTTTACATTTATTTTAATAAGTTGTTTAAGCATACTTTTCTCAAATTTTATTAAACTATCAAATCTAGTTACTAAAATAAAGGTTATTAAATTTTAATAATTTAAAATTTCTTGGCTGAGATTAATCTCAACTCAAAAAATATTTATAGACACTCCTAAGTTTGAGCTTACTTTCCTTTAACAATCTCTTACTAACTAGTAGTTAACGTCAATTAGTTTTTTCGATGAAACGGTGCTAACTTTGAGTTATTTTTCAACATCACCGTCGCCCAACCTCTGTTAGATCTTTTTTTCGATGTCTAACATCCATCGTCACTTGAAATCTATCTTTAATGAGTCAAGTGATTCAAATCAGAAGGTGAAGATCGACGGGTTTTAGGTTGCAAAAGTTTCATATTGACGGAGCCTACAGTAGATTTCAACTTTTTGTTTAGTTTTTTTACCATAAAAGTAATGCACGTTATAAAAAACTAACGATGTTAACTCTCAGTTAATAAAGAAAAGTTGCATTAAAATAAACTCAAAGTTGGAAGTGTCCTTGAACATTTGTTGAGTAAAGATTAACCACGGCCAATATAAAAATTATGATTATTATAGTCGAATGACCATTAAAATACACGTAGAAGAATATGTAATAGTTGGAATTTTCAGTATATGTAAATATATTTAAAAAAGTAAGAAAAACACATAAATGGACCCTATAGCTTAATTAGATTTCATGTTTAGTATTCAATTTTTAAAATTTATAAAGTTAATATAAATTTTTGTGTACTCGTTGCATGTTTGGCCACTATCATTAAATTCAGTTAACTTTTACGCATTTCATAAAGTTTTTATTAGCTTTTAAATTTAACTTTATGGATCCAAAAGTGCAACACACAAATAAAAGTTTAAACTAACTTTGCAACTTTTAAAATTTAATGACCATACTTGCAATTATTACATAAGAGTTTGGACTAATTTTGTAATTTTTAAAATCTAGGGACCAAATGTGTAATTTGATCAAACCACGTGGATCATTTGCGCCATTATATATATTACTAGTTATCAACTTTAGCATGCTTAGGAGGTTGTACATTATGTTTAGTGGGTTGTATCCGCCTTTGTCTTTTTTTTTATTCCTTATTTTTTATTTTAATTCAATAATTTTACATTTTTTGCAATTTAACCCCAACATTATTTTACTTTCAAATTTGGCCTAGTATACTTTTCATATCAACAATTTTTTGTTTTGTTTTAAGTATCGGTTTAAATTTTACGAGTTCACTCATGGCAGAGTGCGTGTATAGTTCAATGATTTTACCCTTATTTTTACCCGTTTAACGACCATTCGTAACGCATTGGTTCTATATCAACGTAGTTATTGTTTTATATGATTTACGTTTTGTCTACGTTGTTCAATGTTTTTACGCATGCTTTTCGTTCGTTTTATTTTTTTTGTTTTTATTTTCTTTTTTTATACGAGTTTTTCCGGTGTAAATTGTCACTGACGATGGTATGTAATTAGTGCCACTTGACGAGTTTTATGCCCCCCCGCTGCAACGGGGGGGGGGGGGGGGGGGGGGGGGGGCTAATACTAGTTAGAAACGTGTCAATTATATTTAAAAACTATATAATTCCTTAAAACCCATGTTACCACCCTACGTTTGCATCAATGTATATATATAACCGAAACAAAAAGAAAAACATGTTAGAAACATTTAATTTAAATAAAACATGAAAGTTTATTGACATAATTAAAATATTTTTTAAACTTAAATGATATAGTTTGAGTACTTTCAAAACTTGGTTAATATTATGTAAAGTTATTCCTTATAAAAACTAAATGAGTGTTCACATGTAGGTGGTTTTCTAGTCTAATTGCTTGTAAGTGATGGTTTATGTTTGATATCTTTAAGATTTCAGGGTAAAACTAAGTCAATGCGGTTTTCCCATAACGATAGGTTTATTTTATGATAGTATTCCTATGTGAGTAAAGTTTGGACTTCATAATTAGAGTGGACGATTAACATCATATCTCATGATGGTTCACTCAGATATTATAAGTAGTTTCACATGCCACGTAAAAAAAATAAAATGAGTTTTCACCTAACGCGGTGGTAAACACAACGTACATATAATATTTTCATATTAAAAAGTTATATTATAGTCAAACTAAAGAAAATAAATTGCTAGTTTTAACAAATTATTTTTAAAAGAATATATTAATGTATGAAAATGCGATAACCATTAAAAAAACAAGTGAATTCAGTTAAAAAGGTGAATTTAGTTTAAAAGTCAACATAATATGCGTAAATGTTTTTTTAGTTAATCAAATTCATAGCATGATTTTTTTACTTCTTTAACTTTTAAAAATTATTGCAAAATAAAAATAACTAGAACTAAGCCCCCTCGCGTTGCGATAGGGGCGTAAAACCATACTAAACATCACCAATGTCACACTGCTACCAACAATCATTAATTAAAGTTGCGGTGTGTTAATGCAAAAAAAATTTAACTGAAATGCAAAACATATAAATGTATAACTAAGTCGATTTAGGACTCGTACGTTACGACGTACCTGTCAAACGAGAAAAATAGATGTAAAAACGTTGAACCACACACGCATATTACGTCGTGTCAACTCATAAAATTTAAACGCAACATAAAGCGTAATGTAAAAATGTTAAACCACACATACATGTTGTGTCATGTTAACTTGCAAAACTTAAAACGAAACATAAAGTGAATATTTAAAGTAAAAGAATTATAGTGTTTAATTACAAAGATGAAAAGTGTTGGGTTAGAAGTATAAAAATAAAAATTTGTAAGCTTACATTGAAAAATATTAGAAGCTTCGAGTTAGAAGTGAAAAATCAAAATTTATTTTTTTGAAAAAATTCCGGAACATAAGGTACATACCATTATGCATAAATAAGTTGCAAATTAGTATAATATAAATTATATTAATCTCAAATTAATTATATATAGCATGGATATTTATTATCGTCTCTCAACGTTAGCTTTACATTCTTACCATCCCACTGTGCGGTTTAGTTGGCTTTGACGAAACTTTTAGTTTAAACTAATGGTTTCTGAAAGAATAACTTGACCGTTAGAATTGGTGAGATCAACAGGACGACCAAGCGATTCAATTTTCACGAATTGATGGTTGGGGTCATATATTTTTTTCCTTTTCGCGGAATAGTCTCAAAAGTTTCATTTGTATCTCGGACTTGTAATGTTTGATTACAAAATATTTATTAGAAGAACACATGTATACGCATTAAAAACATAAGAGATGTATGCGTGATAAAAAGAAGGCATAGAGGTTTAGATCTTGTGACCCAAAAGACGTATTTGGAATCTCATACTCTACATAGAATAAATCTTGTAACATATATTGTTTTAAACTATATTATTTTCTCATTCGTTTTATGTGCTAGAATAAAATTTACTCTAACAAACGGTAAAAAATACTTTCATTGGTCGAGTATGTCATACGTCAGATTCAAACTTACGAGTAAAAAGGTTGATTTGATGCCAATATTCGATGAGATGTTATCAATTGTTAATGTTATTTACGGGGCCTAGAACAAAAGGTTGGTCTGTTATAGTTCTATGGATCAATGGTGAGTATTAAAAGGAATATGGTTCAAGAACCAAATAAAGGACTCGTACTTTAGTAGGCTATTGGTTTTGATTTTCGATTATGTTTTCTTTTTTAATCTTTTTTGTCTCAAATAAGTTACATTTTGTTTGGTTGAAACCTTAACGTTAGGTTAGGCTTTGCTATAGAGCATGTGGGTTGATTAATATGATAAATTGCTAGTGTGAATTAGAATAAAATAACAGCTTAGAAGAAAGTTGGAATCTAGAAATTTTAATTCATTTGAAATCCAGAAAAAAAACATACATATATGCTTAAGAGCAACTATAACATACGATGAATGGTGTAAGATTACACAAACCTATGAAAAATGTTAGTTTTTGTGCGTAACCTAAGTCATATTTGCAGTGGGCTAATGTTTGGAATAAGCCACCACACACTTATAGTGGGTTGATTGAAAGCTTAAGCTGAAATAATATTAGAATTTTATGTAATGATTTTAAAAGTTTCAAATAATGTTTTTAATCTATAGTTTTATTGTAACCCTATAAGAGACATTTTGATAATTATTAATGTCATGCCTCTTCAAGGAAATCAGTCTTGAAGGCATAGTTCAAAGTTTAGCATGTTGAAAGCCTAAGCATGATTGAGTTTAATTATATACACAATTTTTACGTAACGTCATACTAGTGAGTTGATACGAATGTTATAACCAATAACTTTATAAGTCTAACGATGTTGTTCTCTTTAATAAAAATCATGTAGAATTTTAAGTTAAAATTTTGTTATGTTAATTTGTATTTAAACCATTTAATACTAAAATTACACATTTGACTTCTACTCAATTTTACAAATAACAATATTATAAATACCCTAAAAACATACAAACAAAATCAAATGCACGTCTATATGAACGACTAATTACGTTATCTTCATAAACAAAATGAAAGTAAAAAACGTCATCGATAAATGTATTAGTTTGGATTATTAATTAATGGACTTTTTTAAATAGACACCCCAATATTTTTAAATTAACACCCCAAATTTTCTATACATGTCGTATAGCCTCATACGCGTCGTATAGAGGGGGGTCGTATAGGGCTATATGGGACGTATAGGGGGTCGTATAGGGCTATATGTGTCGTATAGGGGGTCGTAAGGCTGTATGTGTCGTATAAGGTTATATGTGTCGTATAGGGGGTCGTATAGGGCTATATGGGACATATAGCTCTCTGACAGCCCCCTTGAATTTTTCCTCGTAGTCAGTATCGAAATTCGCTATACACGTCGTATAGTCCTATATGTGTCGTATAGGAGGCATATAGGGGAAGCGTATAGGACTATATGGGACGTATAACCCTCCTGTCGTATAACCCGCATATGAGTGTTGATTTATAAAATATACTGTCTCTAATCCCTAATTGATAATATGATTTGTATCCATTAATATCTTGCAAGATAACATTTTGACACTGGATATATAACAGAAAAATGTTGAAAAGCTAATCGGTCCCACATGGATTCCCACTTTATATCTATCTACTTTCAATACATACTCCAGTGCTTCGCGGGCTTGGGTCCGAACCAAAACTCTGCCCTGAGGGCATCTTTTCACAAACCCTAACAGCCGTTAGATCTTAATCCGACGATCACCACAGCGCGTCCACAAAGTTCACCCCAAATCCACGCAACACCGTACTCCCTCCCTCCGGCCTGCAACAACCTCTCGCCGGTGAAACCAAACGGAACCCTAACAACGACGACGATCATCCATCAGCCTTTATCTTCCATCTGATCAAAGGTTCGTATGTATGTATGTATGTATGTATGTATGTATGTATGTATGTATGTATGTATGTATGTATGTATACGTATATATGTTTATGCGTGTATTTGTGTTATCGTGTGTCGATTATGATTTATGTGTTCCGTTTTGCATACGTTTGAAGCTAATTGTGTATTATGATGAAGTTCCTGCATCATTTTACGATCGATTTGATGAAAAAGTATGTTAAATTGGATTGGTTTGTTGTGTTGGAGGAAATTGGAAGGTGAATTGGTGAAAAGAAACTGTGCTTTTGATTTTGTGTATTCAATATCATAGTGACTTTTGTATTTGATAGGATATAGATTCTGTATTTTGAAATTAGGTTTTCTTTTTCTTACATTTGGTTGCGTGGTTGAATGTAGAAATCTGTTTTTCATCATAAGAGCAAAGTAGTTATGTGACTCATGTCAACTTTGAAATTATAGAGTTACTGTATGCCACTCAGAAATCAAGTTGGAGATTGTGAAACCAGAACTAGAGTTATGAGATTTGTTGTTCCTTTGTTCCGCTTGTCTCTAGACTTATATATGCACACACATAAGCAGGCACCACATTATAAATGCCTCCACCATATGGTCCATATCATCAACTTTTAAGAGTCTTCAAATCCTGTGGTTAGAAAAGATAAAGTGGTAAATTATCTCATGTGGTTATGTTGAAGTCTTGAAGAAGCTCCACCAATGACATGTTTTTATATTGTATTAATGATTTTGACACTTTTTAATAGATGAAATGATGAATAGCTTTGCTGCTTGTTGATATCGCTTAGCGTCTGCCTGAGCAGCTCTAAATAGGGATTTCTTGAACAGTGATAATTGACTATTTGATATTAAAGTGTGTGAAGGCTAATACCGCAGATCCCTATATTTTGATCTGGTTGAATAAGTAGGTGTCATGTCATGTGGTTTGGTAACCAACAGGAAACATCTAGGGGTGTTTACATTCCAATGTATGTGTTGGTTTTCTTTGAGGAAACAAAAGTTGGTTTTTAAGAGAGCACAGATTTCATAAACTTTACAGATATATATTTGGTACATTCTTGTACGTCTACAGAGTAATAATCATTGATTAGTTGCTTAAATTAGAGATCATTCTTTGCAAATATGATTCTTTATGTCAACACGTAATCTTTTTTATCTAGTAACCCTTCTTTTGTTGTTCAATTCAATATTAAATTTCCCTTGAAGTTTGATAAATTCATGTTATGACTTATTGACCCGAAGTATAATGTCGCTATCTCTGATTGCAATTTCTTACCTTAGAAAGCAAATCAAATGCTAATGTTATCATGTTTTCTGGTATTCAAGATGATTTGACAAGTCTAAAACATTATGTTGGTGGACAAGATCGTTTGAGTTTGGAAGTCCTTTGATCAAGAACCTAGTTTGTAATAATCCAAAAGGCCTATTTTTGTTTTATTATATGCATTGGAATATTGCAGAATTTCTATTTGGTAATCTTATCATTACGATACCTAGTTTGGTATTTGATCAATATGATTTCCTGTTAATTTTATTTCAGAGAATAGCCGTCTATGAAATTTTCAGCTACAAAAAGATGGAGAAATATGATGTAACATTGATAAGGCATTCATACAAATGTGCTTTGACATGGACGTTGGACTAATGAATGTATAACAGGATAGCATGGGGCAACATGGTGTTGACTTTGACCGATTTGATGAGTATAATAATGGACCAGATCCAGCCGGAATTTCCACGTCACAAAACAAAACAAGTGAAACAGACCCACACGTGGGTTTGGAATTTGCTTATGTGGACGCTGCCAGATCTTTCTACAACGAGTATGCTAAACGGTGTGGGTTCACCACGCTAGTCAATCAGAACACCGAACTCGCACCTGAAGCAACCATTGCGCCGTTTGACTTTTTATGTGTGGCATCTGATGACGGCTGCAATGCAATGCTTAGAATCGAGTCAAAAGGTCAAAATAGGTGGGTGGTTACAAAGTTCATCAAGGAACACAACCACCCTCTCACAAATACCCGTAAAATGACAAATCACCATAGACAAAAACGACATTTCTCGAGTGCTACAAAGAATAATACATCTGAAAGTTACCCAATTGCAGGAGTTGTTCCTAATGGTGTTATGTATCTCTCTAGGAGTGCGTCTATGGAATCAAAGCATGGGGCCCAGATTTCAGATTCTGTGACTAATTCTGTCAGACATGCAACTAGTAAAAGGTCTTTAGGAAGAGACGCTCAGAATCTTCTAGATTATTTCAGGAAAATGCAAGCTGAAAACCCGGGTTTTTACTATGCAATACAACTAGATAATGATAACCGTATGGCTAATGTGTTTTGGGCTGACGCTAGATCAAGAACTGCCTACAGTCATTTTGGTGATACGGTTACACTTGATACGATGTACAGAGTGAAAGGATATAAGGTCCCATTTGCTCCTTTTACAGGGGTCAACCATCATGGTCAAGCAATTTTATTCGGTTGTGCATTGCTTCTAGATGAATCTGAGTGTACGTTTACATGGCTTTTTAAGACATTTCTTGCTGCCATGAATGATCGTGCACCTGTTTCTATAATCACTGATCCTGATAAAGCAATACAATCTGCTGTTTCACATGTTTTCCCAGGAACGCGCCATTGCTTCAGCAAGTGGGATGTATTAAGAGAAGGTCACAAAAGGTTGGCATATGTGTGTCACATGCATCCTAATTTTCAGGTTGAGTTGTATAATTGTATTAATTTGACAGATACGATTGATGAGTTTGAAACAGCATGGGATTTTATTCTTGATAGATATGATCTTAAAAAGAATGATTGGCTGCAGTTATTATACACTATGCGGCAGCAGTGGGTCCCGGCCTATTTTCGTGATACATTTTTGCTGGAATAATATCAAATCAGGGTTTTGAGAGCTCTTTTTTTGAAGGTTATTTGAATGAACACACTACTTTACCTTTATTCTTTAGGCAATATGAAATGGCCTTAGAAAACTCATTTGAGAAGGAAATTGAGGCAGATTTCGATACAATATCCACAACACCAGTGTTGAGAACACCATCACCAATGGAGAAACAGGCAGCAACTTTATATACAAAAACAATATTTTCAAAATTTCAAGAAGAATTAGTTGAAACGTTTGTGTATACTGCAAATAGGATGATGGTGATGGTACATTTAGGGTTGCAAAATTTGAAGATGATCAAAAAGCATATGTTGTTTCATTAAATGTTGCAGAACTAAGAGCAAATTGCAGTTGTCAGATGTTGAGTATTCGGGAATCCTTTGTAGACATATTTTGACAGTTTTTACGGTAACAAACATACTCACATTGCCATCTCATTACATTCTAAAAAGATGGACAAAAACCGCAAAATGCAATATTTCATTAGATTTATATGTAAATGGGCCTGAGTCATTACATAGTCGTTACAACCAATTAATTAGGGAAGCTATCAAATTTGCTGAAGAAGGGGCAGTTGCTCCAGATACATTTACTGTTGCAATGACAGCACTTAGAGAAGGTGTGAAGAATGTGTCCGCTGCAAAGACGAATGTAGCAAGTTTTGCACCACCGCCTAGTTCACGGGTCAATGTGATTGGGTATGATAACCGTAAGCTCAGTTCTTCTGCGCCTGATACGACACCTTTACTGTGGCCCCGCCAAGATGAAGTAACAAGACGGTTTAATCTTAATGATGGTGGACTTCTGGGACCACCACCTGTTACTGACTTGAATCTCCCGCGTATGGCCCCAGTTTCTTTGCGTCGTGATGATGGACATCCTGACAACATGGTATGTACAGTAACATGTTTTATTGCATGATTTTTCCTTGTTATGTCGTCTTCTCCCTTTAGTATAAGCAGAGGTGCCTGTTTCAAGTTTTCAACCCATGTACCTAAAAATGGTTTGTGCTTTTTCTTTTTTCTGATCTCAAGTGGGTCAAACAGCTAAAATTTTTAAACCGAGTTATTTAGAAAACGGGCTGATTAGGTTAAAAAGTTTTCGAATGCTTGATAAATAAAACCTTGTAATTCAATTTATAAAATAGCCCAATCATCATTTTTAACCAGAGTTTCTATAAACTTGTTTAATGCATTAAGTTTTTATATATTAGAAAATTGGACAAAGTAGTGTTGATGGGTAGTCCAGCTGCATTAAAAGGTTTACTCATTTTGACCTGTTATACGGCCCACCTGACCTGCCCACTTATGAATGGCTTGGTTTGGGTTTAAGCTTTATATCTAACAAGTCTACGAGGTAAAATTTAAAATTAACTAAGAAGGAAACCATTAAATAAATTGAAAATCGCCGAAAGTCTATTCTTAATGCATAAAACCTTCCAAATCAGTTTTTCTTTTTCACAAAAAAAAGATTATTTTGATATAATACTTGTAATCATACCCGACACTAATTATTTTTAATAATGTCTTTTCTAGAAAAATGGTTTGCGTCAACCCATTTTGTCTAATACCAAAAATCCTCATTTGACCTATTACCCAACCTTTGTGTTTGGCATCTCTACTTTTGACTTGTTGCATATTATTTTTCTTGTTATGTATCATTGTATTCTATATCTGTCCCACAGGTGATTCTTCCTTGTCTTAAGTCAATGACATGGGTAATGGAAAATAGAAATTTGCCTCCAGCAAACAGAGTAGCTGTCATAAACCTAAAGGTATGCATTTTAAGCTATTTGATATGCTAATTGGCTTATTTGCTTGCTTCTGAAGTTTTTTTTAGATATTCAATATCTTATCAATGATATTCTGCTGGACATAAGATACTAGACAAGGCAGAAGTTTATGCCATATTAATCAATGGAATTTAGGGGAAATGCTTTTATGCATCTTCATCAATTAGCCCTACATCTTTATATTTAAACGGATAAGGGAACTTTGTAAAGCCACTCATTAGTCATCATTACACTAGTAATATAAATAATTCCCTAGATATAAAAGGTGTGGCCCAGATCATGAGGCATCTATGGAAAAACATAAAAAAAGAACTGGAACTTTTATCTTATTACCTGTTTTCTACTTATCGTGAACAATATACAGAACATTAAAACTTCAATATTGCATATATATTCATTTTGCCTACATGACACTAAAGCATTAAAAGGACGTACCAATGAAACTTTTTGAGATTTTAACATAAACTTGGTACGCCATTCCATAAAAATTGCAATGTTTGACTGCACCCCCATTTTAAGTAAAAAATTTTATCGTTAGTCCAATACTTGGAAAACCCTTCCACAAATACATGTCAAGAATCTTTTGCCAACATTTTATTATCTTTTGTTTATCAGTAATGATGATAATAGAGAAATTAAAATTTATGGCGTGAAATGTTTGCAAAAAGGAGGTACTGCAATTTTCATGAAATTTTGTACTAAGGGATAAATAACTTTTTATAGTTTCATGCTTGTTTTTGATGAAAAATCAACATTATTTTATTTCCACCAAAACAATATACCAAATTCCTAATGCTCTTAAAAAGGTGAATAGCATCCTTGGTGCTTTGCTATGCATGATTTGTTGTATATATTTTTTATTATCTCTGATATATAACCATTGATATTTATAGTTGCAAGATTATAAAAGGACGCCAGCAAGTGAATCTGAGGTTAAGTTTCAGCTTTCAACAGTTACTCTAGAGCCAATGTTGAGGTCAATGGCTTGCATTAATGAGCAGCTCTCTGCCCCTGCTAATAAGGTTGCTGTCATTAATTTAAAGGTACAACAAAAAGTAAATAAAAAATCCATCAAATAATGATCATGATAGACCAACTATCGTAGTTGGGATTATAGCATAAAATAGATCACTAAATTCTTGTGTCCGTGTTATAGTTTATGTAGATAGTCTACTATTAGTGGTGGAAAAATGGGTGGATATGGCAGGTTGGGCAATAGGTAAAAAAGGGCAAATCTTTCATGCGAGACGGGTCAATTGGGTTGACTAGAACACATTTGTCCACAAAAATTTTAATTCTTCTTACAATTACATTATTTTAATAGGATTCAAGAAAAATGATTTAGGAGGCCTCTGCTCATTTAACCCTGATTGCACATTTCCTTCAAGCTACTCTTTTTTCTTTACCTGTTTGACCCATTAGAGATGAAACACAACCAACCCATTTATACAAAAATGGGCTGGATTTGCCACCTATAACAAAATATGAACTCGCGTAGATAGCGTGCCTACAAAATTAGAAGCTCAAATTATATATTTCTATTCTCACCTTTATACTAATGTAATTATGTGTTTCCAGCTTCAAGATACCGATACTAGTTCAGAAGAATCTGAGGTGAAATTTCAGGTGTCTAGGGACACATTAGGTGCCATGTTGAGATCAATGGCTTATATCCGGGAACAGCTCTCAAATCAGTAAGTTTCATATAATCTATCTGATTACAACATATTCATATCTATGGAAATTATACTTGCAACGTATAAGTTATAATCTCTATTAGAGGTGGCAACAAGGCAGGTTGGGTTCCGTTCAATATGGGCCGAGACGGATTGGGTTGACCCATAAACACTTTTTTGGTCTTTATTTAGAAAAACTATTCATAGTTAGTACATTAGGGATAATTACAAAAGCAATTTTCTTGCGGTATTTATCAAATATATGTATGCACTAAAAAAGACTTTCAGGTGCCTTTGTACTTGTTTGACCCATCCCCCTTATATCTCTTTCTAATTTAAGCCATTTGAGATAAAACACAACCTAAATAGACCGTATGTAAATGATTTGTATTACCATCTTTAATCTCTTCTTTGGTGTTTTCTTAGAATGGCTAGAAAGACGTAAATGCATTTGTTGATTGTTATATTATTAGTGTGCTTTCTTAGACCGGAGATATGTTTGCTTGTGGGCCTGTAACTCTACATTCGCTATTCTCATGTCAAAATACGGGTTGTAAGAAAGAAGAATATTTTTGTCTATATATACAGCTTTATAAGAAAGATAATCTATTTTGCAGGTTGAATCACCATCAGAGATTCTACCAAAGAGACCAAGAAAATAGAACCACACGCTGACACGTAATGCCAACAAGACATTTGAGGTTATGTTTTATAGGTAAGTTAGTTGTTGATTACATATTCTGCTGTTGAGAGCATCAAGATAGAAAAGGTGTTGTAGGTTCTTCCCATGAATGGAACCTCTTTTTCCGTGTTTATCGTCATTGCTGCTGTGATCTATTGTATATACGTTTTGACAGTATTGATCTTTATAGTCGTCGATGATGATAGTAATTTTGTTCATGATTTTTGGTTTTTTGTGAGATTTGAAACCAAGTTTCAGTTTTCTGTGAAGCTGCTCAAAGCCTCAAATGCTTCCTTGTTTAATTGTTGTTTCCCGCATTCAGGAAATTACGTGCAACTCTGATAACACCGCAGTGTTTGTTTTATAGTCACATGAACATATATATAGATGCACACTTCAATCTAAAGCACTTTTAAGACTGGGCATTATTAAGCTAAACAAAGAATAGAAATTTATCATTTATTGATTGATCATTTTTGTTTGATTAATCATTCAGGTTTCTAGTATTCTTGGTCGATTGATTGTTTTAGGTGAGTTTATCAAGATCTTACTACAAACGGTTGTGCTAAATGCATCCGCACCCCACATCTACCGTCTATATTTTGCTAGATGTATCTCCTCTTGTTACATCAATTATTCCATCTCTTCAAACTTTAAATACTGGTGTATATGGGGGGGATTTCATATAGAGAGGTTTATGAGGTTGAATGTGTTAAGTTGTGGGCTCCGACCCATCTCGGTTGGGCCCGGTATTAACTGAAGACAGAATTAGGAGATTAAGGGACGCTTGCCTAAAGCCCAGTTTGCTATTTTAGGCAAAGAGTGTTAACCCTAATTGTTTAGTTAGTATAAATATATCTTTTGTACTTGTAAACATTTAACACCTCAATAAAGAAAACCCTAGTTGCCCCAAGTGGACGTAAGTTACACACCGTAACCGAACCACTATAAATCTCGTGTCTCGCTCTATTGTTTTGATTATTGTTCTCGTGATTGTGTTCGTGTGTTTGAGCTATTTGATCCTAACAACTGGTATTAGAGCCAGTTCAGGCTCTTGGTTACTATTAAAGTCAACACACGAACTAGGGCACCGCCACCGCAGCCACTGCCGCCGCCGCAGCCGTCGCCACTGCCGCAGCCGCTGCCACTACTGCAGCTGCCGCCGCCGCCACTGCTGCAGCTGCCGCCACCGCCGCAGCCTCCGCCGCCGCCTCTGCCTAACCCCGATTAGGGTTAAGACGTCGCCGCCGCCTCCGTATTAGGTTTCCGGCGCCGTCTCTGCCGGAAATCTGCTCTGCTGCCGCCGGAAACAACCACTGCTGCTGTTCGGGATTTTGGTGTTGTCTGGTTTTGACTCGGTTGTTGAGCACTTAGTTTGGAATGATGGCTGATGACGGGAGACAAAGATCGATAAATTTGATGGACATGATTTTGGGTTTTGAAAGATGCAAATTGAGGATTTGTTGTGTCAAATGGATTTAATGGTAGCCTTGGATAAGGATAAACTGGCAGATATGACAGATAAAGATTGGAGGACTTTGGACAGGAAAGCAATTGCTGTCATCAGACTCTCACTAGCAAAGAATGTCGCGTTCAATATTGTGAAGGAAACTACTACTCATGGTTTGATGAAAGCCTTATCGAATATGTATGAGAAGCCGTCTGGATCTAATAAGGTATTTCTAATCAGATAATTAGTTAACACCAGATTGAAAGAAGGTGGTTCAGTTTCCTCTCATATCAATGATTTCAATACTATTCTTTCTCGCTTGTTATCTGTTGAGATCAAGTTTGATGATGAAGTTTTAGCTTTGTTATTGTTACAGTTACTGCAGTTAGTAGTTCATGTGGTACTACTAAGCTTACCTTTGAAGGGGTTCGTGATTTGATTTTTGGGGAAGACATTAGAAGGAGAAATTCTGGTGAATCATCTAGTTCTCTGTTGAGTACTGAAGAAAGAGGTAGGGGAAAAGAAAGGGGTAGTAGCAGGGGTCGTTCAAAGTCTAAAAGAAGAAGTCAGTCAAGGCCTAGGAAAGACATTCAGTGTTGGAACGACAAAGAACATGGGCATTTCAGAAGCCAATGCCCTAAACCATCTGCTCCTAAAGATAAAAGGGAAGTCAATCTGGCCGAAGATAATTCAAATGAAGTTCTTATCTGTTGTGTTGAAGACTCTACAGAGTCATGGGTCATGGATTCAGGAGCATCATTTCATGCTACATCTAGCACGAAGTCGACGAGGAATCTATGAACAGGTAACTTTGGTAAAGTTCATTTAGCTAATGATCATGCTCTTGATATCATAGGGATGGGGGACGTTGTGTTGAAGACTTCATTGGGCACCACATGGACCTTGAAAGATGTTCGGGTCATTCCAAGTCTCAGAAAGAAGTTAATTTCTATTGGGCAGTTGGATAGTGAAGGATATGATGTCATGTTTGGTGGAGGACAATGGAAGGTCGTGAAAGGAAATCTTGTCATTGCCAGAGGTACAAAGAGGGGTACATTGTACATGGTTGAAGTTCCTGTAGATGGGGTAAATGCAGTGACCAGTGGCCTGAGTCAATCTAACCTGTGGCACCAACGACTCGGTCACATGAGTGAAAAAGGTATGAAAATGCTCGTTTCTAGTGGAAAGCTTCCAGGGTTAAAGAAGGTCGAATCTAAATTTTGTGAGCCGTGTGTATTCGGGAAAAAGAAGGTGTCTTTCGTGAAGACAGGAAAGCCACCGAAAGCTCAGAAATTGGAGCTTATTCACACGGATGTTTTCGGACCTACTCCAGTTGCTTCTTTGGGAGGTGCTTACTATTATGTCACTTTCATAGATGATTCGACACGTAAGGTATGGATCCACTTTCTTAAAAATAAATCTGAAGTTTTTGATGTATTTAAGAAATGGAAAACTGTTGTTGAATTGAAAACTGATTTGAAGGTGAAATGCTTGAAGTCGGACAACGGAGGTGAATACGTCGGCAAAGAGTTCCAGAACTATTGTGCAGAGAACGGTATTCGAATGATTTATACAGTCCCGAGCACTCCTCAACAAAATGGGGTTGCTGAACGTATGAACAGAACATTGAATGAAAGAGCCAGAAGTATGAGAATCAATTCAGGGCTTCCAAAGATGTTCTGGGCAGATGCAATTAATACTGCTGCCTATTTAATTAATCGGGGACCATCTGTTCCGTTGGGCTTCAAGATACCAGAAGAAGAGTGGAAAGGTGAAGCAGTTAAATTTGGGCATTTGAAAGTATTTGGGTGCAGTGCTTATGATCTAGTGAAAGATGGTGACAAGCTTGATGCTAAAGCCAAGAAGTACAATTTTATTGGTTATGGGTTTGACAGTATGGGCTACAGGTTTTGGGACTCTGAAAACAGAAAATTAGTCAGAAGTAAGCATGCTACTTTTAATGAGGCTGAGTTATACAAAGATAGAAACGCAACCACTTTAGAGGTTCAGAAAGAGCAAGTTGAATTTGATGTTGATGCTCAGAAACAACCAGATCCAGTTAATGAACCAGAGACGAAAATTGAAGATGATACAATTCCTAAGTTTGAAGATGGTGATATGGGTGGAGATGAAGAGGCAGTGGAAGCTTCTGATAGTGCGAGTTCAGATTCCGAAGATGAACAACATCCACAGACTCCAGACCAATCTCATTGGGTCAGGAGATCCATCAGAGTTTCTAAGCAGCCTACCAGGTACAGTCCTTCGGTTAATTATCTTCTCTTGACTGAGGATGGTAAACCAGAAAGTTACTCAGAAGCAGTTGAGTTGAAAGATTCGCTTTAGTGGGAGCATGCAATGCAGGATGAGATGAACTCTTTGATGAAGAATAATACATGGGTCTTAACTAAGCTTCCGCCAGATAAAAGAGTTCTACAGAATAAATGGCTCTACAGAGTTAAGGAAGACCACAATGGTAACAAACGATACAAAGCAAGATTGGTCGCTAAGGGGTTTCAACAGAAACACGGGGTTGACTACAGTGAGATATTTACTCCTGTGGTTAAGATGACTACAATCAGATTGGTGCTTAGTATTGTTGCAGCAGAGAAGTTACATTTGGAGCAGTTAGATGTGAAGATTGCGTTTCTGCATGGTGATCTAGATGAGACTATTTATATGGCACAACCAGAGGGTTTTTAGGTTAAAGGAAAAGAAAACTTGGTGTGCAAGTTACAGAAAAGTTTATATGGTTTAAAACAGGCTCCTAGACAGTGGTATTTGAAGTTTGATGGCTTTATGGGCAGAAACGGGTATAGGAGATGTGAGATGGATCACTGTTGCTACCTTAAGAAGTTTAAAAGTTCTTATATCATTCTTCTCCTTTATGTTGATGATATGCTGATAGGAGGTTCAGATATTGTAGAGATCAACAAGTTGAAGAAACAGTTGTCTGCAGAGTTTGAAATGAAAGATTTGGGTCCAACTAAGAAGATACTTGGTATGAGCATTACCAGAGATCACAAGAACGGTACTCTAACTTTATCTCAGGAGAAGTACATTCAGAAGATATTAGAGAAGTTCAGAATGAATGATGAGAAGACTACCACTCGAAGTACACCATTGGCTAGTCACATTAAGCTTTCTAAAGATCAGTCTCCAAAGACAGAGAAAGACAAGGCCGAGATGGCAAAGGTTCCTTATGCATCGGCTGTGGGCAGTCTCATGTATGCAATGGTATGCACTAAGCCCGATATAGCTCACGCAGTGGGAGTTGTCAGCAGGTATATGTCTAATTTGGGGAGAGAACACTAGGAAGCAGTTAAGTGGCTGCTTAGATATTTGAAGGGTACTTCAAAGATGGCATTATGTTTCACGGGTAGAGATGCTATTCTCAAAGGTTATTCAGATGCCGATTTGGGTGGATGTAAAAAGACCTACAAGAATACTATAGGGTATGTGTTCACTATGGGTGATACTGCAATTTGTTGGATGTCTAGGCTCCAAAAGAGCGTGGCAATTTCTACTACAGAGGCTGAGTACATGGCAGCTGCTGAGGCTAGTAAAGAGCTCGTTTGGTTGAAGAATTTTCTGGGTGAGTTAGGCAGAAAACAAACAAAGTATCCGTTGTACTGTGATAATGAAAGTGTTGTTAAACTAGCAAAGAATCCCTCTCATCATGGGAAGACGAAGCACATTCACATCAGATATCATTTCATCAGAGGGCTCATCAGCAAAGGTACTATTCAGTTGAACAACATCAAGGGGAACAAGAATCCAGCTGACATGTTTACTAAGTCTGTCACACTGGATAAGCTGAAGCTTTGCAGGGCTTCAATTGGCCTTCAGGAATAGTGAGAAGGTGGGGGTAACTAGGAGGAGCTAAACCAGTTCGGGTTTATTTATAAGTACAAGACAATGCAGTTGAAGACATTTTACGCATCCAGGTGGAAGCAGGTTGAAGTGTTTGACGCATTCAAGTGGTGGGTTAGAGAAGTTGTCTCGAAGCCCAAGTGGGAGATTGTTAAGTTGTGGGCTCCGACCCATCTCGGTTGGGCCCGGTATTAACTGAAGACAGAATTAGGAGATTAAGGGACGGCCGCCCTAAAGCCCAGTTTGCTATTTTAGGCAAAGAGTGTTAACCCTAATTGTTTAGTTAGTATAAATATATCTCTTGTATTTGTAAACATTAACACCTCAATAAAGAAAATCCTAGTTGCCCCAAATGGACGTAGGTTACACACCGTAACCGAACCACTATAAATCTCGTGTCTCGCTCTATTGTTTTGATTATTGTTCTCGTGATTGTGTTCGTGTGTTTGAGCTATTTGAGGGTGAACAGACGTATACAAAGGTTTATGAGGTTGAATGCAGTCATATACGAGGATAAACGGGCGTATGCAAGTGCGATGAGGTTAAATACGGACGTGTATGTTTTATAAATGTTTAAAAGTCAACTAAAACAATAGGAGCTGTATCAAGTAACAGTAGGGCCTTACAGATATCTGTCTTTACAAGATCGAAAGCTTGTAGCCGGTCTGAAAGGTCTTAAGTTCTTACTCACATGTTATCTTTATTGTTAAAAGCAAGAGAATTAAAATTTTAGGATGTATTGATCACTGATTTAAATTACAAAAATAAGTTAACAATCATTTAGGGTATATTAAATATGCAGCAATACGAATGACGTGTATGAAATAAATGAGAAAATGGAGCGGAAAAAGCTTGAATTATCATTCAATTTTCTCTTTCATGTGTCATCTTTTTCTCCCTTCCTTGCAGCGACCCTAGATGAATGGCGGTGGTCGTGGTTAGAAAACGCCATATGAAATAAGATTAGAGGTGATGGATTTCTGATGTTTTTGGAGTCGCGCTGGTTGGTCTTTGTTGCAGCCATAGGTTGCTGGTTGTCACGATGGTAGTAAAGATCAAAGCTAGTTGTTACAAGGGCGGTCTGGTGGCGGCTGTTATGTCGATGCTGGCTGGCTGACAACAGCAGACCCTTTTGGTAGATTGAGGCACATACGCATGACAGTAGCTGGTATGAAAGGTGGTGGTGGTGCTAAAGAATCAAACAAACAAGCTATCAAGCAAAATAATTACTCATGCAGGAAGATCTCTAGGTGGTAATGAATTTAACATAAATCATGATCAGGCAAACACAAATTGCTGTCAAATGGATATCATTAATCTATCAAGCAACTCCATAGAAACCCATCAAAAACTCCCAAAACCTAACAAATAAAACACTAGAAGACAAAGGCACCACGTCAAGCAACTGTCTGGAAATCAAAAGTTTTACACCCAAATATGATTTTATTTTGATCTCAACTACATTCTTTTCAGTAACAAACAAAAAATACAAACCTTGTTTCTCGTTTAATGGTGTTGCAATGTTAATGGATATATCCCGAACTGTCTGGCCATGCTGGGTCGGATTGGGCCAGCAACGCTCCTTTATACCCTTGCAGATAGTCTAGAGGCTCCTGTAGTCGATGACAGTGACCTCATCCTCTGGAGCATCAAGGTCTTGGTAGCTGCACACATCGATTTATGAAGAATTAGAATATGTTAAATGCTTACAACCCCCTGTATCAATTTATTTAAAAAAATATTATGGTTTTGTAGTCAACATGACCCTAACCAAACAGTTACAGTATCCAACTCCTTGATGAAAACATCTAGCTTTAAATGAGAATATATATAAGCATTATCATTAGAAACTATGTAGACTTGCCTTCGAAGACGGCGGGGATCCTGTCTAAATGACGGAGGTAAAGCAATTATTGGAGCGGGACCGCTGATCTGGGGCCCGCTCCGCCCATTTCTACCACCACCTTCAAAAGGGGACGGCCCACCCTGATCTCGCAGCATCCTCATTGCGACTTCAGGAGGAGCAGGAACAAACGGACCCAATGGCCTGCAAATGTACAATTCCATAAACCATGTTACAACATAAGATCAGAAGAAACTCAGATAAACATGTGGCAATTTTGTTAAAAGTAATAAAAAGAAACAACTAAAATAAGCAGGCCAAAATTTTGTCAAATGGGTTGATGAATACGTGTGTGTTTATAGTAGTAATATATCTTTTGTGATCTTAATACTCACCCAGCACCAGGTACAGGCATTAATACTGGAGGAGGAGGGATGTCTGAAGGGAATGGCGCATGAAGGCCTTGACCACCAAAAGAGTCAAACATCTGGTCATCACCACCACCATCATTCTCAGGATTCTCACCCCTATCAAATCTTTCACCACTGTTTCTGCCATCATGTTCTCTTCGGTTATCTTTCAATCGGTTAGCAATACCAGGCCTGTGCCTTTGGGGCCTATCCTTCTGTAAAACAAGTTTAAGTATCTTACCAACAAATCAACAATTTAAAACATAACAGTTTTATATTTTGACAAAGTTGGAAGCTAAAGCAGCATGTCGAAGTGTGCCTTATAGTCGGATATTAGTATATAAATGATGCAAGAATAATTACTGAGGGTAAACCAAGATATAGAAACAAACTTCACAACTTTTCCCCATTTTAGCACAACCAACTATAAGGCACAGACTAGAAACCAACTAACATTACCAGTTTTAGAAGGTCAGTTACGTTTTATTACCATTTACCAATGGTAGCAACAAATAGAATGTTTAATCTGGGCTGTTTTGTTGGTTCTTTTAAATTTGCTGACATGTAATAAATACCATATAAATAAACTTTGAAATATTAACTTGTGAATGAAGTAAATATTTATAATTTTAAATTAGTAAACTCCAGCTTTCACATGTGGCATCTGGAGAGGCGGATAGCATCAACCAGTGCCACACCAGCAATTTATTGGTAAAATCAATTAAAATGACATTGGCTGCAAAAATGGTAAAAAAAAATAGCAAGCTGATTTCTCTTTTGGGTTAATTTAATATTGGTTGCTAAAACCAAGTAAAGCGTAAATCTGTTTCTATAGAATAGTTTACCCTGTTTTAAAGGACATCAGACAGCATAAACATTCATGGTGATACAAAAAAAATTGTAGCAGAAGTGAAGGTTTACCGGTAATGATGGCTGCATAATAGGTATTCCACCAGGTGCATCTTCATCACTGCAAATTTTAGATTTTAAAGATTACTAATATACTATTAACAATATTTTGAACAGCAGAAAGCAAAAAAATAAAAATAAAAAGAATATGCAGTCAAAAATGTACTTACTTCATATAGTTTTGGAAATATAAATCTTCGCGAACTTTAGAAGTTACTTCCATTGCAAGTTCAGGGTGTTTTAGCTTTAAATGTTTATGAACAAATTCAGCAGCATGAAATAGCTTTGTACAACCCTTTGCACCACAACCATATTTCCACCCATATTTTTCATCCCGTATCTTTCTAACATATGGATCCAACGACTCAGCTGCAGCGGCATCTATCTTTTCCTTTGCAGTCATTATCTCCAACGGATCTTGACCCTTCAATCTTTCTTGCCAACGTGTATCTAATTTCTTTTCCCACTCACTCCCGTTATTTTTCACATCACCATTTTTAGATTCACTTCTTACATGTCGGAAACCCTTAGTTTCACTTTTTTCAGACATTCCATAGTAATCCAAACCATGTATACGGTACAGATAAGTCAAGAGTGTATCGAGTAACTCAACACCTTCAAGACCTTTGACTGAGGTTGACCCACGTATGATTACAACTGGACCACTGGACCCACCATGAGATTTATCCCTGTGTGTTCGTTCATTATCAGCCCTAGATAATATGTTGTCTTCTATTCCTTTTTCAAGGTCAAGCTTCTTAACTAGTGCTTGTGCTTGTTCAACATCGGCTTGAATCCGTCGGTGTTCAGAGCTTATTGGGTGTGCTTTTGGGGCTGCTGAAAATGGGTCAGTTTCTTTTGACATTCGACCATGACGTCTTTTTTTACCACCCAAATCTGATTCATCTTCTGAATTGGGATTACTTGTTTGCCCTGACTTGTTTGCAGACGAAGCAGTAACACCAGGTCCTCTGTTTCATATTAAAGACATTTTAAGTGGTTAATACGTATTAGGGTACAAAAGACATTGTGAAGGTGATATCATGGCAACGTCTCTTACAAGTCTAATGACCCGTTTTGCAAGTCGAGCAAAAACTCCTTAGCCAGCTTTCGAGCAGCTTCATTTCTCCTGGTAAAGAAATGTTAGATGATAAAAATTATCAGAATCTTGCAATCAATTACTAAGACAGCTATACTATGAGAAAATTAACAGTGAAGAAACGGCAATGAGTGGATCAGGTGGCGGGTCAATGTTCAAACGGGGCATTTTAAATGCATATAGAAAAAGCCCCGGTCAGTTTAGTGCACAAGCACTTTTTATCTATTACTTAAAAGAAATTATGATGCTGTTAATTATTATGACAAAACCAATATTGTTACAACAATAATCTAAATCTTAAATGACTTCAAAGGTTTTAAGTATTTAAATAGAGTTGGTGGCCTTCGACACGATAAGCCCATCTGAACCATTTCCCTTTTAGCTAAAAAAAACTTATCACGTGTGACCGCACAACCAAATTACAAGAGCAATTATCTTAAAATGAGAGTATGATCTTTTTGTTATTTTGACAATAAGCTACTACGGAACAGAGAAGACACCTTTCAATAACAACAAGCAGATTTGTAGGATGATACTTATCTTTCAACCTACATATAAAACAGGAAATTAGAAAGTAAAAACTATAATTACAAAATTTGAATAGAAAGAGAGAGAAGATGCACAAAAATACCAGTCTTCGCCTTTATGAGCATCAAAATAAGCCCGTTTCTGAGTTGATATATATTCTGACTTGTATTCTTGATACCTGGTGAGCCGAGAAACTTCAATACTCGATGTACAGCATAAAAAAAGTATAACAAACTTTTAGTATAAGTAACCATAAGATACCTGCGTTCAGCTTCTGATGGCAGAACATCATCCTCAAGCTCTTGAATAAACTGCTTATAAGACATCAACCCTTCTCTGAAATGCCAAAATGACAGGTCAAATTGTCAAATTCACATGAAGAGTGCTGTGATTCTGGTCTAGAATATCTTGGTCAAAAACAACAAAAAAAATACTACAAGAACATTTGTGGGGGCCAATAAATGGAAGAAATACATCCACAATAGCTTGACTAGACATTAACCTGTGTGTATTGGCATGTTCATTGTAACCTCCCCGAGCCGATTCCCAATCTACAAAAGCATATAGATACTGATAAAACTTGACAAAAGAAACAGAATAATTCTGAAAAGAACCAATAGCTTGTAGATAGACTTGAACTAAGAACTCCTTAAAAGATAAGAGTCATATGAAAGATTTAAGTATGCATATAGTTAATAGGTAGGGTGTATTTGGGACTGCTAATCCATACTGCTTATCTGATTATTTGAGTGATAAGCAGTTTTGAGTATGAACATTATTTCAAAAACCAAGAAGCAGATAAAGCGATTCAGATAAGAAATGCCAAACAACCCCCAAGAGTCCATCACAACAAGAACAAAATAAAAGATCACAAATATAGCTTTTAAAAATTAAAACTGTTTATTGATTAGAGCCAGAAACAAATATACAATACTAGTATACCACTGCCATACACACGACCAACAGCTTTTAGAACAAACAATATATTTAACAAAATGGAAATTTCCAACTCATAAATCATTTAATGGTTACGAAAGAACAGCAGACGTAGAAAATCGATGCTTACCAGATGGACCACCATGGTACCCACGACCACCATACCTTCCACGAGGCCTGTCGTCGGGATAGCCAGGCCTGCCGCCCATATCACGATCATAACCACCAGGATAATCATATCCAAACCTGTATCAACAATGAACGAAATTATAAAAAAACAACAAGGATCTTAAAAATAATAATAATAATAATAATAATAATATAATAATAATAATAATAATAAATCTTTGCTACGATCTATTTTTTAACAAAAAGCTGCCGAGTTAAACAAAAGTATAACACGGATGCTGCTTTACCGCAAAAACACTACACCCTTAACTAAAACAGATGCATTGATAACAAACTTCTTATTTTTTATTTTATTCACCAACTAATACCATTATTACGTCTCTATTGATAGACCACATGCCAAAGATTCCAAAAGATGCAGAAATGCTTCGAATACCATTGTCATCACATAGGAACACATAATTCACTTTGAAGACAGCAAAAATAGCTCTTTATAGGTGGATGACTGGATGATAGTGGAAACCCAGAAGATAAAAACTTATAATGAAGAGATAACAGTACCAAACGGCAAGCAAAATATGAGAAACTATATATAGCAAGGGCTGCATGCAGAAAAACAAAGAACCCTTAAAAACTAAATTAAGTCCTAGGTTTGACACTCATTTTGGTTCAAGCGATTAAAGCTCGTGCAAAAGACAAGTGTGGCTTATGTTTCTCCTAGAACCAACATCTAGTATTGGTCTGCTCTTAGTGCTTAAAACTAAATTTTAAAAATAAAATTTCCTTTAATAAGTACATGCTGACGCATTAAACAGCAGCATAACCAGCTTGATTTAAAAGATAAAATAAAATAAATTGTTAAAATGCCTTTTCAAACTTTCCAAATTGAATGCAAAAGTGGTATGTTTTTTCAGCTGATGTACTTTAAGACCACAAATTGTTGGTTGTCGTGTGCTGCAAAGTATGCATGCTCTTGACATCCAAAACTAAGCACTTACACAATAAGACTAATTAAATTAACACGGTTGAATATCCTGATTTGATATTTTGAAAATAATAGCCAGTTTACACTTTCACTTGTACCTGCTGTAACTTGCTAACTTGTTCCCAGAAAAAATATTACACAATAAGACTAATTAAATTAACACGGTTGAATATCCTGATTTGATATTTTGAAAATAATAGCCAGTTTACACTTTCACTTGTACCTGTTGTAACTTGCTAACTTGTTCCCAGAAAAATAAGCACCTACACGGCTACACTATAAAGCATGTGTGTCGAAGCACCAAACAGGTGTGAATTTACATCAGTGGTAAGCCCTCGCAAATAGATAAGATTGCTCTTTTGAATTTTATGAGTCAAAATACAAAGAAACTTAATGTGGTATTATACAAACAATGATACGTAAATACTTATCTTTACAAAAATTACATCACAAAGCATAGATCACACAAATAATGTAAGCACATGACTATGTGACTACAGCGGATGTGTAATATATGTACTATGTTATAAATATCAAAATCATAAGTAGAGTACTAGAGTGCAATGTAATGTGATCCACGATCTGTCTCTTAAGTCTTAACTAGTCTCTAGAAAAAACACAGCCTAATTTTAATTCAGTGAAGCAGACTGTGAGACTGGTAGAAATCACCATTAAACCTCCTAACTACAACTACTGGGATTAAAATATCCATTAGTTTTAAGGATTTCGTGATTAGTTCATAATGAAGAAATGTAAGTGTGCCATTGCACACTTTTATAGCCAAATTCAGGCAAATCAAAAACACAATATTACACCATCTGCTTTGCTTTCATGTGAAGAACTGTCTCTCCAATTCTAATCATTATCAGTGCCTCCTCTTTCAACTTCTAGCCTCCTTTTGATTATACTCCCCCTTTCCAAATTATAAAAGCACTTTCCTACGTACTTAATATTTAGACCAGAAAAGTGCTCCTGTAATTTAGAATGGATGGAGTAAAACTCTCTCTCAAAGTCAACTAAATAAAATAGATGGAATACAACAACCACTCAAGGTCAAGTACTTGGAGCGGAAGTATTAATACTCGCACTGAAATCACAAATATAGAACTGGTGAAGGAACGCTCTCGCTCAATCACAAATACAGAACTGGTGAAGGAACACTCTCAGTCATAATCTACAAATTCACTGTCTCGATGCATCAGATTTCCGCATCTCTTCTGAAATGGTAGCATACTATTCAATAGAAAAAGAACTGAGAGAGACAGGTCAATGCCATTAATCCATTATACCCCCAATATAAGCTCAAACCGAGAAAAATCACTTCTAACACACACACACACAACCAATATAACAAAATTAGGTTTACAAAAGGTAAAATTAAGTAATATCAAAGACACCTTAACTTATAGCCTGGTCATCAGATTGGTAGTCGATAAATCCAGACTGCGATGCTAAAATCAGCATCGTATATGATGATATTTCGATTCTGTATTGTAGTCCTCTAAACAGAGAGCGTAAAACAATAATATAAAGAGAGAAATGTACAAACCTTCTATCACCAGATCCGAAACCTCCGCGAGGACTTCCACGGCGACCGTCGTAACCACCGTCGTCCCTACGAGACCGCTTAAACGGAGGAGAGTGACCACGACGGTCACGATACGGCGGTGGAGGTGAGTTAGGGCTAGCAGCACGCCGCTTGTAATCCCTGTGAGGAGAGCGATTACGGTGTTCGTAGTAATCGGAACGACGATTAGGTGGACGATCAATGTCCCTATCGTCATTTCTCCTCTCTCTGGAATCACGGTCATGGCGTCGCGAAGGAGGCGGTGGTGGCGGTGGTGGTGGCGGTGGAGATGCGTCGGGATTTTCGTTTGCGGTGGGCTTGTTGGTGTCTTCACCGTCGCCGCTGCCGTTGACATCGCCGGCTCCGGCGACGTCGTCTTTCGGATCGACGCTACTGCCACCTTCCGCTGCATCCACCGGCATGTTCATCACTTCAGCCATTGATGTAGATGTGAAAATTCCAAACCCTAGAAATGGTGGTGTGTGTGTGAATATATACACGAGATAGAATGGATGACGGGTTTTTTTATCGGGTTACTCAACTTGAGGACTTGATAATTGATATTGTGTCCAACTAGTAGCGTGCCCGCGCGATGCGACGGGTGCGACGGTATTAATCGCGGGATTCGTGGCTCTCAAAAACCGTATGCGAATATTATTATTTTAAACTTTTAATACGAAATCATTGAGATGAGTCTACTCGTAATATTAGAGCACAAAGTTTATATTAGTTATGAAAGTACGAAAAATAAAACGACAATGAATTAAGGTAACACTTGGTCCGAGAATTCAAGTCTTGAATAACCAAAGCAGCATAAGTTAAATCATAAACGTGGAGATAGTTGCATGATTAGAACAATCAATCGTACGCCTCACAGAGCTTGATGATCTCATCGATATTCTTCGACCACCATTCTTCGTCCATAGGGGACCCCGGAATATACTGTGACTCATCGTCTTTATCTGCCACATCTTCCTTCGTACAAATATCCTCTGTCTTTTCAAGCTTGACTGGCACCTCAGTAGTTGGAGCAGGGTTAGTCACCGAGATGAAAATTTGGTTAGATTGTTTGTTTCAATGTTATAAATACTTTTATTGTATTATAATTATGTGTAGAAACGTTGAACCGGCCAAAATTCTAAATATAAACTCATACCTTGCACGTCTTCCGGAATAATCTTTGATTCTTCCATAATAGAATTATGTGTTATCTACAATGAATATAAAATAATTTAGTGTTAACAAATAAATAATATTACAAAAGTAAATGAAAACATTAATCGTCATAATAAGTAACAATTCAAGCATGTAATCGTGTTAATCGGACATTATATGTATAAGAAGTTAAGGAAGAAAATTTAACAAAAACATATTCTTACATTAAGGCAAACACACATTTCATAAATCTTGAAACACTTCCCGATATACAACATTCGAAGTGTATACCCCCTGTTGCTTGAAATTTTTTTCAGGATGTACTAAAACGTTGGTATTATCCCGTGATATACCCCTTGATAACGCCACGTAAAGTTGACCATGCGAAAATACAGAATCAGGAAGATAAACACCAACATTTGGAATCGTTTGACCTTGAGCTTTGTTGATTGTCATGGAAAAACTAAGTCGAATGGGAAACTGTTTTCTTTTCAACTTGAACGGAACATGTCATCTTCAGAAAGAGTTAGTGGGATTCTTGGCAGAAAAACTCTTTTCCCGGTATGTTGACCAGTAGCTATTTCAGCATCAATAACATTTCGCTGGAAACCTCTACATATCAACCTTGTGTCATTGCATAAACCATGTGATGGATCGATATTCCGTAACAATATGATGGGGCATCCGATTTTTAAACGTAGTTTATGAGGCGGTAAACCACTAATAGTTAGTGAGTTTAAGAACTCTACCGGGTAAAAGTTATGGCGGTCATCCTCAACTTCATCAAAACTGTAGTACGTCTTTTCCTCTCCTTGAAATATTTCAATCATCTGATCGTTAATCTCATCTACACTTTCATTTTTCGTGGATAATATTGCTCGTGTTATTATATATTCCGAGGAATGTACATTGTTCTGAATAGACGGAAACACAACATTTATCAATTCTTTTATAGCGTTTTCTTTATCCGTGAATCGTATAGACATGTCTTCAGGTATGCGTATATAGTTTCCTTCGATAGTCTCTTCAGTTCCATCACCTACTCTTAAAAGAAACTCGGAAAACCATGGATTGTTTAACGCTCTCATGTTTAAGGTCAATCTCAATTTTTTGGTAACAGACCACAAAGGTGACATTCGTAGGCTGGAGTCTACGATTTGCGCACGCGTTTCTCGTTTAATGACCGGCAATACCTGTCTAAAATCACCACCCATTACCATTATTTTTCCACCAAATGGGAGACTGACGCCTATAATATCCTGTAGTGTTCGGTCAACTGCCTCTATTTCCTGGCGCTTTGCCATCGAGGCCTCATCCCATATGATTAGTTTGGATAACCTAATAATTTCCGCTGCCCCGCTTTGTTTTTTAATATTGCACATCGAATTATATTAAGAGAAATTGGAATCTTGAACCTCGAGTGAGCCGTTCTACCACCTGGCATATTATTAGCCGCCGCACCCGAAGAAGCGGTGGCTAGAGCGATACAACCATGTGAACGAACTTGAGCCAACAATGCTTTGTACAAAAATGTTTTGCCAGTACCACCTGGTCCATCTATAAAGAACACGCCTGGACGATCGTTATCCACATGTGTCATTATTTCATCAAACACCTTTTTTTGGTCTAAATTAAGGTTGTCCTTTGCACCTAAGTGTTCAGGCTCAACAACTATCGCATACTCCTCAACTACCTCATGAGAACATGAGTACTCGGTGCATTCATCTGTTATGTCCGGAAGATCAAAATCTTTTATATTCCTACCCATGGAGTGTAAGAACTCTCTGAGTTCTGAAAGAACCATATTCTGAACTCGTTGAACACTTTGATATTGTAACTGATAATCTTCTGAAAGTGAATCGAAGTGTTCATTCCAAAGCCTACGAATGTCACCAGGTTCGCAAAATATCATTATTGTTGTGAATAACCTTCTGAGAGAGTTAGGAAACTGAAATAATGACGCTTCTTCGAGACATTGTGATAAACTGTCATGATTTTCTATTAACCCAAACTCAAGTGCTGCTTTCCTAAATGTGGCGTGTTTTACACCATTAATCGTGCAAAGATCATCATAAGAAGTAGGTCCTTTGATATTTGACAACAGTAGTCGTAAGTAGTACCTCTCTCCTTCGGCTGGATTAGCAGAAACAATACGACCTCTTTGCGGCCTAGCTGAACGATGATTCCAACGTCGATTGGTAGAATTCCATGTAAAGTGTTTTGGGAAATCTTTATATAAATATCGTCTTGCCGTTACATCCATTCTATTTGTATCGAAAAACGCAGTAAGCATGGTTCTCTTATCTCTTTCCCTATCAAAAATTTCAGACATGATATCATCCTCTCTAAATCTAACCATCTGCTTATTAGGGAGATGAAGCTGTAAGGCCAAGACTGCAGGATGTATGTGAGAAAGTGGGAATGAGAAGATACGCCACATCGCCTCTGGTGGTGATACATAACGTGCATCCTGATATCTTTTTATCTTATTAATAGCAACACCTAGTTCCGCTTCATCGATTTGAATAACCTGTTTGTCATGTCCCTTGTAAACATATTTGAAAAGATATTTCACCGACTTTATACTTGATCAGACCTCGACATTCATATGGCAGTTGAACATCATCAAAAGTCTTGGGTTATATGGGACAACCCATCTATTGTCAAGAATTGTTCCTCGTACGTCAACATTTATTCCGTTGTTTCTTCTTCTGTATATAGGATATGAATCTTCTTCTTGTGTTGTTTGGTCATTAAATTGTCTAGGATAACGAAATCGACAGACCGGTGGATCACCCTGCATACATGGACTATTTTTTCGTAAAACCCCGCAAGGACCATGAATCATGTGCTTCACAACTATCTCATGTAATCTTGGGTATCCGAGTCTGTCTGGAATCTCCGCACAAACAACTTTATCATAATGGTCTGGATTACTGATTTTATGTTGCCCGTGCATGATAAGGAGGAAATGTGCATGTGGCAATCCACGCTTTTGAAACTCGATGACGTAACGTAAGCCTTAACCTCACCTAGTATATGTTTTTTGAAAAAAACTTCCTTCAGATGCTCGAGTCTAGCACGAAAAACCCTAGCCACAAGATCCGGACGATCTTGTGCGGTTTGACCAGGCATTAAATTGTCACATATCTCAGGCCATTGAGGATTACACGTCATTGTAAGGAATAGATCTGGTTTTCCGTCATCCTGAACTAAAGTCATGGCGTCCAGAAAACGATGGCGCATATCACGAGGTCCTCCGATGAAAGATGCACGCAATACAATTCGTTGTCCAACTCTATTTGGATTAACTTCTCCATCATGGACACAATCCACAATACCTTGGTACAAATCAGCTCTTATCCTAGCTTGGTTGTGTTCACAATACTGTAATCTTGACGTTTCAAGCTTTATGTACACATCCACCATAAATTGCTGTAACAATCGTCCTCCAAAGAGAAGTAGGTTGTCATAAGACCGAATTTGGAACCTGTAGCAGTAGTACTCACGCATCGCCACAGTACTTCTATTACTCCGTGGGTTGGCCTCTGTATGAAAATGCATTTTGTACATTACGTTATAAGGCTAGTAACCGTGCATGACCGTAAGGTAAAACATGTTGTGACTTAAAACACATTAAAGAAAATGGTACCTCCAACTTCGTCATTCACTGGCTCGTTATCATTACGAACTTCGTTGATTGATTCCCCTACTCGTGGTATGTTAGGATGCCACCCCGGCTCATCATTTGGGAAAAACAGAGGATAACATAGCGGATCATAACATCCATAGTACGGCTGAATAGTTTGACTGTATTCAGACCTACCATAGACTACAATACTTCTTTTATAAGCTGTGATATTATCATTTCCTTCGACCCAAATACCAGCAACCTACGTAAACACGAATATAATTAAGTGATATTAATATGAATTATTATTTCTATTTAAACTTTAAATGGAGTAATAATTTTCTTATAACCTCAAACGTGGTTGGACGGTTGTATACCCTCTGGTCAAGTTCAACTGAAGCGTTAAGAGTGACTTTATAGTTGTCTAGAGGTCCCAGCTCTGCAAGACTTCTAAACGTCGTGACATAAGGGTTTGTCGACAGAACTCTGGTTAACGTCTCAGTTATATTCTTATCAAGGTTAGGCCATTGCAGTCTATGCTGTAACTCCGTATCAGGATCATAAAAATACAATTGTAAGTACCTTGGTGTTCCATCTCTTGAAACCAATTGGTCGATCTTATGATAGATACCCTTATGTGCACGAAACATATATACACCATCTTTCATGTTGGTCAGTGTATCATCCAAAGAAACACCCATTGACGCGAAAGAAAAATTTGTGTTATACGCTCGTATGTTAGTCCTAAACATCTTTCCAATATCATCTTGCGACGTGAATAATAGATACAACGCAGCCGGTATTTCACAAGGTGCTAATTTTGTTTTCCCAGACATGCAACAAAATGTCAGAAATTCGGATTGAAATCTTTTTGCTCCGCAAAACATACAAGGACTCTGTCCTTTTAAGCTAAGAGAATCCCTAGGTATACCAGAAAAAACATAATCATATGGATCCTCTTGTGTGTTATGATGTTGCAGGGGCGGTTGAGACTGGACTGTGCTCAGTGGAATTTGCCTCACAATTGGATTACGACATCTACTATTATTCTTCGATCGTGCTACGTGATTGCTATTATCTTGTAAAGTAGTTAAAGGCATCCTTTGTCGTGAGTGATTAGTACCAATTGATCCCGATGAAATGACATGAGGCGTACTTCCATTCATTACATTTGTTATTTTCCCATTCTCCTTTTGCAAATAGTATCGTCTATTATAATTTTTCGCTTCAAAGCTAAATTAGATGCACTTGAGGACATAAAATCGTTAGGATCCTTTTCTTGACCGTTGCTCATCGGAAAGTTATTAAAAAACCTTGTTTATAACATAATAACATTATGATTAATATTGGGTATTAGAGTAACCACTACATATACTATAACATAACAATTAAATAACATGTTAAGAAATAAAAAAATATAACTTAGATAACCTATTTGTATGAAATTTGTATAATTTAGTAATGCAGTTCTTAGTTGTTTGTCAATAAATGTTTATTGGTTAAACAATATATACAATTTGTTAATTCACATACAGCATGTTCTATCTATACTATAAGATTATCCACCCCATAATAAAGAAAACGAATTGAAAATGATAAATTATCAAACCATCCAAAAAACATTATAATTTAAAACACATCTAACATCTATAAAGGAAATTGAAACTTGAGTATGAACGAACGTAGAATATAATAGAGAAATAACTTTTAAATATATTAGATGTTTAAGTAGTTTTTTTCGATATTGACTTCATATTTTTAGGGATTGTATGATTTGGGTTTTTGGATAAATTCAGCATGATTTATGTGTCATAATGTTCATCGTTAAAATAGGGGTTCTGATTAGTTCTTATGTTTAGGGTTTGCATGTGTTGGTTTCTAGGATATGAAAAAATCATATATGATGTAAAATGGGTCAAATAAGCATAATCAGTTCATCATTTCCTTAACATGGAAAGCAAACAACTAAATGTAATGCATTGATCAGTAGAATTGCTACATAAATGGAGATTCAAATTCCTAATAAAAAACACCTCTAAATATTAAAAGGTTTAATATAACATTTTTGGGGACATGGGGTTTATTTTGATATCTAGAAGCTGAACTATTGTACAATAGGATTTACGAATTTGATTACCAACATTAGTTGCATCTAAAGGCTTAAATGTAACGACTGCTAATCACCATACTTTGTACATTCTCCAATTTTGAGTGATTTGTATATTAAGTTATTACATAGTAATAGGTAGTTAGTTGTGCCTAATGTATATGATTACTTTACAGATCAATAACTATATAGAGCTATGCTATAGAGCTATGCTATTTTATAGAGCTATGCTATTTTATATTAAGTTATTACATAGTAATAGGTAGTTAGTTGTGCCTAATGTATATGGTTACTCTACTGATCAATCATTTATTAACTCCCTAGATGTGGTTGGTTAAATGTTAGTATGATTGGTTTGTAAGCATGTGCATGAGTTATTTTTTAGTGCTACTTTATATGTTTAATCACATGGTTATTATACTTAATTTTTGTAATAACTTGTATGAATGTTGATAACTGTTTTTAGTGCTACTTAATATGTTTAATCACCTGGTTTTTGGGTGTTATTTGTTTAAAAAGTTCATGTTAATCATTACATAAGTACATTACAACAAATACTATAAATATACTACATGTGAACACAGAACAAAAAAATAAATATAATAAACTAATTATGTAATCAGGTTTTCGAAAATTCACATACCTTTATATATAAAAGTCGAAAAAAAACACTTGATCAACAAATCCAACTGAAGATGTAAAAGTCAACTTATATTATATTAGCATTAACTAATCACATTACAACAATCAATATAAACCTTATTCATATAAACACATAACATAACAACAAATATTTATACATACCTGTGTATATAAAAGATGAAGCAAAAACACTTGTTCAACCAACCCAACTGAAAGAAGTTGAAATCAGCTTATATTATAATCTCATAAACGAATGAAAATGCCAAAGTGCTATTAAACAAATTCTGAATATGAATTCCAAATTCTAATACAACAGTATAAAAAAGTATTGAAGTAAATTACCTTTCAGCACATAGAATTGATTTGTTTGCCAGGGATGTGCGATGGCAATTGCAGTTCGGTTTAAAACAGTTTATATAGCTGTGAAAAATTCCCTGAGAAATTGCAACAAAATAAACCTTAAACATTCCCTGAGAAATTGCCGAAAAAATAGAGACATTTGTAGTTCGAATTAATGAATGTTTTATCTAAAACATTTGAAGTAATTTGTTTTTTCTAGTGGTTCTTATTTTTATGCAACAAACTATATCTTAAAAATTCCCTGAAAAATTACAGAAAATGTAGAGAATTTGAAGTTCGATTTAATGAATGTTTTATCTAAAATTTTCGAACTAATTTAAGATTTTTATTTTAAAAATAACTCCTAGAATAACAAATTTAGTATAGACATATACATATTTTTATCATGTTTGATACAAATAGCTTATAACAATTATTCATGGTTGTATAAATTTAAAACAAAACATTTGTAGTTAATAAAAGTATTAAGATTCATAAATGCAAATTTAAATTAAACAATTTGCTTCATGTTTTTTATTGTTTATTATAATAAACCAATTTGTTAAAAACTAATATATGTTTCTTTTAATGATAAAGTATCTTTTAAAATATCTAGAATGTCTCGATTTAATATATATGAGACTTTATATTTCAAGATTCAATGAATAAGTAAGATTTATTACTTTTGGTGTTTTAAAAACACTAAAGTTTAAAATTTTAAGGTCTTATCCGGATTAACCGTTTATGCTATTTTACAAATCAAACAACATCCATTCCCTGTAAAATTGCAGAAAATATAGAGTCATTGCAGTTCGATTTAATGAATGTTTTATCTAAATCATTTGAATTTTGATTTTTAAAATCGCATAAACAGTTATTCCGGATAAATCTTAAAATTCTAAATGTGAGTGTTTTGATAACACCAAAAGTAATAAATTTGACTTATTCATTGATTCTTGACATTTAAAATATCATAAAAATTAAATTGAGACATTCTAGATATTTTTAAAGTTTAAGTATCAGTAAAAGTAACATGTATTAGTTTTTAACTAATTGGCACCTTAAAAAATACATATATTTTAATATAGATAAATGCGTATAATATAAACTCGTTTCATAAAATGCAACCTATGTAGTTTGAAAATTCATGTTCAAAAATTGAGTTATTAAATTAAACATTTCAATAAAATCAATATATATATGTTTATATATTGAGTGTGTACAGAGTTTTATAATTTCCCTTTAAAAAAAATTTCATTATGTAATTGATTTTGTTTTCTATTTTTCATTGTAAATATCAATGTAATATTTTGGTTTTCTAATTTTAATTTTTAACTTATATATTATTTCTTACAAAATACTCACCAAAGTCCATTAGCTATTTATGTTATGTAATTGTTTGTGTTGTGTTGAAGTTTTATGATTTTAATCGTTCATATAGCATGAAACATAAAAGATCCATTTACAAAAAGCAAACCTAATTTTCATAAGATTTGCATATCAAACAAATAACTTGTCTTATTATAACCCAAAAAAAGATCCGAAGCAAATCTACATTAGATATTCAAAAAAAACAAAACCACATGTTTTATTATACTAAAAATAGAAAATTGAAATAATTCATAAACATAACAAAAGCATTTTTTTAATTAAATCAAACAAGATGAGGTCTAGTTCGCTTCTGCACCGTCACACGAGGAATATTAAAAAAAATTTCTGGCTTCTTGCTTGAACATATCTGGGCCATCTAACTCAATGACATCACTCCATTTCCATTCATCTATCCTCTTGATTCTTTTTTTTTATTTTACAATTTTCTAGCCTTAGCTTCAAACATGTGATCCTTAAAAAAGAAAATAGTTATTATACAACTCATTCGAAAAATTAGAAATTTAAAAATATTACCTCCTGGCTAAATTCTCGTTGAAGGTCGGATTTGTAGGGACCAAACATTGTGCCACAACATATAATCTCAATACTACTATCAAAATCATCCTGAAATCCACAAGTATGTTAAAGCCATATATCAATTATTTTAAGTAACAACTTTGATTTTAATATAATAACATTTGTAACAAAAATTAACAGTAAACTTAGTAACTATATCGTATTCAGCATTCTTTGTTTGATTTTAATATAAACAAGTTATAATCATAGTTGTGACAGAAGAAAATCCAATTGTATATAGAATCATTTAAATTATGTACCTTTTTTTCCTTCTGATCAGAATTAGTAACTATATCGTATTCAGCATTCTGTGTTTGTTCTTCCAATATGATCCCATCTATCGTATTCATCATTCTGTGTATGTTCTTCCAAACCTCAAATCCAATTGTATGAGTTATTTTTTATTGCTACTTAATAAGTATATTAGAACACACCATATAATCAGCTATTGATAAAAAAACATACCTGTGGGTATAATACTTGATTCGAGATAACCTGATCAAACCAACCTACCTGAATAAATAAAAAACTCATAGATTTGCATCAAGTAATCAAATGCCAAGTTTTATTAAAGATATCCTGAATTTGCTATAAAATAATATACATGTAAAGTACCTTTCACGAGGGAGATGCAAAGAAAAATAACTCAATTAAATCGGTTTATATAGAGGCGAAACACCGAGCATATACTATTTTTTTGCAACAACTTACCTATTTTTTTGGCAGAAAATAAAGCAGGTTCTGTTGTGTTTTGTTATTTAAATCAGTAAAAATTAGTCAATTACGGGAAAATAGGTAAAACTTTAATGTTTGGATATATGTTGGTTATTTGATTTTTTCTGCTTATGTTTTTCAGGTTTAATAAACTTGTTATCAATTTAACATTTTACAAATGTAAAACAGTTCAATTATTAGTATAAGGAAATTTTTTGTTGATTGACTTACATGGGTCAAGATTTATAATGCTATATGTTTTTTTTATTCTGAGGAATATAGAGTTAATTTTTTAAAATTATACAACCATTATTCCTTTGTAACAAACAGGAACAAATTCAATAGATTTAGTGTAACTACTGGAAAATATTTTAAAAACATTTGTAAACGTCAAACTGCTCCTTACTATTAGGCGAATACAACAAAATATTTAATGATTATTCAGTTTTAAATATCCTGAATCCGCACCTTAATATTAAGATTTTGTTAGCAAATTCATGTATTACAAATGGAGAAACTTAGAAAATTTTATTATAAATAAATACGTATCGATGAAATAAAGTAGTTTAAATTAATGTGAAACAGGTCAATTTTTAGTTTGTTGGCTGACTTACGTGTGTTTCCATTTTTCATGATAGTATCAAGATAGATGGTTCAAGTTTTATAATGGTATGTGCTTTTATTTTTTGAAGAATATAGAGTTCATATTTAAAAACTGAAAGTTCATTTCGAATATTGTTATTAAAGAATGCTACTTTTTTTAAATAATACATCCATGAATCCTTTTTTAGCAATTTGTAACAAACAAGATTAATATAAATAGATTTATAAACACAAGGGTGTAAGTGTAAAAATCCAGGAATTTAGGAAGGTTAAAATGACATTAATACCCCGGAATTTATGAAATGTTGAGTTGTACATTGTGCATTAAAATTTCAAAACTCTTAAATTATGACGGAAACCTTCCTTCGTGTATTATAATATAGTATAGATAGTAAAAGTTTTACCCCTAAACAATGTTTTTGAGTCCGGTGGAACAACGAATGGGTTCATTTGTTGTTTTTTTCGGTTCTGTCAAGCTGGATTTAATGACCGGACAACATAATAAATAATAAATAAAATATATACATATATTATATATTCTTAATATTTTATTTAAAATAAAATATGAAATTATTAGATTTTTGGTATGGATTTGTAATTTTAACAAGAATAGTAAGTACACTCTAAAAGTTAAAGGCGTAAGAGCTCTAAAGAGTAAACTACTAACACCAAGTTAGAAGCATATTCAAACAAGTTGTGCTTCAAAAATAGGAAACATGGCATGTAGACATTGTTTTCAACCATGATTATACCAAATGCAAGGTTATAACCAAATGACATTAACACCATCATATGAAAAGGCCGGTTGGGATTAACACCCTAAGAATAATGGTTCCAACCATAGTTGTGACAAATCCAAGCTCATAGCCAAATAAAAATCCAAGCTTATAACCAAATAATATTCTCACTATTGTATGAATAGACCTGTTATGATTGACACCGCCAAAAATAATGTCAATCAATCTATAATCATAATAAAAAAAAACAATTACAACAACATAATCAAAACCTTAAACGGTCATTGTAGTTATTTAATTATTACATTTTAAATAATTCATAAAAAAATTTCTAATTTGGTATGAAACATGGATGGAGTTTTCAAAACACACCTATGCATAGCTAACCTTAAATAAAAGAGTGAGGAAGGTGCACCTATCATCATATTCACAAAAAATGTCCCACCACACCTTTTGTGTCGGTTTATGTTTCAGAAAATATAAAATATAAATAAATAGTTAGAATTTATAAGCACTAACCCAAAACAAATGTAGAAAAAATACTAATTATTAATATAAAAATGATCCCATCAGACATGAAAAAATAATCACGCGAAACAATTCGTATATTTGTAAACACTAAAAGCTTTCATAAAAGTTATTCTAAACCTCATGTCCACAATCAACTTTTGTTTGTAACGAACAATTGATGGTTGTATGTTAATTTAAACAATGTACTTGACAATCCAATTATTGAAACCACCTATAAATGTAATCAAAATTCATACAAATACTCTAGTAGTATAAAAGGGATTGAAACTAATTTCTTTGCAAAGTCTTGTGATCACCGCATATAACCCGTTAATAAGGCCAAGAGATGGACTTTATAAACATTATTTGAACAAAAAAATGAATATATACCTATGCTTTTTGTTGCAATAAAAAAATCCGCAATTTTAAACTTTACTCTGCATACATTTAAGTAGTTAAGAAAGGAAAATGACGTGATGCAAAATTTGGTAATATCATACTAAAATCACCCTTACACGAAAAAAAAACTCGATAAAAAGAAAGAAAAAACAGATTCCATTAAATAGATAGATTATGAATTATAATTCAATATTGGAATCAAGTTATCACTTAAAAATCATAAAATTTGATTGTTAATTTGTCGTGAAATTAATTACAGACTATTCTAGTAGCATGTTAAATCTAGCTTTAACTAATGATCACTTAACATGATTTTAGGTTTGACACATGTCACTTCTATTGTTTCAGATATAATGATATTTTTGTTATCGTGTTAAATAAATCAACCCATTGTACATTATACGTTTATAGTATCAATTATCAGTTCACTGTGTCGCATATTTTACGTCATTTGTTTATGTATTCGTCATTGTGTTTTATATTTTAAATAATTTTGTGTTATTTTTGTCATTGTTTTTGTGGATTATATAAACTTGTTATGTGCATTGTGTTTTACAATTTGAAATACACAATGATATAATTTCGCTTAAAAACTCATGTTGTTAAAGATAACACAATATGATATTTTTGTCATGCTCTGTATAGTAATATAAATTTGTGTTTTACATATTAGAGATCAACAACAATGTTATTTTACCATTATATTTTAAAAAAATTATAAATTTAAAGAAACAAGATAGTATTAAAAAACAAAATAACTAACAAAAACACAATGAGCTGCTAGTGAAGACAAAATGACAAGACGTGATCTTAAAAACATACAAAAAATAATTATTCTTTTATGTAACACTACTGTGCTCGTTTTAAAAATTAAAAAAAAACGTTAATTTTTGTGGTGTTGTTTTTATAAAAAAATGACATTGTACGTAAAATATATTAACTGGAAAAAAAACAGGGAAACTTGCAAAAAAGTAAGAAAAAGTGACTATTACTAAAATACATATCTAACAAATATTATCCTATAAATTGTTTTCAATCATTGATTATAAAAAAAAGATTGATAATATATTAATTCTTATACTTTTCAATTTCAATTTCCTATTTATTTGAACATTTCTCCTATTATTATTCCCGATTTAAAAATAAAAAACAGATGAGAGTACTGCTGAACAAAAGCTTGTTTACATAACTCAAAACACACGGACAATATTTAAAATATAAAATGTTTTCAAGTTTAAATAACAAATAACAATTCACATATTATTGTTGTATAAGTATGTACCATAAATAATTTTAGATTTTGTTAGGCATGTGTGTAAAAAATATGTTCGAACTGTCTAGCAGTTAGTTGCTTTAAATCGTGGTGTCGTATTCTTTAACTGTATCTATGAGCATTCTCAACCCATCCCTTGTCATTTTTTACTGTTTGTAAAAAAATTATTCAAACTGTCCAGCAGCTATAATTTGTTCAAACTGTTTTAGCTTGTCATTCTCAATCCCATTATACATCCACCTTTCTTTTTTGCCACATAAATTATATTTAAAAAACAAATAAAATTGTATTATTTAATAAAGACATAGATGTATACGAAGAATGAGATGTGTGCGGTTTAAGACAGTACGAGTATATTTAGAATATAGTGTTTTATACTTTTATTTTGTAAACTACATAGACGACGGTGACAAGCATACTATGCATGATTTAATACTTACAACAAATTTGTTTAATCTTAATTTATATAGCACAACTAGTATCAAGCCCTCCGCTTTACGGCGGGGCGTAAAATCATACTAGATATCACTAATATTGTAACGTCCTTACTTTTTGTTGTTTCATTTCTAGTCCTTATACTTTGTAATTCATCAATTTATACCCTTGTACTCTTGAGTCTTGATCAATGAAAGTATTATTAAAAGTTATTCTATATACTTATATGTTACACATGCTTAAAGGAAACGTTATATGCATTCAAATATACTTACGACACGCTATAAATATAGATTCAGTCGGAATCATACATAACCGGGTGTTCATGAACGAACCCAACCAACTTGTAAACAAGCCCAAAATTTTAAAATATAATTAAGGGTCTTAAAACACGTAAAATAACCCAAAAGAAAAGCCCGAAACCAAGTCCAATGGTCCAAGCTCAACACAAACACAAGTTTGTGATCGTAACTCTTGAACCGTATCAAGATCAATGTACCAAACCCAATTCTCAGTACCATGAATGTTAAATTACTCTTCTACATATGAAAGTACTCTGAAAATGGTGAACGTAGAAAAAAAATCGCGTGCGAAACGGAGTTATAACGAAACGGGAATCGCGAAAACAAGTTTGATGGTTTTGTTGACTAGTCAAACCGAAACCCACTCGGGTTTAAGCCCATTTTCCTTTTTTTTAACCTAATTAAAGCCCATCAAATCCAACTCCTTCCCTTTATAAACTAGCCTCCACCCCCACAAAACCCTTGTACATTCTACATCCCACCAAAACACTCTCAAATTCTCTCAAGGTTCTCTTCTCCTTCACAAAAATTCTGCACAAAACCTTCAAGGTTAAAACACCATTCTAACCCCTTTTTCTTGCTTCTAACACTTAACCTTGCATCTAGCTTCATGGATACACCTCTAGGACTATCCCCAATGACTTTGCCTTGGCAACATTGAGTGGAAGCCATCTATAATGAGGTCCAAAGCTAGTTTTACAAGGCTGAATTTTTATTTTGTTTCTTTGTTTTTGATTTTTTTTATCTTTTAACAAGCTTAAATCTTATTTTAAAACATACTAAATCACTTGGAACGAACCATGGACTATTCTCTAGGTTTACAATGGTAAACACTAAGGGGGAGGCACCTAAAATGAGTTCCCAAGTGGCTAAACTTTATGAAATTGTTTCTCTTGAGTTTACCTTGTTCAAACTTTTGATTTTTTTGAACCAAACTTTGTCTCCAACAAACCTTATTGTTGGATGACTTGAGTTAAGGTAAAAAAATTCTGAAATGAATGAGTTTTGAACTTAACTTTATATCTTTTTATTACTCAAGTAATCTAACATAACAACAAGTGTGATAAACCAAACTAAGTATTCAACTTTACCATGTTGAAAAGTTTATGTTAAGGTTCCAATGGCAATCTTGAAGAACTTTGGTTCTTCAAGTAAGGCTTTCCCACCATAACTCACCCGGATTACTTGAGATATTATATGTAGTATATCTATACTTTAAACACTTAAAATATTATATGAGTATTTACAAAGGTTTGTGGATTATTATCCTACCTTCGTATCTCATGACCTCCTTCGAGGAGGGTACACTAACTTACTAACTTTACCATCCGAATCTCCAATACTAGTTGGTGAATTGTGTTTTGGTCCGCCATTGGCGATACACGACTTCTGTGATTTTATATACATATGTACAAGTACTCTAATCCGACTCTAAGACAAACCCGTTTTCCTTGTTAGGTTAACCGGTGTCTAATCCTCCCAAATCCACCTACTCACGACTCGGAACTTTTCCTATCGAAACCGTGAGAATACTTCACCCCTTTTTGTTTCATCATTTTTGGGTTGCAACATGTTACTTATTTAAATACACCCACTTATACATTCAAGCAATACATTCAACACTCAATCTAAATACATGCTTAGTTATGCTATTTATGAATACATGCTAGTTATACACTCTTATGCATTCTAATACAACCGCCCTTAACATTTATAGCGTTGTAGGACTAGCACATCCGCCTATTTGTATAATGGGTTTATGTTAAATTTTCATTCAATCGATACCTATTCGTTGCGACGATGTGGTACATATACCTGTGGACACTACGGTTGATTATTAGGTAATGCATGCTAGTTTTGATCTCAAATTAGTATACTAAACATGCGGATTGAGATTTTATTCTTACTTGTGCTATGTATTTAAACTTGTATGCTCACCAACATATTTGTGTTGACGGATATTTTATGCATGTTGCAGAAAATGAATGAAGGTTTATGCAAGAGAATACTTAGGTGGACTTAGAAACACACCTAGATTTTATCCAAATTTTATGTTATGATGTAACTTTTCTTTTTCTTGTATTGTACTCTATTTTAAGACTATGTAATGTTCGTTTTATAATCAATAAAATGAAATTTGGAATTTAACATATTGACACTTTAAATACTATGTTGACTTTGAACAATCTATCACTTATCCCGCCCCGATATTTCCGCCATCGGTTGTGGTGTGACAGATTGGTATCAGAGCCATAGTTATAGAGAATTAGTAAAACTTTCATGTTTGACCTAGACTATAACTTAGGACTCCTGGTAGACATGCTTAGGCTTATTTGATTTATTTATTATCTATTGCCTAACAATACTCGGAATCCTACCTTACACTACTTTCATTATATCTCTTGACCTCAAAAGATACTTTCTTTGTGCGTGAAGGAGACAACTACAAGAAGACACTCATATCTCACAAAAGAAACGACATCACCGAAAAAAAGGGTGATTCCTATATTTGGTGACGACTTTCAATCCGCCTACATTGGTTTTTGTTTTTGTTTTTGAAATTTCATCATTGAGATAGGAGTGAGTTCCCTAACTTAATGAAAATTTCACGCATATCTTTCTAGTGGACCCTTAACCATTGAGTTAAGTAACAACCACAACTTCGGAACGACACCATCAAGCTAGGAGTGAAATCCATATCTTGATGACTAGTTCTATTCCATGATTTTTCAATCCCTCTAAAGTCTCAGATTTTCTAATGACTAAGGATATGTAGTAACCGGAAGGGTGAATATCGATAACCGACTTGTCGGCGAGAATATTCTACCTATAGGCCAAAGCATGAATCCCGAACTCAAAGGTTTTTCTAACCACTTTGGTTAGTCAAAAGTTCTATACCCGAACTACTCCAAATGCAACCAAACCTCTTTTGTACTTAAATTTGTTTCATATGTTTTAATGTTTTTTTTTCATGTTAAGCTTTTATCCTTACAACCTCAAGCTTCACGCGTCGAACTACTCTTTCGTAATCTAAAACACTAATAATACTCATAAGTTAAAATATATATATATATACCAAGACTCTATATTATTGTTTACTTTTAACTTTCAATGTGGCCTATGTTTTATTTATGAGAGAATGTGATACATACATGCTTACGTGACATACTATCATGACTAAAATGTGTAAATTTATTTTTCTTCAAAGCTATTGATTCAAGTCTCATCCTTTCCATTAAACTTTTTATAGATGGATCGCCGTTTGAAAAATAATTCCAACAAGAAAATGATTGCCTTCATGGCAACCCAAATGGCGCGTGTCATCCCCGATATTGTAAGACAAGTCCAAGCTACTCCTAGCCCAAATCACTCGGCTGACTCCCAACTTAATACATCAAAACCCCCTACCTTCAACTATAAACACTTCAAATCTTGTGGCCCTGAACCCTTCACCGGCGAAGAAGGTGCTTCGAAGATGCTTGAATGGTTTGATAGCATCGAAGTAACTTTTGTGAATAGCGAATGTCCCAATGAACTAAGGACTCGCAGTGCCACCGCTATCTTCCAATCGAGGGCACTTGAATGGTGGAAAAGCGAAAGAACCATCCGTGGCAACGATGTTGCCTTTGCCCTACCTTGGGAGAAGGTAAAAGAACTCATGCTTGAGGAGTTTTGCCCCTCTCACGAGATGCGAGGTCTTGAGGAAGAGGCCTTGTTCCCACCACTAGGTTCAAACAACTTAGCATCCTTGTTCCCCACCTTGTAAACACAACCGATAGGGCCATTGCTAAGTATATTAGAGGCCTTCCCCCACTTGTTCGTGACTCCGTCACTGCAGCCGAACCATTCTCCCTTGAGAGAGCCATTAGGTTGGCGGCTACCATTTCCGATAATCTTGTAAAAGATGGAACCTTGTCCCTTAAAGGTTCCTCAAAAACCGTCCACCAAGTAATTTGTACCACACCCGATGAAACCAAAGATACCAAAACCTCTTCCAAACCCAATAATCATGGAAAGAAATGTAAGCTACATAGCCGCAACTATGCCATGACCACCCCAACAACTCAAGCTCTTATCCAACCCACTCAAGAACAACCCAAACAAAATTACACCGTTCTTTTCCCAAATGTAACACTTGCCAATACCACCACCCGACTACTTCCAAGTGTCGTCATTGCACGACGTGCAATAGGTTTGGCCACTTTGCTTCGGCATGCCGAAATGGCGCGAATACGCAAGGAAACCTAGCTCAACCTACCAATAACCAAAAACCCCCGGTGAATACCAATGCCCGTGCATGTTACAGATGTGGAGATCCAAACCACCTTGCCAACCAATGCCCACCCAACAATCAACACAAAGTACCGGTTACGCGGGGACGTGCATTCAATATCAACGCTAATCAAGCTCGAAATGAAAATGACGTCGTAAACGGTATGTTTCTTGTTAATGGTATTTACGCTTCAATGTTATTTGATACGGGTGCTGATAAAAGTTTTGTATCCGAAGAATTTGAACCAATGCTTAAATGTACACGCTCTAAATTACCAAAATTTCCCACCGTTGAAGTCGCTAACGGCAAATTCGTGTCCGTTGATTTCATTCTTACTAATTGTATTCTTAGCCTCAACAACCATGATTTTCCTATCAAGCTCATCCCAATGAAATTAGGAAGCTTTGATGTCATAGTAGGTATGGATTGGCTTGCCAAAGTCCGTGCTGAAATTGTTTGTTTCGAAAAGTATATTCGCATTCCACTTTCGTTTGGTGATACTTTAAAAATATATGGGGAGAAACCAACTAAAGAGCTAAAACTCATGTCTTGTATGGAAGCTCGAAAATACATTCGTCAAGAATGTGTTGCCTTTTTGGCCCATGTTGTTATGGAGAAAGAAACGGGTAAAAGTGTAAAGGATATTCCCGTCATTTGTGATTTTCCCGATGTCTTCCCCAAAGACCTACCCGGTCTTCCTCCTGCTCGTTCCATGGATTTTAAAATCAATCTTGTTCCCGGTGCTACACCAGTTGCAAAATCTCCTTATCGGCTCGCACCACTCGAAATGCAAGAACTAGCTAGTCAACTCCAAGAGTTGGTTAACAAAGGTTTTATACGTCCTAGCTCATCCCCTTGGGGTGCTCCGGTCCTTTTTGTCAAAAAGAAGGATGGTACTTTTCGTATGTGCATTGATTATCGCGAGCTCAACAAACTCACCATCAAAAATCATATGAAATCATTGAGTAATGGCTTGAGTTATTGGTGAAATGGCGTCGTTACATGTTAGAGGTCTTTAAGATCGTTAAACGTGAGCAAAAGGTATACTATAATGTGTTCAGAACCATGAATCAAATATGAGACACAATATACGATCGGATTCCTGATACTACCACCAGAAAAAAAAACGAGAAAGGGATGTCGGGGTACGAAGCACGAGTAGTACGTGAGAGAGAGGAATATTGGAGTGTGAGATGGTGGAAGTCGCCTATGATGGAACACGAGAGAGGTGTCGGTCATCAACATGGTCCATGATGCTAAATGTGTTGAAAAGGCATGGTAATTGACTTTGACTTTGATATTGTTGATCGAATGGGTTTTGTTTGTTCAAAATTAGTCTATGGTTTTGAAGAAGATGACTGGACAAGTCATTGTCACACTAGAGTCGTCGAGAAGATGATTGAAGATGGTGATATGAGAGAGGCTGACAACAGCGATGGGATGAGGTATTTTAGTATCGAAAAAAGGGTGTTGATAATATATATATTTTTTACAAGGTTAAAGTGGTCATATTAATAAATTAATGTCTAAAACTAACTACCATCCAAGAAAGAGACTAAAGATGTATTTTATAAAATCATCGAGACTAAGCCTGCAACATTTAGAAGTCAGGGAAACTTATAAAAAAATGCTACCGTACAAATCTGGAAAACGCTAGATATATATATATATAATATATATATATATATATATATATTTTTGTTGTAATATGAAACAAAAACGTCATCTTGATTGACGGTAACTTATTATTCATTCACCTAAAACATAAATACCACTATGATATCTTTTGATACTCAATATCTAATACCTAAACAACTAAATCTCGAGTCCGTTAATACGTTTCAATACAAAAACAAAATATTTCATATCCACATTAAAAAGTATTTAAAAAATAAATAAAACTTATAAAAACAATGTTAAAAATCAACATGATCATATCTATAAACTGCAACATTATTTATCACGATCTACAGATTCTATAATCACAACAATTTCTCTTTTAAACCAAGATCATTTTTATTTTACAATCATAACAATAAATCACAAAAATCTTTTACTTTTGGAGCTTGATTCTCTTTGACACGTACGGAGGCGATGACGCGCACACGTGGAGCGCGTGGAGCAAAAGCGTCACTATTCCCGTTGTAACCGTTCTCCCGATAAATACTCCACTCCACTCTTCCCATCATTTTCACTTTCTTCCTAGGGTTTTCACTCATCTTCTTCGCGTTTTTGGTGTCAATTAGGTAAAATCTTTGCAGTTTGATCGATGATATTCAGTTTATAGTATAATATACATGTTATAACATCGTCAGATGGTTGTTATTAGTACTTATTTGAGTTTTTTTACACTCAAAAACTTTAAATCCGCGTGATGTTGGATTTTCTAGGGTTTATAGAGTCATTTCTACTCAGTTTATACGGTTTTCAATCATCTTTTTTGCGTTGTTGGTGTTAATTAGGTGAGTTTTTTGCAGTTTGATCGATGATCTTCAGTTGTTTGTAAAATCCACCTGTTATAATATCATCAGATGGTTGTTATTTAAGGTTTTTCACGCCAGAGCTTGAATTACGTGTAATGTTGGTCTTTTAAGTGTTTTTTTGAGTGATTTTGTTTCTCAAAGTGTCAATTAGGTGGGGTTTCCGCAACTTGATCGATGTTCTTCAGTTTATTTTAATATCTTCCTGTTATAACATAACCAGATGGTTGTTATCTGACGTTTTTGCAGTCAAAAAACTTGAAATCCGTGTAATGTTGGTTTTTCTAGGGTTTATAGAGTCGTTTTTACTCAGTTTTTACGGTTTTCACTCATCTTCTTCGTGTTGTTGGTGTTAACTAGGTGAGGTTTTTGCAGTTTGATCGATGATATTCTGTTTCTTTTAAGATTTACCTGTTATAACATCACCAGATGGTTGTTATTTGAGGATTTTAACTCAAAAACCTGAAATCCGTGTAATGTTGGGTTTTGTAAGGGTTTAGAGTAATATTTACTCAGTCTCTACGGTTTTCACTCATCTTCTTCGTGTTGGTGGTGTCAATTAGGTGAGATTTTTGCATTTTGATAGATGATCTTCAGTTTATTTTAAAATTTACCTGTTATAACATCATCAGATGGTTGCTATCTGAGGCTTTTTCACTCAAAATTGAAATCCGTGTAATGTTGGTTTTTTAGGGCTTTTTCACTCAAAAGTTTATACCGATTTTGTCTCAGTTTCTTCGCGTTCTTGGTATTAATTAGGTGAGTTTTTTGCAATTTGATCGATGTTCTTCGGTTTAGTGTAACGTTTACCTGCTATAACAGCACCAGATGGTTGTTATTCGAGGTTTTTTTAACTAAAAAAATTGAAATCCTTGTAATGTTGGTTTGTCTAGGGTTTTTGGAGTAATTTTTACTCAAAGTTTATACGGTTTTTGTCGCAAATCATTACTTCGGTTTACTCTATCGTGAGGTGCTTTGGATATGCATGTCGGCCTTAATTTTGGGGTTTAATAAACACCTTGAAATTCGTGTTCTGTTCTTAATTTTGGGTATTCTAATGATCGGTTGAATGTGGCTCGTCTTTTTGAGTATTTGTGATCCTTTTGAAACATTCATGGTTGATCTAACCGGTGTTTATTTCGTCTTTGTTTTTTGATTGTTCTCTCAGTGTTTTGGGTGCTGATCCTCTAAGAAAGGGTTTGTTGTTCAGGTATACCTCGTTTTATTTTTATTTATCTATTTATTTATTTTTCTTAGTCTTTTTTACTGATTTTTAAAGGATTTTTTTATTTGCCATCATTTGTGGAATTTTTTAAAGGGAGGTTTCTGATTCTGTCTTTCTGTACATGTGCATGTTATATTTTGTTAGTACATGTTGAGTAGAACCGCACTCATGTCTATGTTCTTTATTATAATACATTTACAACTCTGTTCTTGGCTTATTTGTTGCCATTCGTTGAGTTTTCATAAATTTTGGCTTCAGTATGTGTTTGTTTAGCAAATATGTTGCTTGTTCTGTTTCATTATCAAATATTTACTGTTCTACTCTGCTCTTATTTGTTGATTCTGAAAGGGTTTTTAGGCTTCTGTTTTTGATCTTATCTATATTTATGAAATACTTACTGTTTTACTGGCGTTTTATATCATGTGTGTTTATCATTTATTTGCATCTTAATGAGTTTGGTGAATTAGAAGAACAGTTTCACCTTTATATCATGTTTATTTTTTCGTGACTTTTTTAATATAATGAAAAAAACAGTAACAGCTGTTCTGGTTGGTTGTTAAGCGCATCTGTTTTATTTCATCTAAATTTTCTGTGTGATATTGCAATTTTCTGACGATGACATGAATGAATTTTCTTGTTTCATCTAAAATTTCTCTGTATGGTATAATGTTTGTTTGGTCATTTATGTGCATCTTAATGAATTTGGTAGATTAGAAGAGCAGGTTCACATTTATAACATGTGTATTTTTTCTGACTTATACAGCAGACGAAACAGATCATAGTGTAAATTGTTTTGGTTGGTTGTTGAGTCATAGCTGTTATATTTTATATGATCTTCTCTTGCAAGATATTGCAGTTTTTGTGAACATGACATGAATTTTCAATCATCAGTAAATTGTTGCTAACTTGTTATATCCTTTTGTTTTTTGCAGTAATTGAATATGGATTCAGATAATGCGGATGCTTTACCACCACCACCTCCAGTTCCTGAAGACGTTGTTCCAATCAAGGCTGAGCCAGAAGCCAAAAAGAAGGTCATGCGGGTCCCAATGGCCCGACGCGGTCTTGCTAGCAAAGGTCAAAAAGCTCAGCTCTTGACCAATCACTTCAAAGTCAACGTGTCTAACGTTGATGGGCACTTTTTCCACTACAGTGTATGTTTTTCATCCTCTTAGTGTCCAAGTGTCTGCCTGCCTGAATATTATTACTTGAAATCACTTTAGTTTGGGTAACCAACTTCATTTTAGTCACTTTGGTTAGTTGGGCCAGTTTCAGTTTCTATTGGTATAATTATATCTGAAAAGTTTTTAGAAAAATAGAGCTGAGAACTTTGAGTGATGCTAAAGAGCTTAAAAAGTACTTATCTCTAATGTCCTTTTGAAATTGCTTAATGTATCTAGTACGACCAGATCATATATTTTACTTGGTTTAAGGATTAAATTTATTAAGAGTTTTGTTACTCTACCAAACAGGTGGCCTTTTCTATGGATACAATTAATCTTTTTTTTATTTTTTATTTTTTAATCTTTTTGTAACTTTACCAAACATAGTCTCTTTTATATTTTTGTAACTTTACCAAACAGGTGGCCCTTTTCTATGAAGATGGCAAACCTATTGATGGAAAAGGTGTGGGGCGAAAAGTGCTTGATAGAGTTCATGAAACTTACAACTCTGAACTAGGTGGAAAAGAGTTTGCTTATGATGGAGAGAAGAGTTTGTTTACTGTTGGTGCACTTCCAAGAAACAAGCTCGAGTTCACTGTTGTACTTGATACTGTGAATTCCAATAGGTACATAATGAATATTTGGAAACAACAGGAATGCGGTTCCACTTTAAATCAAGTTATAATTGGTTTTGATGGTTATGTGCTCCAAAATTCAGGAATAATGGGAATTCAAGCCCTGATAATGACAAGAAAAGAATGCGCCGTTCGTATCAATCCAAAAGTTATAAAGTAGAGTTGAGTTTTGCTGCTAAAATTCCAATGCAGGCAATTGCACAAGCCTTAAGAGGCCAGGAATCTGAAAACTCCCAAGAAGCATTGAGGGTGCTTGATATCATCTTAAGGCAACATGCAGCCAAAAAGTAAGTTAAATATGAATAGAGCTGGTAATATTGGGGTTGGACGTGTCGGGTAACTGATCAAAATGAGTTTGGAATAATACTGGTAATTTGCTATGTGGGTGAGTCAACATGAAGCTTTTTTCTTTAGATTTATAATGAATAATTGGTGTGTTAATCTATAATAACTTAAATTATTAATAGTTAATAACTTATATTATTAATAAATATTGACTTTTGACTATGATGATTTACAAGGGTGTATGCATTAAAAATACATGTTGGGCGATTGTTGACTTGTTTCACACTGCTGTATACTTCGTTTAGTTTTAACTAGGAATAAATCAATAATGTGAAAGGATATGTGTCATTTACAAGGAATTATGCCATGCAGGAAGTATATTATCCTGTACTAAGTATGTTTCTATGTGAAATTTTATAATTTAAAAACCAGGGGCTGCCTGCTTGTTCGTCAATCATTCTTTCACAATGATGTGAAGAATTTTGCTGATGTTGGAGGTGGTGTTCTGGGATGTCGTGGGTTCCATTCAAGTTTCCGTACATCTCAGGGTGGTCTATCCCTGAATATTGGTAAAATTTGCTGAATCAGCTAGTCAGCCCTGTCTTTTAAACATTAGAATTGTAAAACATAATCAGGCTTTGGTCATTAATAGTGATTCCTGTTTATCAGATGTATCTACTACCATGATCATCCAACCTGGACCAGTGGTTGATTTTCTGATTGCCAACCAAAATGTCAAAGATCCCTATTCTGTTGACTGGGCGAAGGTACTAAGTAATTCCAATTCCATTATTGTTTTCTATTTTGCATTTTCTCATTATAAAATCTACTGTCCACAGGCAAAACGTACACTGAAGAACCTTAGGATTAAGAACAATGAGACTAACACAGAGTACAAGATAACTGGCTTGAGTGAGAAGCCCTGCAATCAGCAGCTGTGTGTTTTCCCTCATTCATGTGTATTAACTTTATGGCATAAAAACACAGTATCAAGTAACGTAGTTGGCTTTCTGTAGGTTTTCACTGAGGCAAAAGACAAAAGATGAGAATGGTGAATTTGAGACAATGGAAGTTACTGTATACGATTATTTTGTGAATTATCGCAAAATGGAGTTGCGTTATTCTGGTGATTTACCATGTATCAATGTTGGGAAGCCAAAAAAGCCAATATTCCTTCCTATTGAGGTACAAAAGTTGGACATCTTTCATTTAAGACCATTGGATTTTTTGAGAACCTTTTGTTAACGATATTTGGTTGTTGTAGTACTGTACACTGGTCTCATTACAACGCTACACAAAAGCACTCAACACAATGCAGCGAGCCTCTCTGGTGGAGAAATCTAGGCAAAAACCTCAAGAAAGAATGAGGGTTCTCAGTGATGTATGCTAAAGTTAAAAGTGATATTATCAAGTAAATATAGGTTTCTTTTCAGCTATTTTTCTTGAAAAAAGAAGCTTGCTATTTTCAGGCTCTAAAACTCAATGATTATGACCCCGAGCCTTTGCTCAAGTCTTGTGGTATTTCCATAAGCAGCAACTTTACACAAGTTGAAGGCCGCGTACTTCAAGCACCAAAGGTACCTCTTTCATTGGCTTAATCATTTTATTGGTTTAACCTTATAATTTTTGTGTTTTCTTTGTTTGATGCGTCTGTTATTAAACCATAGCTTAAAGCGGGTAACGGTGAAGATTTCTTTCCGAGGAATGGGAGGTGGAATTTTAACAACAAGGTGTTTATTTCAATTCTTCTATGGTCCTCTTAAATTATACGATTAACGTTAAAGAGGTTTTTGTTTGATCCTATAGAAACTGGTGGAGCCTTCAAGAATTGAAAGATGGGCGGTTGCTAACTTTTCAGCTCGTTGTGACATCCGTAATCTTGTGAGAGATTTGATCAAATGTGGAAACATGAAAGGGATTGTATGTTTTGTTTTTGCTAACTGTTCAAATCTTTGTCTGTTTTAGTGAACAGATTTTGAGTTAATAACTTTGATGCACATCTATTTGTAGAAAATCGATGAGCCTTTTGATGTGTTTGAGGAAAGTCCTCAGAATAGGCGTGCCCCACCTGTTGTTAGAGTCGAGAAAATGTTTGACTACATTCAGTCTAAACTTCCTGGAGCTCCTCAGTTTCTCCTTTGCTTGTTACCTGAGAGGAAGAATTCTGATCTCTATGGTCTGTATACTCTTTATACATCCTTGATATTAGTTTAATCTTCATCTTTTGTAAGTGATCTTTTGTTTGAAAAAATGTTCCCCGACAGAGATTTTTGATCTCTATTTTAATTTTTTATTATTGCTATGCTTTTGTAATTTTAAAGTGGTCTTTTATTGAATTACTGTTCTTATGCAACTCTGAAGGTCCTTGGAAGAAGAAATGTCTTGCTGAATTTGGAATTGTGACACAGTGCATTGCTCCCACAAGAGTCAATGATCAGTACTTGACAAATGTTCTTTTAAAGATAAATGCCAAGGTAAAGCCCCTCACCGAGAATGCACACTTCAAAAAGAGGAAGAATGATTTTTGTTGGTGATATTTAGTCTGTTTTTGCATGCAGCTTGGAGGATTGAACTCTATGTTAGTTGTTGAGCATTCTCCATCTATTCCAATTGTATCAAAGTCACCACACTCATTCTTGGAATGGATGTGTCTCACGGTCAGCCTGGTCAATCTGATGTTCCCTCAATTGCAGCGGTAACTTTACTGTTTAATTTTTAAAAAATGTGTATTAATTAAAATTACTGCGTAAGTTTATTGTCTTTTTTGTCTATGTAGGTTGTTAGTTCACGTCACTGGCCCTTAATCTCACGATACAGAGCTTCGGTTCGTACTCAGTCTCCTAAACTCGAGATGATCGACTCTCTGTTAAGAAGGTTTCTGACACCGAAGATGCAGGCATAATGAAGTGGGTTCCCTCTTTTGGTTTTAAATAATCTTTTTGATTGGACATGTAAACATAGTATATTTAAATTTTAACTCAGTGTGAATGTATTTCAAAACCATTGATTGGGTTGCCAGAATACCAAAGTTAATAATTATATGCTTTGTTGCAGGGAGCTCCTGCTTGACTTCTATGTGAGCTCTGCAAAGCGAAAGCCAGACCAGATTATCATCTTCAGGTAATTCTTTAATACTATAAAATAATAGTTATGTTTACTTTTCATGTACAATAAATTAAAATCAGACCAGATTATCATCTTCAGGTAATTCTTTAATAATATAAAATAATAGTTATGTTTACTTTTCATGTACAATAAATTAAGATTTGATACGTTAATTGTAAATCGTGTTCACTTTGGCATAATTGTTTTGATTCTGGAGATTATTCCAACTATTATAAATTTCTACATTTAGGCTAAGTTATCATTTACTCCATAAGCTGACATCTGTTTGCTATTTTTTGTTATTTAAAGCTACTGCATGCAATTGCTTTTTAATCTGAAAAATGATGCACATTTAGGCCTTGTTTCCACACTTATGTGTTACATATATAAATTTTTTTATTTTTTGTAAAAAATGGCAATAGTTTTAAATTTAGATGTTTTTATATTTTTATAAAACCAGTTTATAAACACATCGTTAGGAAACGATTTTGGTTTTTGTTGTACATATCTACTTCAAGGGTTTGTTTCACGAATCGTATTTTGATTTTATAGAACAATTAGCAGCTCTGTTCAAACAAAGCTGAAATACCTATGATTAAATGTTGACTTGTATTGTTTTTAGATATTAGTGAAATGGAAAGTATCTATATTTTAATTAATAACTATTTTGTGTTTACTTTTGTAGGGATGGTGTGAGTGAATCACAATTCAACCAGGTTTTGAACATAGAGTTGGACCAAATTATCGAGGTTTGATCAGCACATATTATTTTCTTCACTTGTTTTTTTAACCAAGATGGAACCTTATTTATATTTTCTTCAAATGATGTAGGCTTGCAAGTTTCTTGATGATAAATGGTGCCCAAAATTTCTGGTAATAATTGCTCAAAAGAATCACCACACTAAGTTTTTCCAACCCGGATCTCCAGATAATGTTCCACCTGGTAATAGTCTCCCTTATAATTTATTTTTCAATACAAGTCTTCTGAACTTCTGAATGCAAGTCCATTTATTTTCCTTCCATTTCAACAGGAACTGTGATTGATAACAAGGTTTGTCATCCTAGAAACAATGATTTCTACATGTGTGCCCATGCCGGGATGATTGTAAGTATTATCAACTTTTATTTTATGTTTAAAGCTCATCTTATGGATGTAAATTTGAACAATCCAGTGTCATTGAAATTTCCATTAACATTTGGATCCTTTAAGTTACGTATTTGTCCTTGGAAAGTTCAAGTTATTGCCCTAAGATGGAAACTTACATTTTTGAAATTGCTTGACGAATACTTGTATAAAGAATACTGCTGTGTTATTGATATGAAATATCTGAATAACAGGGAACTACCAGGCCCACGCACTACCATGTGCTGTATGATGAGATTGGGTTCTCAGCTGATGATCTACAGGAGCTTGTACACTCTCTTTCATATGTGTAAGTTCGTCTTCTCTGAAATTAGGATATATGTGTCCTTTATCATCTATATTTGTTAACCTTTTCTTTAAATTATTGCAGTTACCAGAGAAGCACTACTGCAATATCTGTTGGTAAGTTTTACTCCATCTCTTATGTTCAGTAGTTGCAAGGTTGATCTTCTCCAAAAAATATAACATATTGGTTAAAATTTTCTTCCCAAGTCACTTTTATTTGTCATATAGTTAATGTTTTTTTAATTATAGTTATAGTTATTATTTATCGATTATCCCATTTTACCCATTATCACCCTGGTTTAACATCATAAGGCAATGATATCTTATCTTGCATGTATTACCTCAAGTAATTTGCTATTGATTACTGATTATTCTCTTTTGTTGTATACTTGTATCCAGTTGCCCCTATATGCTATGCTCACTTGGCAGCACACAGATGTCTCAGTTCATGAAGTTTGAGGACCACTCGGAGACATCATCGAGCCATGGTGGTACTGGTGTTACATCAGCTGGTGCAGTGCCGGTTCCCCAGTTACCCAAACTGCAAGAAAACGTCTGCAACTCGATGTTTTTCTGTTAAGTGGTTGACGGACGTGGGAGTTTTGTGCATAAAAGTTTGTTGGTATGTTTGGTGGCCTTCCTCCTGTCATGGAGTCGAGTCAAAAGGCCTGAACAACTTCTAGTTCTTTTGGATAATGATGGTATTTTGGCTCTTAGCAACAACTGATGTGTGAATGTTTGGGATGCTGCTTGCTCCTTGTTTGGTTCTAAATACTGCTCACCATCTTTATGGTGGTCTGCTTTATAATTTAGGATGCTTTTGTCATTAGTGGTGTTGTAGAAAGCTGTTTAACTTGATGAGGTCATCATATGATATAGTTTTGATGGCTTCTTTTTTGAAATTTCATCTTCCTCTTCCATGTGACCATAACTGCCGGTTAGGAGTTTAATACTTGATTTTAATTCGTTCATGAGGTGAATCGAAACTCGTTTCTACCTGTGAGAGATTATAACCGAGGATTTTCAGGAACTTGATGCACCGATATAAATCTGTGTAAACAATCCCTTGAAGGAGGGAAAAGAGGTGCAATAGCTTGATTAAAGCAACATCCTAGGACTGCAAAACCGTCATCGGTGCAATACAACTGACAGCAACACTAGTGCTGCATGAACGGTGACACTATTTGCTCTTACTTTTAAATACGCTAGTTGCTTCCACAATGTCATCTAGCACCGCCTGTCCTGTCGTTGCAGACATCTGCTACTCCACCCACTGACATTTTCGCCATCAATACCACTCACCACCACCGTAGACATCACCTCCTGGATCATCGTCCACTCCAACACACCACCAATTACCGCCGCCACCACCCCCCAACCAAATTGATTTATTGTACATCCAATCAACTATGATGTGGATTACCCGCTTGGGGATTGTTGATATGTTGGAACTCTTACATTGAACATGGACTCAAGTATAAAAAATATTTAGAGTTTAGGCCAGTAGAGAGCCCAATTGCTCAAAATCCAATCCATATGAAGCCTTCACCGAACATAACCGTCCTAGAGAAAGAGAAGTTTTACATTCCAATTCCGCAGCATATGTAATAACTAAAAACATTCTAGATTTTCAAAGCAATCCTTTAAATTCCAATTCAAAATCCATTTTCAATTTCAGTTTCAACAAATTTCACCACAAAGCAAACACTCACAGAATCTTTTAATTCTCAACTACATTTTACAGAACCCTAAACCAAGCTTGAAAGAAACAATTGACATTCATAAAATTAGCAAAACATCATTTGACTACAACACATCCAAAATATGAGTTGTGTGTGCAGTTATATTGTTCAATGACCAAACACATGAAACCCAAATAGAGTTCGGTACTGATTCCCTACTTTCCAGATATTGCATCTCATTACTCATTTCACCAAATATGAGCAACCCAAATGATGTCTTTTCAATAGTGAAAGGGTCTTTATCTTCACACAAATGTTACATTGTACTTAACACAACACCACCTCCTCTATGATACAATCATCACCTTCTTTCCAAACATATATATAGCCAACCTCATTCTATCTTTTAAACAAAAACCAAAACAAAAATAAACAAATGATACATCTAACCAAGGAACAAAAATCATGTAAAAACAAAAACCAACAATGAAAATCATCACCAATGGCATCGCTTAAACCTCCCTCTTTGCCAATGTAGAAAGGGGTTGCTAACCGGCCTTTGGTGTGTTTCTTTGTGATCTCAAATCTTCATTTTCAGCAAGTTTCAGTATGTAGGGTCAGGTTGGGAGGATACGGTTGAACACATTCTTGAAACCTCTCGAATGAACCAACTGTAGCAGGTTTTCTGAGTGATTATAGGAATGATATGATATGCAACTACATCCATGCAAGAGAACCACGATCATTTGTAACTTGCGGACGGCCCCTAGTTGGCGTGGGTGGTCTGTTTGCATTTAGCTCCTGACATGTGAAGAATATGTTAAAATCGATACCTGCATAATGAAGTGATGAAAATAATGATTTGTTTAAACAGACAAGGCACCTGCATCCATGTATCTTCTATGTGGCGTTCAGGAGAAGTTTCAGGTGATGAAATGGCTGGTGGCAGTGGATGAATTAGTTTTGGAACCACCACAAGATCTCTACCCAACACTAATATAGCACCTGCATTATTTGCAGTGCCTACAGGATACACCAGGTGGAAAATCAATATCTATCATTGATATGGAGAATCAAGCTCAATTAATTATTAACTAGTTAATCTGGTTTGTGTTTTACTTCAAACAGGTCGATATATAAGAGGTTAAACTGACACAGGTTGTTGAATAAGTCAAATGTTGCGCAAAGTGTACATTCAGTCAATACAACATTATGACCTGCTAATTTATAAAATTCACTCTAACTGTAATATTATTGCATAGAAGAATTACCACAATAATTAGTGGCTGAGAAAAGGGTAATCAAATGTCCTTGGGCAAAGCGTTCAAAGCCATCCATAACACATTCATGTGCACGTACAATCAGTTGGAGATCATTGTTGTTGCAGAATTCCATCACACGATCAGGCTGTCATAACCATATGCATATGCTTATTATTTATGAAAAGTGATCATTGTAACCATTTTTCCCAATTAATGTAACTAGAAAGAAACAACACTCACCCCAAAAGTAACTAGCCCAGGACCTCTGGCATTTGGTCGCAGTCCTTCCACACTGTCATTTTCTGTTGGGTCTGACCTGTTAAGAAGGATAGAGGTTATAGCTTTTTTAAGCAATTCGAGTAAATTCACGTAATAGATGGATTAAGAAAAACCAACCATAATAAATCCATAAGTACAATTGAACCAGCTTCCATTGTGATTGGCCGTTGAAGGTTTTCAATCTGCTCAATATGATTAATTGACCTCCCAATACCACCGTGCATACAAATAATCTTTTTCTCAATTAAAGCTGCCAGTGGCAACCAGTTAAATAATCTGTTTATCCTGTGCCATACCCAGATTCCATCTCTCTCGCCCTGTTTACGATAAATTATGTTCTTTAATGGAAATAAGAAATCGCAATATCAATCTATTTACATTGGCCAACTGAGGTTATATTGCATCTCTAACAAATCAAACAGGCCGAAAGACTCACCAAGTGTATTTTTAATGCATGAAAACTCATAAATCATTATATTTAGATAAAGTGATTACAATAGAAAAATATATTATATTTCTTACTCATATTTGACACACTAAATGCTTAAAAATAATAATAATTTTGAACTTAAAAAGAGTTTGGGTGGCCCAACATGATCCATTGGATCCATGCAAAAAGCAGCCTCTTTTGAGCCATTACCAACCCGCACATTTTTCACCTCTGCTAGAAAAGAACAACCTCAAATTAATATTGGATCAACATAACCGATCACATAGTATTACCATGCGCTCTATGCACTCAATTCGAAAGCCAAAGAGTGCATTTATATCAGCAGCTTCATGATTCCCACGAATTAAATGAACATTTTGTGGATACTCAACCTACAACATTCAAACAGTTGCAGCATGCATCAATCATGTTGCTTACAGAACTAGAATCAATTTTGGTACACTGATGAGAGACAATCTGTACCTTTAGAGCTAACAGAAGGCTAATGGTCTCCAAACTGTGTTGGCCTCGATCAACATAATCTCCTAAGAATAGATAGTCGATATATCTGATGGTTGAAGCATAAAAATTAGCATAGCAAGAAGTTAGAAGTATGATTAGGTGAACAATTACCAAAAAAAATGACTTGCTATAAGGTTAAACTGCAAACATAGATCAAATAAGTGAACATCATTTGGACATATCAGTGAGTAATGGCTTTCAGACAATGAAACTATATGCAGGAGTAGAGGTGCACAAAGCCAAGCAAACAATCTGAGCATGAATGGAGCTGATTGGTCCTAAATAAGCCTTTTCCAATCTAGTTTATTTTACCAAACAATATAAAAACTTTAAGTATACAAAAAGCTGTTCGAGCCTAAACCCTGTTTCTTTTTTCTCTAAGAGAAACTTTTGGACCTTTCAACGACTGGCCTCAGGATGAACCGGACCATAGAAAATAATCTCAATGCAAATCAGGCTTCACCTGGCCTTGAACCGGACTTTGGAAGAACAGACCCAATCAGACTTCTCTAGACCCGGCCCTAAAACTGATCTCAGGCCCAGGCCCAGGCCCAATATGCACCTCTAGGCAACACTCAGGAGCAAGAGTAATAAGAATGTTTTAGAAAGAGTAAGAATGTTTTAGAAGGATCTCTTACGCTATGTCTCCAGCCGTTGATGGGGAACCATACTCATCAAAAAGTCTCATGAGATCTCCAAATTGCCCATGCAAATCACCAAATATCTTGATAGGAGCCCTAAGTTGTAGAACACTAGGTTCACTATGAAATATTCTTTCAGAACTATCACAAAGATCAGCTATCTCATTGCAATCCAGAAAAAATTGTCTGCGAACAGGTGGCTTCCACCCACGAGGCTTTAATAGGTGAGCAATCACCTGAAAGAAAAAAATGAAAGGAAGTTGGAAGATAGAATCCAAGCAGCTGTAACTAATTTTCATAAACAGTACAAATACATTTACAGAAACATAATGTCCAGAATTTTTTTACCTTTTTGGGGACACTGTTAATTGACATTTGGCGATCTAGAAGCTTCCTTGCTGCAGTTGCATTTTCTGGGGTCCCATAACTAACCCTCCTGCCTTCATTTTCAAACTGATCTATTGACAGCTGTCTCACCATTCCACCTAATGCTCCCCCAGTCTCTGCAGCTACTACCACCTGAAATCCATGAATTTCAGATATGTTGTACATGCACTCGATATAGAAAAACAGGAATCTGAGAAAGTAACACTAACAGCTCGATGATGCAACCGTATGCCAGCTGGCGCAGAATTAGTTACAACATCAGAGTCAGGTTTTATCATTTGTTTCCCACTAGGAGTAGCCTCCGCTCCTCGGTCTCTATCTGGCAGGTCAACTTCACCATTAGACTGGCGTGCTTTCGCAGCAGCTAGGGTTTTAGCAATAGCCTCAGCTTCTGCTGCTGACGCCTCAACCAAGTATTCAACTCCTTTGCTTAATCTCCTGCATTATAACCATGACAATCTCGATATCAAACTTCTGTACGTCCTTCGGCTAACAAGTCTAAATGTGCGGGTTAGGTGAGTTCGGTAATGGGTCGAAATGGGAGGGGTGGGAAATAAAACACCACTTAAATTGGGAAACTACCTTGAGCCAGGGAGCATAGCATTCTCAGTGCTGAGATCTGTATACATGTCACCATTTACAGGTGGAGCAACAGGATCCCCAAGTACAACTGCGCCGTCAGCATCTGTTTCACTATTTGGCTGCCTTGTTCTGTCTTCATCAAATCCATACCGACCAGGTGGCCTCCCGCCTACCTGTGCATTAGATGCTACAGCTGCAGCAGCTGCATGTGATGCTGCTGATGTCATTTCAGCAGCAGCCAAGTCTTCAGCAACTAAAAGATCATCTAACAATACCCCTGCATTTTAAGAAGAAACAATAAATACAATATCATAATATCTATTGGAGTAATCTTGTAATAGCTCAAAAGTTAGAGGGGCCAATAAGTAAGTTCCATTAATTGTTTTGTTCATTGGTAAGAATAAATTGAGTGTGATTACCTTTCCTAAGCTGAGTCCAATTATGTTGCTTGGTCACTAAGGGTCTAGTTTATTATAAATATCTTTTTGTCACTGAATTGGTGTGCTTTCATTGATAAATACAAAAGAGTAACAGGAGGGATTCCACAAAATCACCGTGTTCTTGTTTCTGTTCACCATGATTCTGGGCTAGATTGTGTTCAACCAAGGGTCTGGGTAGATAATATCATATTCTAGTGTATTGACTGACTGACATAAGCTTTTTATTCAGAAATATGAATTAGCGTTACAGTAGAATTTAAAATGTAAATCAGATCTTACCTCCACGTAAGCCACCGTAAATGAAAATTAAATCACCTACAGCAGCAGCTGCATGCCTACACCGCCTTGTTAGTTCAACTGCAGCATCTCCACCAGCAGCATCAGCACTGTATCTACCAGTCCTTGGGGAGGTCACAACAGATTTTGTATCACACCAAACTCCTGCTGCAGTATCAAGAACTATACAAAAAACAGAAGTAGAAGAAACAAGTGAAATGATCATATAAGAATATGCAAACAAAACCAAAATTAAAACAGATCTAAGTAACTGGTTGCCAGTATATTAAAATTAAAAGCAACTATTTTACTCCTAAATTACAGCATCATGAAGCAGCAAAAGTCTACAATATGCAGTTAAGATACCAATTTGTCTTCAGAAAGGGCCATCTTGAGAGTTAAGAAGCAAATAAAAGTACTGCTTGCTTAAATTTTTCACAAATAATGAAATATCAAGTAACTTGCTTTAAATTTCCAATAAATGGGGGTCAAAAGAACACCCAAATTATACCTGCCACACTAGATGAGTCCTCCACCATGCGACCACCACCAAGTGCCCCACCAGATACATGGAGCCTAGCATTAACAAAGACCTAAAAACAACAAATGAACGCCTTTAAGCACACTGTATGTTTGTACCGGGTGTGTGCACTATAACTAGTATTTGGAAAATAGCGAACCGCTGCATGTTGATAACGAGGAGATGGTGAAACCCCAGGAGCAATTGCCCATTCCCACCTACCATCTCTGTGTTTTGCAAGTCCATAAGCACTTGCCAAAGGCTGCAGATATGATATTGATAACAATACCAATTAGTTGTAGTTAACGCTTAACACAAATGCATAACTAAAGCATCCAACCGCTTCCACCAGAAAATAAAAGATCTTGACCAAAATGTAAACATTGTTCTATTATCTTTTCTGGAATTATGTCATTAGGGTTTTGTGAGTACATTTCATAATTTTAAAATTCTTGTTTGAAAACTACACGGTCAAATTGGGTGAAGCTATAACATATTGCTCACCACACTATTTGCATCCCGCCCTCCACAAAGCAAAAGAAGACCATCAGAGCGTGCACTTGCAGTAGCATACCTACATCACAGTGGAAGAATCATATAAAAGAGAGCCTAAAATGATAAGAATATTTAGGCAAACATAAGACAAAAATATTAACTTGACTGGTTAAATTGGAATGTAAAAGATTGCCTTAAATGCTATGCATCTGGTTGATAGAACTGTATCAGCTTATCAACAAGGCCTATTGAACACAAAGTTATTAAAATTTCAAGAAACATTAATTCTTCTATTACATCCATGTGAAAATTTCAAAAATTTTGTAACCGGATAGAACTTTATCAATATATCAATTAGGTCTATTGATATGTCGTTAAATAATGTAATGTATGTATGATATTAGCATGACAGGTCTCGTATTACATCAAGGTGGAACATTTATCATTTCGTAAAAGTGACTGAGGCAATCTTTGTCAGACAAGTGGCAGAAAAGAAATTCCTAATTAACATTATTCACTATAAGAAAAAACAAAGGATGTTTGCGTTTGTATAGTATAAATTACTAAGGTGAATTACCATATTTATCCAATGTGCAAATAACAAACGATAAATAATGGCTTAATGATATGAAGATACAGCACTTAAATTTCAGGCTTCCTGGATATGGAAATAAGCATAGAAACTGCTTTAAAAAAGGATGAAGTATATGCAGACAGCTATCGATATCTTTATCAACAATCCACAAACTTAAGGAAGCACAAAAATATTATAATCATTGTCAGACAGTGTAACGAAAACAATAATAATTTCTCATTGATTATCTGATTTAGCTGTAAGAATGTTAGAAGACATACATGCATGGTGGCGGACCCTCTCCCTCTGGTTCCAATTTCCGCCATTCATATGGTTTTGCAGCTGTATCCAGGGCCCACACATCAGCAAGAGGCCGCTTCCTGTTTATAAAGCATAGTATAGATTAATTTTGTTAAAAAGAACCCAAAAACCTTCACTGCTGAAGCAATACACTGGAAGACTGACCATCATTTCCACCGATTGCCATAAGATATCTTTGCCCCACCAGAGCCATGACATGCCCATATCGTGGGCCTGGACCTGGGCCTTGGACCACCACTCTACAAAAGTAAACATTTTATTAACCGTATTCACAAAACTGAAACTATCAAGATATGCCGATATGTACAAATAAAGAATCAAGTGTTTTAAATTCAAACCTATGCCATCGAGGCCGTTGTTGAGTTAGGTCAAGTACGTGAAGATCCTCGGCAGACAGACCAGCTGGACCAATTCCACCCTGTGTGGGAGTGATCAACAACATTAAATCAAAATGTAAACAAATTAGCAGAAACTAGAAAGCATTGTAAATTTACTGTGATTACAGTCTAGCACACCTGAATGACAACCATTGTACCACAGCAGTTGCTACGTGTGCAGCCCTTGGTGTAGGCGGTTCTCCAAAGGGAGTTATTCTGCAAATTTCTCATAGCTTATTGAATTGTAGAAAATTTGTGTCTCACTTGGGAGTAGGCATTATGTATATATATATATATATATATATATATATATATATATATATATATAATATATATATATATATATATATATATATATATATATATATATATATATATATACACACACATACATATATATATATATACATACATATATATATACATGTATATGTATATATATATATGTATATATATATATACATACATATATACATATATATATATACATACATATATAGTATATATATATATACATATATACATATATATATATACATATATACATATATATATATACATATATACATATATATATACATATATACATATATATATATACATATATATATATGTATATATATATATATATATCAATCAAGTGAAATTTGAACTCGCTATGAAAAAACACTAACCTAGACCATTTATTCGTTAGTACGTCATAACAGTGCACATCGGCAGTCGCACCTGATAGACCTGTTACATGAAGAACACATGAAATCAGGCTTTGAGGATAGTAATCAGATGCCCACAAGAATATTCCACTAATAATGAAAAGTAAATCTTTATCCAACTGTTCTTACTTTATGTAGAAATTTAACAAAGTAATTAACGATCTAAAAGCAACTACATCATCTGAAGGGGAACACTATATACAGACTGAATGCAGTTAAGATTTGTGCAAAACATACATTTTTCTGCTAGATTAACTTTGTACTTTTGTAGTTACTCAAAATCCCAAAGTCAACAACATTCAAATTGTTGGGCATTAAGCTAATCACTATATATCTCGCACCAATTCAATGCTGAATATAGATAGTAGCCCAGAATGCATTTTAAAGGTTTCAGAAAAAGCTTCAGATTCACTTCAATTAATGAAGAAATGTTAACTAATTCAGTCTTTACTTAGATAACAAAACTGATTCTACTTCCTCATGTAACTGAAGCATTTAAGTTCAAAATCCAAGGAATCTGTAACCTTCTACAAATCCAGTCTTTATCAACAATTCAACACAATCAACTGAAACCAATACACAACAAAACCTTTCATTGTTGCCTTTTTGTTACTGTTTCTTCGTTGATAATAAAATAGACAGTATCAAAAGCTTTGGTCATAGATAGTGAAGCTAGAAACATACGAATTCCGGCTCCTCCAGCCGACGAAGGAGTCCCAGCGTTAGCCGAATTGCCCTCAAGAGCCGTCGCACCACCAAACAGTATAAGCCTCGGCCCCATATAATTAGGCGTCCCTTCCTCCCCAACAGCAGCAACAGCCGTCAGCGTATGCCCACACCTCGGACCAGGACCATCCTCCTTCTTCTCCAAAATCGCATTCACCACAGAGTAATTCGGCGCATGCCTCGGCCCACCCACCGCACTCGCCTGCTGGACCTGAGCCTGAATCGGCTGAACCAAAGCCCCCGAAGACTCCTCCACACCTCCACCAGGAGCCTTCTCCACCTGCTGCTCCGATGCAGCCCCGTTACTCTCCAGATTCCCACCGCTCCCATGATCAACCTCCACCGATGACGTCATTGACGAATCCACATCCATTTCTCACGATCCAAACCCGTTAATCCCTAGATCGGAGTCCAAATCGTCACTGACTCGCATTCGCGATCAACACCATGACTCCAATCGCCTTAAACTACAAAAACCCTAACAACAGACACGATACCAAAAGTCCAAAACACAGCCTCTCAGATTCAACACGATACGAAACTAAAAACACTAATAAAAGCTCTTTAGGTCACCGCTTTCGGTACAGACCAAACACGAACAATAACAACAACAACAATAACAATCATTAATAATAACAACAGCAACAATCTGTTGGACGCTCTGATGAACTGTTGGATGAACAATCGTTGAGATTCGTAGGGTGTGTTATATGTAGAACCCTAATCAGTGGATTTGTGAGGATATACGGGGGGTTTGTGAGGGTGTTGAGGGATGATAGGGTGAGGGTGAAGTGTGAGGTGTTGTATGTGTCGCCGGAGAGAGAAGGGGGGGTGAGGGTTGAATGATCGCCGGCTTGGGATGCTTTTGGGTTGGGTTGGGTTGGGTTGATTGGGGCACGATGACGAGACGATTTTTCAAAAACAAAGGGTTGGATGGGTCGAGAGTGGGTTGAACGCGCCTGTGGGTGCGTGTGTATATTGGTAGATGATAAAGTATGCTTGATGAAAATGTTAATAAATTGTTGAGAGGTACATTGTTAGATAAAATTATACTAAGGGAATACGTGATAATGTGATAATGTCATATTTGTTTTTGTTAGAAAGAATTTGTTTATGTAAGTATTATGTTAATTATGTTAATTGTTAATGATGTTATTTAATTATTTTTAGATTAAAATATTTTTTAAGATGTTAATAAATAGATTTTTTATTAATGTTAGAATAAATTATTATTTATGTTTTTGATGTTTGTTAATTTTAAGTATTTGAATTTTGGATGTTTAAATCTATTTATTTGCCTCCTAATGTTTTATTTTTGTGTCTATTTGAGTATAGATGCTTTGTTAATATGTTTGTTTAAATCTTTGTTGAAAATACTAAACCATATTTGAAAACAAAACTTGCGAGATCCACTCATCCACTCACATCTTTAACCTACAAAGATACACACACTTTATCTCTCACCAATTAAACATACATTATTTATCTCTCACCAATTAAACATACATTATTTATCTCTCTTCTCACATTCTCTCTCACCCTCTACACATGCACACACAATGTTTCTGTTTTTCCTCCCTTACCTTGATCATTGTCATAATAACCACCACTCACCACCATAACCTTCTTTCACTACCATCATAGCCTTCATCGCCGCCACCACAAGCCCCTATCACCACCACAACCTGCATCGTCACTGTCACCACAGCCCGTCCCGTCACCGCCATCACAACCCCAATCATCGTCGCCGCACGAATAACAACACGGTTGCTCGTCACCATGGAACCACCACCAGACATTCTTTATCTTTCACTCCCTTTCTCTACATTTACACCACCACCACCACAGGCTACCCGTCACCACCATCACAACTACTGATCAACACCACCAAGAAATCATGGGTTTTCGCTGAATATGAGGTTTTTATTTGGGGTTTTTACGGGGACGTGGGTTATGTGTATAGATTGATTCTTGAACGTTGGGTATGAGTTGGGGCTTTTTTGATTAGTGATTTGTGTATATAAAGTAGGGATGAGCATTTGGTACCTCGTACCCATACCGTACCGATACCGGTACCCAGCTGGTACCGAAAATTGTATAAGGTACCGGTGTCGGTACTTGATTTCCTTACATTTCGGGATCGAGACTGGCCGGTACCGGTACCGGTACTTTACCCAAAAGTCTCGTATGGTACCCAATAGTACCTGAATACGAATAACCTATTTTGAGAAACGATTGACAATATGTGATCAAATCGAAGATTAAGTTTCTTTGATATTTTGAAACTTTTAGTATTTATATTGACCTTATTGATGTTTATTATTTTGAGGTGAAACTCAACACCATGAAAACAAAAACAATTTATTATTTTTTATGTCAGTTTGCTTCACAACTGATGAGTGATATTTAGAATACATGGTCAAGTCTATATACTATTTTTGTTAAACATGTGGATTTTTTCTGATATTTTATTTTTGTTTAGTTATTATGAACTTTTAAATGTATTGGGTACCAAACATGTATAAGGTAACGAGTACACAAACAAGTACTGGATAGCGTAACCAAACATGAACCATACAACAAGACTAAAAAATAATGTTGTGCAGGTAACGGGTACCAAAGAGGTATTGGGTACCGAATTACCGGTAGCGTACCGGTACCGGTACCTATACCAATATACCAAAATCGGTACCGGTAGCGGTACTCGTTTTTTATAATATTCGGGAATGGGTACTCTCGGTATCGTTACCGGTTCGATACAGGTACGGTACCGAGCTCATCCCTAATATAAAGTTTGATAATGGTGGTTATTGTGTGACGGGAGGTGTTTTGTAAAGGCGGTGGATGGTGGTGGGTCGAAGTCTAGATGAAGGTTTCTTATGATGGTTATCAGGTTGTGGGAGGTGTTTTGTGATGGTGGTGGATGGCGATGAGTCGGAGTCTAGATCAAGGGTTTTTAAGGTTGTGATGATGGTGGTGGCAGTGATGGGTGGCAAAGGTCGGTATGTAAAAGATTAGTGACGATGTGTTCCCGAGATTAATAAACGAAAGAAAATAAAAGAAAAGAAGTGAAAGAAAATTAACGAGAGAAAAGAAATGAAAAAAAGGAAATTAAGGAGAGAAAAGAAATAGAAAGAAAAGAAAATGCATTTTAAATTTCGTGTTCTAGAGTTCGAAGGAAATAGAAAGAAATTAAAAATTTTATGTGTTTAATTTCTTTTCTTTCCATTTCCTTTCGTTTTGGAAGGAAAGTTAGAAGGGAAAATTATTGCAAATTTTCCTTTCGTTTCTTTCCATTTCCTTCCTTTAGAAAACTCGAGAACACAAAGTTTTTTTTGTTTTCTTCCGTTTCCCTCCTTAAAAAAACTCGGGAACACAACTATTTTTCATTTTCACTCATTTATTTCCATTTCTCTTCTTAAATGTGACTCGAGAACAAAGCGTGAGAGAGATATGGAAAATGAGAAAGAAAAGTGTTAGATGTATTGACTATGTGAAGTAGAATAATAAATAGGTGGGTGGATGAGTAAAATTTATTATTGTTTAATTGCATTAGTATTTTAGTCTTTTTATAAAAAAACACTAATAGAAAAACTAATGAAGTTAGTCATCTAGACTCAAATAAAAACAAAAATGAAAGGTTAGAGGGCAAAGAGATGGATTTAAACATCAGGGATTCAAATAATTAAAATCGAAAAACGTCAGATTTGCAAATTATAATTTACTCTTAATGTTATTTCTAAAGAAACAAACTTTTATAAAATAATATTTTTTCTATAACACCAAAATTTTCTAAAAATACGAATTATTTAAAAGTTATTGTGTTTAAAATATTGTTTTATAATTTATAAACGTGTAATCTATATAATATGTTTATTTATTTAACTTGTGTATACACGAGTTTATTATAGATGGTGTGATACATTATTTTTAGATTTTTAATCGTAATGTTTTTGTAACCGGAGTACCGAACCAAACAACATAACGACAATGTAAATAGTAAACGTTTTTAAAGGATAACTGGATCACGTGCAAATCACTGGTCCACCCGATCACCCTTATTACCCGTGTATGGAACATCGGGCCACTTGTGTGGCACGTCCTTGAATGAAAGCACGTTCTTCAATCTGTTTCCATTTAACCTAAACCTAAGACAACTCTCACGATGAAACTCACACTATGTGAGAAAACTCTCTGATTTAAACTCTATATCTCTTTATTTTTAATAAATTCTTAGGGTACTTCACCTCAACTATCTTGGATAGAAATCATTGGTAATGGTATACTAGGTTTATCGAATTTATAAACTGAAAATTGTTAAAAAATATAAAAAATACTATAAGTATTACATGAATAACATAATCGTAACTAGTCATATAAACAATAATTATATAGTAAAAATAAAATAAAATTTTTTGGTTCAACCATCTGAGATGATTCACCAGTTTACTAGTGCAATTTTGAAAACACTAGTTAATATAATCTTGGTATTAAACGTAGCAACTTATGTCACCACTTAAGGTTGGTTGTCTAGTTGGATTTACTTGTCTTGTTGATGTGTTAGGGGTTAATAAACGCAAATAAGACACACATATTGTTCGTTAGTTGGAGACACATAAAGACCATGTACTTTGAACATAAGTTGTGTAGGGTGTGTATAAAAGCACGTCAAATGGTTGGAGCTCAAACCACGTTAGTCATCGATTGTAATAGTTGTAGATACATTGAGGGTGTATTGATCGCGTTAATCGCTCAGATACCACTTGATGAGTAAAAAGTTCAGGTACAAAACTCTTTTGCATACTTTCTTTTGGATTAAATAGGGTATTTATACCCAATTTGGATATTAGATGTTCGTTGTATGGGTTTACGTATAGTTGTGGTATTTCAACATTAAATTGGCTCAAGTACAAAGTATAAAGTAGCCTTTGACATACGCGTCATCGTATTTTGTATTTCTGATATTTGGTCATAAAAGTATAAGATGTTTTTGTTATATATTTTATATCATACTTCTATTTTAAGCTTACAATTTTTGAAATTTGTTTGTTGAATATCATAACTTCAAAACATAGAAGAATGAAAGTAAACAGGGATAGCAACAAAGTAAAGGAAGTCATTCGTTAAAATCACATGATTAGACGTTTCTTGCATATGAGTACATGGAGCGTTGATTCAACCAAAGTGCATGCAACTTTACATAATAAGTACGTATCATTAGTGGAATTATTTGTTTTGTACGATTTGAAATGTAGCATGTTTACGACAGACACGTTACATATGAGGCAAATGAGAGTGGTTACGGGACCACTAACGCACAAAATTAATTCCATTATTATAATCTTTTTAACTTTAAAATACCATGATTAAAATATAATAAAAAGAGACTACGAATAGGTTAAAGGGTCTGATTAATAAATTATATTCCTTAAAAAAAGAATGACCTTACTAAAGGATGAGGGGTTAAGTACTATGAGGGTGATAAATGGGAAAGGAGTTACTAATTTTACATGACAATTTTAAAGTTTTTCAAACGTTCTATTTCTTTTATCTTTTAGTAAGCTTGCAAACATGATATTAACCAAGCTTCATTTAGAAAGACAACGCAAGGAGATTATAGGAAAAATATGGACCGATGTGAGAAAAAACTAGATTCGAGAAACCATTTCCCCTATATCAAGTACATAAGACCTAATACATGTTGTGTTCCAGCTTGGATACATTGAAAACATATGTTAGATCAATTACTTGAAAGATGGATGACAAAGAACTCAAAATCTTAAAAAATTATGTCGAGTAACATCACGAGTATCCGAGCATGAGACCGGATGTATAATTATTTTTTAAAAGTCTTCACATACATGAGACAAATATAATAATAGATGATTTAAGTTCCATTACCGAACTCATCACCCGCACAAAATACAAACTTATCAAAATACTTTATAATTAAAAAAAACTACAATAATAGTGTCTTAAAGCCACTAGAAACTTAAAAGTTATCATATTTATATAACTACTACAAATATCATTGAGCATTTGATAAATTAAATCAATTTTAAGATTACTTTAGAATCATAACAAGTAAGTTATAATCACATAGATAACAAGTAACACCGATGAATATGAAATTTAAAACAATTTAAGATTACTTTAGATCAGATTTAAGACAAGTTGTATCTTAACAAGTTTTAGGGGCTGTTTGGCAACTTCTGAATAGGTAAGTGCTGAATCAATAAGATGTCTGAATCAATAAGAGGTCTGACCCAATAAGATGTCTGAACCAATAAGTCTGTTTGGTTGAATATCTGCTTGGACCAAATTCTAATCGCCGTCTTCGGTCTCCCCCTTCCTATTCGGCTTCACCGCCTGCAGAACCGCTGACCAGACCCTATGTCGTCTCCCTCGTCATCGCAGACCAGACCCTCGTCGCTTCACCGGACCTGCCTCCACGTCTGACTCGGGTCAGATCTTGATTTAGGTCTGACCGAATAAATGGTTTAGTCAAACCTCTTATCCAGTAAAAGGTAACCAACCAAACACTCTATGTCTGACCGAGTCAGACGTGCACGTCTAACCGGGGTTAGTCAGACCCAACCAAACAGCCCCTTAACTATATGGATGACAAATAATGCCGATGAGTATCTTACTACTTTAATAAAATGGTAAATGGGGTGCCACGTGTCAATACCACAATCATCCTCACCAAAATTTTCCCGCCTCTCTATCCTATTAAATAATTACCTTAATTACTAATAATATTATTTAATACTTTTTAATATTTAATAAATAAGAAAGAATTCTATTTATTAAGGTTACTTCTAAATAAATTGATATTTTTAAAAAGTTAATTTAAAAAAAATTATAATAATCAAAATTGGAAGTTGTAATAAGAAATTTTTTAAAAATGACATCTTTTATGGTTTGTTTAAACAAAATGTTTATTTAAAAATAATTAAAAGCGTAATTTTAAAAAGTTGATATCACTGTTTTATAATTTCAATCATTTCATATCTTAAAATAACATTATATAATTAATAATTTTATTATATTAATATTTTATTTATTCAAGCTCGTGTAATACACAAATTTACTAAAGCTAATGAAATATAAAGACGTGATCAAATACGAGACTAGGATTACCCGTACTTGATATACGTGCCATAATTTTAAAATTTTTAATTACTATTATTTTGTTTATTTAACATATTACAAAATGCTTGTTTAAAATTAAATGCTTCCACCTCCCAACCTTCAAGATTACATTCACCATCACCCCGTCACCGTCACATCACCATCACAATCGCAAGAACACACACTCGTTACTCATTCAAAACCCCTCAATTTCAATGAAAACCCACACCCAAAATCTCCCACAAACCCTAATTCACACCCCCAAAAATGACTAATTTCATCGTCAATCGAACACAATCACCATGATTTCATCACCATCACCATGGATTCCTACATTGATTCTTCTTTTACTCTCTCTCCCCATCATCTTCTTCTTCACTTCACACATCCTCCCTCCGCCACCGCCTCCGATCTCCTTCCCCGACGAACTCGATGATCTCACCCTTTTCCGGCGAGCCGCCGCCGCGGAGTCCAACCCGACCCGGAAACCCAAATCCAGACTCGGATCCACCAACGCCAAACCCAAAATCGCCTTTATGTTCCTCACCAACACCGACCTCCAATTCGCACCCTTGTGGGAGAAATTCTTCAATGGGAACAAATCAAACGTTAATCGGAATCTTTACAATGTGTATGTTCATGCTGACCCTACTGTTAAGCCTGATATCAAATCCCCAGGTGGTGTTTTCTCACAAGATCGATTCATTCCTGCTAAAGAAACCCACCGTGGTACCGCAACCCTAATCGCCGCCGCTCGCCGCCTCATCGCCACCGCGATTATTGACGACCCGTTGAACCAATTCTTCACTTTGATATCCCAACATTGCATCCCCCTTCACTCTTTTCAGTTCTTGTATAACACCCTGTTTGAGATCAACTCACATCAAGTAGCAGAGTTGAAGCGATTGAAATACAAAAGCTTTATTGAGATTATATTTGAAGACCCTAATCTTTGGGATAGGTATACTGCTAGAGGGGACAATGTGATGGTTCCTGAGGTAAAGTTTGAAGCTTTTCGAGTCGGTTCGCAGTTCTTTACGCTTACGCGAAGGCATGCTTTGATGGTGGTTAATGAACGGAGGTTATGGAAAAAATTCAGGCTGCCATGTTTGAAACCACAGTCTTGTTACCCTGAAGAACATTATTTTCCAACATTTTTGTCAATGGTGGATCCTAAAGGGTGTGCTGGTTATACATTGACTCGGGTTAACTGGACTGATAGTGTTAATGGGCACCCACATACTTATTATCCGTCTGAGTTGTCGAGAGAGCTGATTTACAGTCTTAGGAGGTCTAGTTTTGTGCAGGATTATATGTTTGCGCGTAAATTTTCACCGGATTGCTTGAATCCGTTGATGGATATGGCTGATGAAGTCATTTTCCGGGACTGAATTCGTGTGATTTCTGGTAATTTCTTTCTCAATTAAGTTGCATATTTAGTGTTGCTAGGCTTACAATGGCTACTTACCTGATTTGTATGTGAATTAATGTGGTCTTTGAGTTTGCTAATTGCTTAAGTAGTTTGATTAAAATGTATAAAATTGACTCAATTGATGGACATTAATGGAAGTTGATCATGCTGCACATGTTGTGTTTGCTATATTGTCGGATAGAATCGGTAGTATGATTTGATAAACGTGGCAATTATTCGTGTATTGGTATTTGGGTGTGTATCTTTCTTGGAAGGTAGGTGTGTCGAGGCTCTTTGGTTTTGCTTGTTAACCTAGGTTTGCACTACTGTTATAAATGTTTATATTTCCTAATTTTAGTATAATGCTACAAAGGTCTCTGATGACTTGCACATGCACAACATCTCGTGGCTATAAATTCACCCACATTCCATTATAGGCGAGAACTGATAAGCTTTTGCATGCATTTTCTATTTTTGGATTCGGTGTTAAGTTATGCATATACTATATTTGCATTTCAGCTTATAGATGCTGATCTGGGTCCTAATAGTAATAAATGGTTGTATTCTTTTATATTTTCTTGTGGTCATTGTATTGTGTCTTGATTAAACCTTCTTTTAGATTTGTGGTAGAGTCGAACAATCTTTCAAAGTGCATGGCAATTATCAAGTCTGACGTTGTCGTTTAGTCCTTTAGTGTTATCTTGATGTGCCATTAGGGCATACTTGTGGATATGGAGGAATGCAAGGCCATAAGAATGTGTAGTTAATCTTTTTACTATTTTGAAGAAAATGGGTATTTTTAATCAAAATGACTAGTAATAACGAAAAAACGTAGCATAGACCAAAACAAATATTGTTTTGCGCTTTATGTGAGTAATGTGTTTTTGATGGAAGGACTTTACAATCTACCTGTTTAATCGTTTGTAGAAGTATTTTTTCGAGTTAATATTAATGTCTTCATGGGTGTACAATGTATAACAAAAACTACCAAAACTACATGGCTGCTTTAAATTTGTTCATTTGCCATAAATCTTTTTTCATTATCATTTTATTTCGTACTTTTTTGTCAATAAAAACGTAAAAGAATTCTTGAACTTCCCAGCACATGCCATGCAAATAAGGTCTAAACTGAATGCTGTCGAAGTTGCCCAAGTCGTATTTCTGATGCATACACCACCTAAATATCTTTTAGTTTTAAGTGTGGATTATTAATATGTTGTGATCATATTTAATGTATTGATTGTTGATATATAATTTTGAAAGATACATGTTTTCACTAGAATTCTTTTTGGCCTGCCGTCCAACCTGCATATTTTACCTGAATCCCTTTTAACCTATTTGACATTGCATCAATCAACAGGTGTGCCGGAACCACCTCTAGCTGGAGTCTTAACCAACATAACTGTACATACAAATGCTGAAAGAGTACAAAGAGCCAAACACAGACACAATGGGAGGATGAACAATTTAACAATGCTCAACTGAACAATGGTTATAAAACATGCAAAAACAGAGGCCTTATTAGTCTGTTTGTGGAATTGTAACCTCAACTTTTATCTTGAGTCTTTTCTGTTCATCACTCTTTTCTTTGTGTTGTTTGTATATCTTTTCTGCTGTAGTTAATGCATATCTTTTTTTTGAGTAATTCTAGGGTAAATGCGTTGATAATCGTAGTACATGCTTGTTTGCTTTAATTTGGTTAAAATAGATTTCAAATATGGTTTTTGTTTTTCTAATAACAATTAGTTTGGTAAACATAAAGTATAAATCAGGTAACCCACACATATGTATTATTGTTGTAGTTTAATATGATAATTGAATATAGAATCCAATGCAATGATTATTATATACATTTGCTACATTTTGATATGCATTGTACGCATCTGTTTGTATTTATATTGTTAAGGCTTACGGACAGTGAATATTCCTTTTGTGATTGATCAAGTCTAGTTTGTTTTTTTGGTCGAATGTCTGTATGCTAAAATATTCATAAGTTTGTATATCTTTACCTATTAAATTACTATAAATCATTCCTTTCAAATGCATTTACTAAAAATTAAACTTTTAAGGACATAACTAATTCAAACTTTAAGCTATACCATAAAAAACAAAGAGACATAGGGAATATTCTATTGCAAAATGTGTGTTCTTTTTATTATTTGGTATGGGCATATTGGCCCAATTTACTACTCACAACTCATACAAAATGTGGATACTGACCCACATTGATGACCTCCACAAACACATACAGCTAAAAGTAAAAGAGCCAGATTTGAACTTTTCAAAGCTGTACAAGATCTCTTCAAGATACCTTTTAGTTAATTCATTGTATTGTTTAGTATTTTGTATTTTGTGATTAGAATGTATTAGTTCATAGTGTAGGGACTAGAAGTGTAAAATGTGAATTAGTTAGTTAGTACTTCTAACTACTATAAATATATGTTGTATACTGTAATTGGGTTTTAACACCTTAATAAAATTTGATGATCTTTATGGTCAAAAGATAATAATACCTACATTTCCCACTATGTACCTTAATAAATAATAACAATTGATTATTGCAAGTTACAGATATAATGACATACAATAATTACTAAAATTCCTAAATAAACAATGATCTTTTTTCACCTTTATGATCATATTATTTAGAGACACATGAAGCTGCAGCAATTGTTGATCGAAAGAGGCTAATGGGTCGTTGAGAGGCTAGTCAAGAGCTCAGTGTTCTTGCAGCAGATTTACTAGTTTGACCTGCCATTTGACCCACTAGATCTTGCCCTGTTTCAGTGTTTTGCCAGTCGAAACTACAACAACTGAGCTTGTAAGAAGATGCACTGTTGACTTGTTTTGGTCAAGAATGAAAATGTATGTTTTGTATTACTAACAAATGAATACGTTATCCGTGTCTGATCTTCACTTTTTTGTGATATGTAGATGAATATAGTTACATTTGAATCATATGATTATTGTGGAATCTGGTCATCACTCGGATAATTGACCGAGTCATTGAGTTTGACTTTGTATTGAATCGTCTTAATTTATGTGCTATACGAAAACACCTCATACATATCACTCCTATCATTCACTCAATTCGTCATCTGTAGTAAGTTGACCCTTTAATCTATCATGGGTCAATATCTTGGTTTTTCAAAATGCTTAAGAGCCAAGACCTTTTAGCTTGTAGGAAGCAGTCCCATTTCACATTCACTTATGTTGATATTATTAAAAGTGTTTATGTGACTAAGGGGCTATTTGGTAGCCTCTTAATACGTACATTAGATCATAAAGCTATCCGACCCTCTTTTTGGACCCCGTGCAAAAAAACCCTTACGTAAATAAACAACCCTAACATAATATGTGTTATAATTCCATTGAAATTTACAGTTAACCTCCTAGAGCATTACATTTTTGGTTTTGCTAACATTGAAAGGGTATTATAGGTATCATAAAACTTCAATCATGCTCGGATGATGTACTTTCTCTTGATCCAAGACTTGATGAAATACCAAAAATGAAGACATTCTCTATCATTCGTGACTATTTTATGGGCTAGCATCATCCATGCTCGATTAGCATCCTTTGGAAGTTCTTTTATGAAATGACTTTTCGAGTTCTTAATTTGAAAGTTGGAAACCCTATTTGATCACCTCAGTATTATATAAGTGAGTAATCATGTCCAACTTTTTTGTTTGTTAGAACATATAATCATACATTCTAGGTAATAGCTTCAATATCATAGTGTGCATGAATTCATGGCTTTGACTCTAACAATAAGTATGTTATAAACTCTATTGATACTTGAACAGTTGAACTATAACAAAAAAAATTACCTTATTGTTGAACGAGTCCTGCTCTTACGTATAACATTTGAGTCAGATGTTTGTTGCTTTCAACAATTAATCATATACCATACTTATATATAATTTATGTCTTAAGTTTGAGTCGTAAAAAAAGTTTCTTACATAAGTACAGTTAAAAATATATACATCAGAGTTCAGACTGAAGTGATCTAACACCCACCCGAACACGCACATACGAATGCCTAGTATATCAGGTTTGCCGTATACAAAATGAGTGCTTGGTTTACAATCAATATGAGTTATAGTGTAAATAATCTAAGAGAAATATAGTTAATAATAACTCAAATGATATAACACCACCTGAAACCGCACAACAAAAGCACAGTATATCAGGTTTGCTATATACAAAGTGACTGAGTACTTGGTTTACAATCAAACTATAAAAAATCAACGTGTAACGACCTTTGTATTTTATAACACCGATGAAATTCTTTGTGACAAGCGAGAATAATAGTGGATTTTGATGGCACATATTCCATGAACCAAAGAACAATTAAGGTTTCAAATATAACGGAAAAAGAAATCTTTAAGATGATTTCCAACAACCACTAGGTGCAATAAGAGCTTCGTATCTCTTTCGGAGACAGAGAAGATGATGTGATGACTTGAACACACACTGTTCTTCAAGATTTCAACAAATTCAAAGGTAGTTTCACCACAACACTTTCTTTAAAACCCCTTTCTCTTTCGATCCCAACAAGATTTTTTTAGCCTCCCTTCATTCAAACAGTGATCATCATTGATCTTTGCTTGAAAAAGTAAGGAACTTGAATGATGCATATAACCTGCTGGATGAAATGATTCATAGAAGGCCTCTGCCATCTGTTGTCAAGTTTAATCAGTTGTTGACTGTTGTTACCAAAATGAAGCATTTTGCTTCTTCTCTTAGTCTTTTCAAACAAATGTGTTCTTTTGGTGTTTCTGTTGATAAGTACTCCATCACCATTGCAATCAAGTGTTGTTGTCAGTTGTGTCTCACGGTCCTAGGATGTTGTTTTAGGAGAGTTATTGCACCAAATGAGTTCATGTTTAGTGCACTCTTAGATGGACTCATTCGAGAAGATAGGAATCTTGATGCAGAGAGATTGTTCAAGAAGCTTATTAATCAAAAAGTTTGTGAACCTAATGAGGTTATGTATGGCACAATGATTAAAGGGCTTTGTAAGTTCGGTAATAACGTTACAGCAGTTGCTTTGCTCAGGCTAATGTAACGAAAGAATTGCAACCTGATGTTGTTTCATACAGCAGTTGCTTTGCTCGGGCTAAATAGAAGTATGCTTAAGTTGATAGGCAAACTTGTGCCAAAGGAATTGATGGGCACTTCTACTTCTTCTGCCTACCTAGATGCCGTATGGGAGAGAAACTAAAAAAGTGATTGTGGGTTCTAGTTATTTTGCTATAGCAATATCTTGGCGTCGAGCCATTTCGTTTGCTATGATAGCAGTTATTAGATTTTTGCTGTTGGACCTTAAGATGCAGTTGCAGCTAACGTTTTAGTACTGATTAAAGTAAATGATTGTAATCTTTCTTGTTGCAACAGCGTCAGAAATATACCAACATAGCATAACTATTATACCTTAAAGAAGTTGATACGTATCCAATAAACCCAGTTGGACCCATGACCCATGACCCATGACCCAGTCAAATAGAAACTGCAGTGGTGAGGAAGTGGCTGAATATTAGGAGAAATTAACTGCTTGATTTATGTTTAGATATGCAATCCCCTGTTCTAGTTGAGTAGTGAAGTTTTATGTTGTTAATTAGTGTCTTGTATTTGGAGATTAGCCCTCTCGAAGTGGCTGTATTTGTGTTCTGCTTCATGCGAAATCAAGCCGACTAGTTCGGTTCTTATCAGAAGTAGTCACCATGCAAACAATGACCAACAGAAACAAAGGATTTGACAAAATTTTGACAGACAGCATACTCTTACAACATTAATTCAGAAAAGAAAATGTTTTTTTAGTACTGATCATCTTAACTTGACATACGTGTGCTAGGGATCTTGATTTTGTTGGAATTAAGTTATCGGTTAATGACCGAAGTAGCCCAGCCAATGCAAGAAAACTGCAAGCAAGAGCATAACTACTGCCATAGCTAACCCCTTCCTTCCAAGTATCCAGTTTTTTGTATTTCTTGCACCTTCAACGATTCCTTGTATTCTATTTGCCCATTTCATCTGTTGAAACGTAGGTGTTAAAGAATATACGAAGGAAAAGAGATATTTTTATATTATAATAATCTGTATTATGATACAATGTACAAGAGTATATATACTCTTAAGTGTGTATATAAAGTGTATACTCTAACAAAATATATAAACAATCAGATAAGAGCCAGATCAGATTAGGGTTAGGATAGCTGGATTGCAATTTAATCAAGCATGAACTTTTACCATTTTATCAAGGCTATCGGGTGATAAAGATGACATTGCTTGCTGAGCTCTTTCTACATCCTCTCGTGATAGTTTATATCCAAATTGTTCACTCATGTTTGTCATCATCTCTGGACTCATATTTTTCATCATTGATGACATCATCTACAATTGTCAAACCATATATTAAATCATAAATAACATATGATGGGAAAAAAACTATTCTATTTTGATCAGATGGTTGCTTTTCTATCTAAACAGAAGTCTATTCGACCAACAAACTTGGATCACATACTTTTTAAATGGTCATATTAAAAGTTAATTATTAAATACAAGATGATACTGGAGTAATTAGTGTACCTCGCACATTGCTGGATTATTCAGTTGGTTTCTAATTGTTCCTGCATATCAAAACTTGAACTAGGGAAGTTAGATTGAGGAGGAATATTACTTGAATTCAAACCCCCTGCAGAAGTACTACTACTATCACCAATGTCCTCGTTAAATGTTGTATTTTCACATCTCTCTTGAACATCTGAGCTTGCATTCAATGGTGATCCATTTGATTGTAAACGGCCATCTGTTACAGATGTCATTTTAAACATTTTTTGGAGCTCTTCTGCTGGCATCTTATTCATCATATCAGTTCCCGTTTTAAGCATGTCAGGCGTGACACCTGGCATGCCTGGCCCATGATTAGAAATGTTTGATGGGTTACTCCCCTGGAAGGAAGTAGCCATTTCAAGCATTTTCTGAAATTCTTCAGGTGGCATATTGTTAATTACATTTGAAGCAGTTTTCACCAAATCAGGAGATATCCCTTCAATTGTTCCACCACCCACGGATGCCAGAGTTTCTGGGTCAGCTTGAGACATAAAATTCTGAAATGATCTACAAAAAAAAAAACATCAATAAGTGCATGTGTCGATTTCTACCCATTTTAACTAATGGGCAAATTAGAGTATATATTGACTGAATAATGATCTTATTAAGGTTTAATCTACCAGTTAACCGAGTTGAGGTATTAGTTTACCTAGTACTTGGAGTAATTATGTCATTCATGACTAATTGGTTTTTTCCATCTTTTTTTTTTCCTTTTGGTGTCCATGAGAACAAGTTACTATTATTATATAATTGGGGTATTTTGGTATTCTAGAGTAGTTTTGTCATTCATATAGCTAACATATATCATTAAAAAGAGAAAAAACATTGGCATGACTAGCAAACATATGTAAAATCTTGGCACAATGGACATAAAAAAGAAGTTAAAAACGGATGCAAACCTGATAGAATCTTTGTCATCTTTAAGTGACTGAAGATATTCAATATTGGTTGGAAGATACTCGCTTTGACTAGTCATTTGTTCACTACGTTCTTTTGTTTTTTGGGAGGAAGACTCTGAAGATGAAGTTTCATGCATTACAGATAAGGGAACTGGGACTTCATCAGTGATTTCCTCTATTTTTAAGTCTGTTAACATGTATAAAAAGTCTCAGGAGAGAGAGATACAACTATACAAGAATCATAATTTAGCCCATATTTAATTATAATTCTGCATAAACAAAGTACCTCTCTGTATATCCTTGCCACTCTGTTCTACTAACTTTTCCTTGGCATCCCTGTACCAGTAAAAAAGGTATGAAGCTGAGAAAGAAAAATTGTACAATGATATAAAAATAAAAGAAAAAAAGTATTCTAATGGACATATACCTTAAAACATCTGCAATAGTTCATCATCAGGAGAAAGTTCAAGTGCTTTTCTCAAGTCTGACACCGCATTCTAACAATTACATGAATTCCGTCAGATCTAGATATAACAAGTTAGGTGAACTAATGCTGTTATGGCAGTTTAAAGAATACTCACTTCAAGTTGCCCTAAACTTTTATACGCTTGACCTCTCCTATAAAGAGCTTTTACATTTTTTGCATCGGTTGCCAATACCTGAAATTTACAAATATAGGAGCTTGCTCAAAAGGGAAATAAAGAGTAAGCTACATTTAAAAACATAATGTTTAAGGATCATTTATATCAGTAAATTGAATATAATACAAGAAATAAACCCCGAACAGAACTTTAAATTGATAACCATACAATGACATGTTGATAAAATTAATGCATAGCGCAAGGCCTGAAACAAATAACTTTTACCCATACCTCAATACCTTCTTTTATGCACTCATCAAACTGGTTGTTTTTAAGTAACATGACATCAAATTAAGAGAGCACGCCAAGAGAAGAGTTCCCCCTTTAGATGCAGGTATATCTTTAAGATTGTGTTTTGCCTGGTTAACAGAAAGAAAGAAATAGATGAAATATTTTCTGATGCAAGCTTACGAATGAATTGAAATATGTACAGCAATAACAAAATAAAAAGTTTAGACTACAAACCCTTAAATACTTCTCCGATGCCTCATTAAACATTCCCTGACTGTGAAGCTCATTCCCCTACAATAAATGGATATTAAGCCTCATGTTCATGCATGCTAATTTAGAAAAAAACAGTCACTTGGTACACAACGTAATTTTAAAAATGATTATTCAGACAAACTCATGGTTGATATATATGACCTTTAAGAATATCAACAGTTAGCTACCTTTTGTTTTAGCATATGGGCTGCATTTAATTGATAGTTTATTTGTGCATCTACCCGGCTACTAATAGAAGCAAACTCCTCGGGTCCTGCATTTGCCATCTTGGCACCAATTTCAGCCATTCGATCTGGCTGAGTAGACTTCAGCTGTTCTGCAGCACGCCTCAAGTCCTCAGGTTTCATATTCTTCATGCTATCCGATGCCATTTTCATCAACTCAGGATTAGACATCATCTGTAGTTTCATACAGTCATATAACGCCAGATAAATTTATTAATAATATGTATTAGTGATACATATTGATGGAAGGAAAAGGTTAATCAATGGGTAATACAACCAAAAAGACTCCTTACCAGGAAGTCATACAGATAATGCAAAAAGTGGCACTGCAGCAGTCATACAATGATATATGGCGCCAAGATTAAACATTTTACATGTACATGATCTAATTACTAAATATATTATTCAACCTTCCAGAGAGATGAAGAGTTTTATAAGTACTGGATAACGGCCCCTAAAAGCCATTTAAGAAGCAAAAATCATTCTACCATCATGAAATTACACCCTTACAAATGTTAATAAAATAACTGACTGAATAAACCCCAGTAAAAAAGAACTTGGTTTTAATAAATAACCAAATAAACTACATGTCTACATAATTGACTCAACTAGATCACCAAAAGCACTTGATTATACATCTAACAACAGCGTGATACCAATCACATGATGCAAATAACAATTGTCTTACTCTTATTACCCTGTTTTTCAAACGTCAACAACTCAGTTCAACATATTAAAAATCGATTACCAAAGCACATATCTGTCATATGTAAGCAACCAATACCATTTATGCCCAAATTCATCCGATTCACGATCCATCAATTCGTGTCTAACTTATAACGCACGAAACCTAATATGCCTATATATACCTCAAATATACACTGATCTATGCCTACATACGTTACAAAGTGCATATCACCTATGCACATGCAACAAACCAAAATTGTCACATCAGGAGTGAATCACACTCATGAATTTCTCTTTACCATTCCTGAATCTCACCAAAACCAAACAACATAACAAAACAATCACATCAACACAAAACGTAAAAATCAATCACGTCAATTCACATGCTAATTCACTCCACCAATCCCCCACAAAATCGCTCAAACTATTAGTTTTCTCGATCAAGCTACACAACAAAACAATCAACCTGTTGTTGGATCCTGGATAATTCAGCGGGCGACATGCGACTCATCTGTTCTTGCGCGAGTCGGATCATCTCCGGATCCATCATCCCCGGAAACATCGTTGGTTGATGATCGTCGATTTCGAAGGATAATAATGGCAACAGACGTGAAACTGAAGGCGAATGAAGAAGGATTAATGTGTGATTGTTTACGTGTTGATGAAGGAGAATGAAGAGATTGAGAGGAACACGAATTGAAGAACACCGAGTGAATGGTGTCACATGTTTGTTTTCATTTCTTTATATACCATTTCGCAACCGAACTTTGTAGGGCCTTCCGCTTCATATTAATTTCTTTTTTTAATCTTTTCTTTGTAACTGTTGTTTTTGTGTTACGAAAGTGAACAATATTTATTCTTTTAAATAATTTCATGTATAGCTGATATTTCTTTCAATTGTTATTATAGATATACGTAATAATAATAAGAAAATCTGGATTTTAATAATTCAAACAATTATTTATTATCCGATAATGATCCATACTATTAATTTTACGAGTAATAATCTCAACGTTTATTTTTATTACCAACAACAGTCCCAATAGTATATATATACATATATATAATATATTCACACTCGTTTTATACTTATTTTCGGCTTAATTAAGTTTGAATGTTTTGTTCATTTCATTTATAATCATTATTGTAAACAAAATCAAGTTGATATCAAGCTTAAATTTTTAGTACTTATGTTACTGTTTTATTAAGATTGTTGTTAGTAATAAAAGAATAGTAAATTACAAATTATGTCCTTTGTTAATACATGAAATTACATGATATGTCATTTAGTTTTAATAATTATATCAAATGTCCTTTGTAAAATATGCTCACACATATTGTCATTTATACTAACATTCAGTTAAAGGTACAGTTAACTTAGTTATGTATCTCTCACATAATGTGTATTTTTGTCATTTTTTTCACATCTAATATATTAAATAAATAAAAATTTAATTAATTTATATGAAATTTTAAATTAAATTATATCTGACCGTTAGATAAGTTAGTGAACCTGCGTTCCTCTTATGTTCAATACCATTAAATCCGTCATCTCTCTCTATTTGATAGTTCAATACTGGTCATCTTTACCACCTACAATATCTCACACACTATTGAAACCCCTTGAACCCGAACAAACAACGATTGTAAGATTAAAATCCCTAATTTACTTTTTGTATTTTGTTGCTCTTTGAATTTTTAGCTTATGTTGTTCTGTAATTAACGAGCGACTCATAGCTTTGTTGCTCTTTGAATTTTAGCTTATGTTGTTCTATAATTAACGAGCGACTCATAGTTAATTTTTTTGTTTTTGCAATTATATAAGCAATTCAAAGAATCACTGGTAATCTCCAAGTTTATGTTCCTTGTTGATTTATTATTATTTGTTGTTGTGCGTAATTTATAAAGTATTTATGCGTATTTTTTTGGTGTTTATTGTTGATTTCCCGAACTCGTATATGATTTGTGACTTAAACTTCTTACTTTAGTAAATGTTATTGGAGGTTGCTGTCAATTAAAGTTTTAATGATTAGTCGAATGAACACACATCAATAATGATTTGTTTCACCTTCAATATCTTTTAATTTTATTTTTTATATAAAATAACTAATTTTTTATTTGTTTAATATATTAGATATGGAAAGAAAATATGAAAAAATGCACCTCATGTAAAATATATAACTGAGTTAACTATACATTTAACTGAATGTTAGTGTAAATGACAAAAGGTGTGCACATGTTTTAAAAAAAATTATTAGATGTAATTATGAAAACTAAAAGACATACCATGTAATTTCATATATTAATAAATGATACAACTTGTTAATTACTCTAAAACAAGTTGGGATTGTTATTATCGACCAATAAAATATTTTGGAAGTTGATTAAGTTACCATTTACTAGGCACTCATATATAGCCTGTGTCATTTAGTTGTAATAAAGAAACTTGAATCTATGAAAGAAACTAATACGAACTTTAATGAGATTTTAATAGTTTTTTATTTTTTAACGACAAATATACGACATCGTTAGGAAAACCTCTTGTTTAACTCTAAGTATTTTTGGTCAAGGTGAAACTTAAACTCATGATTTTTCAATTTTTATATGTTTTGAATACCTCAACTTAACCGGTTGAATTAATGATCATTGATGAAATTTTACAAGCTTTTAGATTTATTACTAGGATTATATAATTAAATAAATAAAACGATTATACATTGTTCGCCTCTAGTCGTCCTCTCTTAGATGAGATTTTATGATTTAGTTCCACTCAAATCGAGGATGTTTGTTTTGTAAAAATGATTTTTCCAATTTACTCGTTTAACATTAGTTAAAAAAAAAACTAGATAAAAAAGTTTTTTTTCTAACGTTGTATTCCCGAGTCTCATTTAACGAGAGAAATGAAAGGAAAATGAAAAATAATTGTGTTCCCGAGTTTTTTTAACGAAAGAAATGAAAGGAAACAAAAAAAACTTTGTGTTTTCGAATTTTTTAAAGGAAGGAAATGAAAATAAACGAAAAGAAAATTTTTAATAATTTTCACTTATAACTTTCCTTCCAAAACGGTGAAAAAAAATAAAATGGAACACATAAAATTTTTAATTTTTTTTATTTTCTTCAAACTCTTAAACACGAAAATTAAAATATCATCTCTTTTCATTTCATTTCTTTTCTCTTTTTAATTTTTATTTTCTTCATTTTTTTTCTCTCACTAATTTCCTTTCATTTTATTTCATTTTATTTCATTTTATTTCTTTCGTCTGTTAAACTCGGGAACACAACGGAAGTTAACGTAACAAAGGTACACGAACAATTACTAATGAAGAGCATAAACCCTAATCAAACCTCATCGACTGCAGGTCATCTGATCTGATAATGTCGACTTTCTTCCATCGTTATCTTCACACAATTTCATCATCATCACTATCATCATCTACACCCTCCATTGTAACATACCTCACAGAAACCCTAGGGTTTCCCAAATCAAGAGCCATCTGGTTCTTCAATCGATTTTCATCCACCGAAACTAACCCCCAATCCGTCATCCTCTTCTTGAAATCTCAAGGATTCAAGAACACAGACATCCACAAATGGGTAACTCAATCTCCCCGTATCCTCTTTTCCGACGTCGAGAAAACCCTAAAACCAAGGGTTCAGTTTTTTCAAGATTTGGGGCTCAATGGTTCAGATTTGGGTGAGTTTATCTCCAAAAATCCGGATTATTTATCTAATCGATTTGAAGAACGATTGAAACCCTGTATTGATGTTGTAAAAAGATTGATGATTGATGATCATAACAATGAGAATTTGATTCGAACGTTGAGAAGGTGTAATTGGGTTGACGTAAAGCAACCTGTAGCTAGGGTTTCTGTTAATGTTAAGTATTTAGAACAATGTGGGATTGTTGGTGAACAGCTTGCTACTGTTATAACTAGACAACCAAGATTGTTGATTATGGGTGAATTAGAGCTTAAACATCTCGTTTCTAAGGTGTTAGACATGGGGTTTTCGATTGATTCAAGGATGCTGGTTCATGCTCTGTATACTGTTAGTTGTTTAAGTGATGAAACGTTTGAAAGAAAGTGTGAATTGTTTCAATCATATGGGTTCACCAAGGTTGAATTTTTTGATATGTTTAAGAAGGCTCCTGGGTTGCTTAGAGTATCGGAGTCGAAACTGAAATTAGGGATTGATTTTCTTCTGAACACGGTTAAGTTTGACAAGCAAGTGTTGGTTCGTCGGCCCACGTGTTTGATGCTTAGCGTGGAGGAAAGACTGATTCCTAGGTACAAAGTTTTAAATCTTATGATGTCAAAAAGGATTTTGAAGAAAATGCCTAAGTTTTCTAATGTCATTTGGTTGCCTGAAGATGTGTTTTTAGAGAAATATATTTCTAAAAACAGAGATTATGCTGAGGAGTTGTTGTGGCTTACAAGAGTGGCAATTTGATTTTGCAGAATGAATGAAACACAAATTTAGGGTAGTGGTCTTTTGATTCAGATTGACAGAATACAATTTAGAAGTGCAAAATATAGTGATCGATTTTAGCGCGATCTCCAGAGTTGTGCAGGTTATTTTGAGTGATAGTTGCAAAAAAAATCTTAGCTGGAGTTTCTGCAGATTACCTTTGTAAAATTTTGAGTGTTCTGCAGATATTCGTGTTAGGGTTTTAGCTACAAATGGGGAATTTTGTTCATTTTGGATTTGTTGCTAACCCGTTTTGTTATAAAGATTTAGATGGCGTACCAATGAATCAACTTTAAACACAAATGATGTGTATTTGGTTCGTTGTGTTTATGACACAATGCTCCTATGACTTTATCTGCAGCTGATTGAAAGTCGTTCCTCTTGATGAATGATAGAAATTATACCATTCATAAGTATGGCCATTACTTTGCAGGGAGTTGAGTTTTTAGTAAGTAATTCTGAAGTCAGTCAAATGTTATAGTCGAAAAGTCAAATCTTGGTCAAATTGGGGTGAAATACTGCAAATTTTCTGTATTATGAACTGTGTATTGCTCATAGAGCCAAAAGGTTGAGGACTAATAAACTGTTTTGGGTATCTAAAGTCATCGTTTTGTAGGTCTCTTTTAGCTCAGTAAAAACTTGCTTGTAACCTAGCTTGATCTACTTGACTTGTATAAACATCCGAGTCGAGTTTGAGCTAAATAAATTTTCAATTATGGGACATACCATGAATGTTGATGGTTTTGTCTTTTCTTTATTACTTGTTTTATACAAGGAAAAGGCCAACTTTTGACTCTCCATATGTTCAAACGACATGTTCCGCAGAATTTCCTACACTCAGTAATAACAAAACTATAACTTACGATCAAACACTTCGACTCCGGTAACAAGCAAAGAGAGGAGGGTTATAAAATGTTATCAATCATCTCAAACTGAAAATAGTTCAAGTCCATCCTCAAAACATAACATATATATATGAAACACACCTCAAGCTGAATAAAATGAACAATTTTCTCAAGTGTTAGCTTCTAACATTTTGGCATCTAAACAACATTTTACTCTTGTTTTCTACTTTCGAAAAGAACATGAAACCGGAGAAAACATTATACAACACAAAGAATTATAATATAAAAAACTATATAACTCAACTCCACTTGGTTTATTAACATCCAGCTGCCTTTAAAAACTTGTCATATGGGCTCGAAGGTGGAAGCCTAAAAGAATGTTGTTGAGTGAACTCTTTTGTACAAGATATGGGTTGATCATGCATGTCACCATTTGTTAATAATTTGACATCTTCTGGGAACTCTGTTTTCTGTATAAACGTCGAACAAAAACATGATATTGTTAAGCTCACTTTCTATGGTTGACTTTTGACATACTAAATGGGAACCCTTGTAACTTCAAGTTTGATAAGAATCATTGTGGATATGTAGAAAGACATGATAACTGTTTAAAATCTATAAAAAGAGTATTATAAGATTTCAAGTTGGAATTACCTGGACATCAACATAAATTTGTTTGCAACTAGTAGGTTTGACTAATGAGAAAATGTTTATGTGAAGAAAATTTACTTACAAGTCCGAAATAATGGAAACTTCTTTTAAACAAAAAAATTGAATGTCGCATCAGATGCCATGTGACATACACATGCAATAAATGACAAATAAGATGCAAGGTCAATAATTTTTGAAAAATCAGCAAAAAAGGGACCTGATTTGTTGTTACAATCGGAAATAATTGGTTTCGAAAATCATTACTAGAATGTAAGTTGTTTACCGTTTGTTAGACTATGTAGGCTCTATTATTGCTATTTACTTAATTTTCCTAATTGTCTAGGGTATCTAAGTGTAATACTGTAACTAGTATATCTTTACAAAAATTTTACAAATGATCAAATAGCTGATATCTTTACAAAGCCTTTATCTTCTCAAAAATTTGAGTTTCTCAGATCCAAGTTGCAGATTGCTAACCACCCTGAACTTACGGGGGAATATTAGACTATGTCGGCTCTATTATTGCTATTTACTTAATATTTTTAATTGTTTAGGGTATCTAAGTGTAATTAGTATATCTATATATATTGAGGTGTAATTCTTCTATTATTCAACAATACGAAACCTATTTTATATTCTGATTCTGTTTTGCACATGATTTAGAGTTCTTTGCTAGAATAAGGGCACGTAAAGTCATTTCTCTTTTATGCAGTCTACCCTAAATTAAAGTAATTTTCCTTTAGCAGAAAAGCAGTAGTTATAAGATAAAACGGTGACAAGAGTAATAAGTATACAGTTCAAGAACTGAATTAAGATTCTTACGGAGTTTGATGTGATTAGGCTTTTATTTTCTTGTTCACCCGATATAATTATAGTCATGCAATCTTGTTGCTTCTTAAAACTCTGAAGCACAGACATCTTTTGTTGTTTTCCCGTTACCAAAGCCTCACATTGATCTTTGACTTGGTCATATGGCACAGGAGTTGAGGAAACGGGGAAGCTTGCAACCTGTCGGGCTGTTTCCAGTACCTGTCAATGGCACAATGCAACTCTTTTACTCATTTTATTTTCTGATTGGAAGTTATAGTAAATATTGATAGTTAAGGTGTTTCGATGGCAAGAATTGCTTAAGGATATAAAAAAAAAGAATTAGTTGTTTGGAACATTTTTGAGTATTTTAAGCAACAGTAACATGGCAAAAAAGTATTGTTTTAAATATAATTAGAATACTGAATATCTATGTTCAAAACAAATCACCCTCCCCAAACCCTACTTTATGAGTGAGATTTTAGCTGGCCATGTTTCTAGTGTATGAGTGAGATTTTTGCTAGGTATGCTTGTTTGCAAAACAAATCAATGCATTTCTGTAACAACTATAATCCATTTTATATACTTGGTACTCTTAATTACCTTTTAACACTTTTCACATATCATGTTGATGAAAGTGATAATGTTAGGTAAAACTACAAGGATAAACAAGTACAAATACTTTTTACTTTTACTTAAGTAATCAGCTTTGTTGCAGTTGGTATGAAAATAATGGTTCAAAACTGAAAGCAAAATATCAAAACAGGGCATAGAAATAACAAAGGTGAAAGCGCAACATACCGATTCCAATAACTGGTTAACACTCAAAATGTCAAGTGAATTCATGGAGAGAGAATCTTTGCGACCTGATTGGCCTACATATTGTTCTTGAAATGTATCATCATCAGTTTCATCAACATGAGGCATTACCTAAACAAAGCACAGAACATTTTAGCAATACTTTATTGGATTAAAGAAACATCAAATTAGAAATGTTTGAAGAGTTACCTCATCAAAAGCCTGAAACTCTGTTTGGGCAACGGGAGAACATGGCAGTGGTGTCTCCATAAATAATTGTCCACCCAAAGGATATTCGTCATCAGGAGAAAACTCCTGTGAAAGTTGTGCTTTCATATTCAACTGTTCTTCCTGGAGAAATAAAGATAATGGTTACAATTACTCTTATATGCAATTAGATTTGATTGTGGAAACTTAAATAATTTGTTACTAGAAGAAGATTCTTCTTATAGAATTAGTTCGGTGGAAAACTAGGTGAGGCAGGTAACGGATCAAAACATGTGACCCAGAAACACTTTTTATTAGTTCGGATTCATATAAATTATATTTGAACAGTTGAACCGCTTGACCTGTTTAATAGAGGTTATCTTGAACAACAAAAAATAAAAGCTTCATTTACATTTTATGCAATCTGGTTTCCTCCATGATCATTTTAAGGTCCAATTTACTCCTTTTCTCATCTCAATTTAATGGGTCCTCAGCCAATACAAAAAGGGGCGTACCCGGTGCTTCACACGCTTTGCGCATGTGCCGGGGATTGCTCGCAATCTAATGTATACAACCTGATCCTACACTTCGTGCAAGAGGCGTTTCCCACGGCTTGAATCCGCGACTTCACACAAAGCAGCAACAATACCAGTTGCTCTCCTGCCCTCTCCCCAGTCAGTACAAAATAAAAGCAAAACCAACAAATGGATGGACCATTGATATATTTAAGAAGATTCAAAATTTTCTTCTAACAAATCAACTGATGACATGACACCACATTTTATTTCCAAAACAGCTGTTGTGGCAACTTAAATACCCTTTTTGCACATTATAATGTTACTCTACAAGAAATAACTGATGAGGGAGTAAAGTGTAAACACCTCTGATAAATTCTCAAACTTTGGAAGCAAGTGGGTCAGAAGCGTGTCTTTTAACAGTTGATCGTTTAATTCAATTGCAGAGAGTGACTTCAGTGCAGCAGCTTCATCCTTTGGTGATCCATAGAAATTATCTTCACCAGGTTTTGTACAAGTTACCTGCAACTTCATACCTTCATCCATTGCAAGATAAGGATCCATCTGCATATGGACTAACTTTAGCAAATATAATTCGAAAATGGTTTGTAGGGTGGGTTGGTAATTGGTTAAACATTCAAAATGGGTTAGGGTTGACCCAGAAATCTTTTGTTCAAGAAATTAATAAAAAGATCATATCATTTTGACCCAATCCTTATATGGACCAAGTTATTTAGATAGGTGAGAACCTTTATCATGGTAGTGCAATAGCAATATCTATTTCTGTGACAAAATAGAGGTGAGAAAAAACATGAGTAGCAAGAAAAAACAACCAACCGTTTCTTCTGTCAAAATTGCCTTAACAATAGGAATCAGCTCCAAAAGATGGCTTGCGCTTGCAGAAACAATAATCATGCACGATGCCAATGTGAAGAGAGACCTTCTCTGGGATGGTTGGAGACCACCTTTACAGTGTGAAAAACTAATATTAGAAAATTATGATATAGATAATAATTGGGTGAAACATGAACACTGTTGCAGCCAATAAACAATACATGATTATGATTTTAACACATTGAAAATCTTGTGAACAGTGGAATTTAACAAATTGTTTGATTGAATGTAAATCCTATTATCTTACCTTGTTGATCTAAGGAGATGCTTTCAAGGGAAAATGCCAGCTGGAAGCACCGGATTAATGCCATATGATTTGAGTTCTGGAAAAATGTCATGCATAAAGGATTGAGTAAATAGAAGAAAACGAACAAATATAAGATCTTATCTAATTGTTTTAGGTAAAGATCACACCTTTGCTAAAGTAGAAAATAAAGCAAGACTGTATGTCTGTGCCATTGCCTCAAAATTTGCAGGGGTATTTCCTGTCATTGTTGCTTGAACCCAAATTGATGAAAGCACAAGGCTGACTTGATGCCGACTCAGTCGCAAGGAACTTGAGTTCTATGTATTTCAAAACATAGGAAAAAATATAGGATGAAATGTATAAATTCAGAAACAGAAAAGTTAAAATGTGATAACGAAATTTAGAAAAAGTTGCATCATACTGTTTTCCCATCTGGCCAAGATTCGCGGGCATGATTTTCTTTCTCCCCTGAGAAATTTTCATTTGTTGCCTCCCATGAAACCAATGGGAGAATGCCAGATGGCATAAGCACATTAAAGAACACACGATGTGCAAGTATACGTGTTTCATGATCAGGGTGTGACATTGCTAAAAGCAAGTGATGAAACAGAACATCAGGGAATGCCTGTATAGAAGGAATTTAACTATTAGAAATGAAGTGAATTTATGAAATTGCCCTTATAACATGCTGCTAATAACATAATTTGTACTCACCTTTTTGTGGTAGGATATGTTTGGAACAGAACTAATAACTTGTGCAGTTTGATAAAGAGCGGACATGGTTGTTCTAGCTAAAGCAGCACTTGCTGGAATATTCTCGAGCAGTACAGCCATCATATCAAGAATTGGTCCCACATCTCCAACCTACAAACAATCAATTGAAGTAAAGCATTATCAAAGTTATCAATTTATTTGTCAATATATCAAAATAAAGGAACATTAGTTAGAGTCTCACCAAAACTATTTAATAGATGGGGGATTCACCCATTGGTATGCATTAACTAATTGGTTTATATTTTGTTGCCAACGGGTCAGCCAGGTAGAAATTCCGTAAATAGCAATAAATGAAATGGGTCAGGACTGTTTAAAAAATATAATTTAAAACAGTGTATTTTACTCCCTAAAACCTTATATTTATAAATTTAGAAAATTGGATTATTTGTGAAATAATATAATTTTTATAATCATACTTGACACTAGTTAACTAATAAGGTTTGGTCAAAAGATAGTTTCAAGCCAATTCACATTGTAACAAAATATTACAGGTTACTCAACTCACCCATTAACAATTTTTGTAATCATACTATATTGATTAATTACTTGTAAAACTCAAAAAGAAGAAAATAAAACCGTTGGCAGGTGAACACGGCATATATTAATCCACTCTAATACTATACCTTTTTTCTTGAACCCATTTTCACCCGTCCCCCCCCCCTCCCGGTTGAGAAGCTAACTGAAAACATCAAAAGATCAGAGGAATGTTAACAACCTTATGAGAGAGACTTGAGATACAATTTTCCAAAGCACATTGAAGATCAATATAAGAGCTATCAGATCCCAATCTAGGACTTATGGGTTCAGACAAATTTTGTAAGCATTTCCGCAAATGCTTAATAAGATCACTTATTGCACCAACAATGGCACCCGAGACCTGTTGCTTTACATATTGTGACAATTGTGTAGCAACATTTGCAATGTGCGTTTGCATAACTGGCTGTTTAATAACATCCTTGTGATCCAAGTGTTTGACCAAGATTGACAAGAGCTGATGGGATTCATCATCTGTTAAAATGATAAAAAGGTTAGGAAGCTATAGGAGGTGATTGTTTATTAATGTAGGCAGCAAGATAGATGGATCGAGTGGATTGGGTAACGGGTCAAAACAAATTCATGTTAATTATGTTTGCCAAGAAATAACTAGTATTATGACATTAATCTAAAATTTTGGATTGATAGACTTAGGAGGTTCCATGCTTAAAAATAGACTTTGGGCTACTTATAACCCGTTAAATCCATGATGTTGTTTCCCTTTTATAATTTCTTTATTTGGCCCCTTTGTGATAAAATACAACCGAAACAGATCCATTCAAAAGTGAGTCAAAATTTGCACATGTATTTATAGTTAATGGTATATACTTAAAACTGAAAAAAAGAAAAATCTAACCTGATTCCTCTAACACCATCTGCAGATACTTTAAAATAGGAAAAGCCAACCCCTTTTCTGGTAACCAATGTTTTTCAGTGTCGAAGCTATGGAAAAGGGGTTCAAGTACACGTCGTAGAGTTGTTCCCTCTTTTGCCAAGCTGGCCATATTATGCAAACACACTCTGGACCAATAAGAAGGGCTTTTGTGTACATCACTGTAAAAAATGGAAAAAAAAACATTAATATTTAATTATGAGACAAAACTTCTAATCTGTATATATAAATGCACTTACCCCATGGGAACATCTGTTTTGAAGTTAACGACATCTGTGATCATCTTGTTTGTATCCAAGAATGATCCATGGTCAGCGTGTTCTTGCGCATTTTCTTGGTTCTTTGGAATGTCCATCAAATTATCCAAGGTTACTGACACAATCTTTAAAAAAAATATTCAAATCAACAAAAGTTACAATATTTGTGAAGAGATTTAGGTCAAAAATCAAATATGAAACCACCATGCTTCATACATTGTCAAAGTCCAGAGAGATATGAGATTGCTCGCCCATAAACCGCACCTATACAAGTAAAAAGATCAAAACCAATATGAGATAATGAAGTCAGTTACAATATCAACCTGATATTTTAGACTATTATATTAAGAAATACCATGCATTCATAATACATTACATGATGTTCCAAAAATACGAAACCTAAAGAGGAAAATGAGTACTCTTTTCACTAGATTCTCAACCATCACAAATATAACTGGAAACGAATATGTAATTAGTAACTTAATGCGCATATAATAGACCCTATTGAGATGAAGGTAGTGTCAAACAATGTTTACCATGACAGCCAAAACTTGAAGTCCTGCTGACCTCAACCGTAATGCTCTTTCATCATCTCCTACTTCTTGAGCCAGTTCACAAAGTTTTGGAATGAGACCTTCTAAGTTGAACATGTATGTACTATCCACCTGTATTTTAAAAGGTTGCTTAATTTAATCTTCAATAAATCTACTTTCTTTTTTTCTTTTAATTTATTCATTCATTACATCAAACTAGAGGTCGCAATTTCAACACATTTTTAAATGGATTATTTGGGTTATGTTTTATCTCTAACAGCTCTAACAAAGTAAACCTAAAAGATAGCATCAAAGGATGCATGTCGAATGGGTAAAATGCATCAAAGCGTACCCAAAGTATATATTTTAATGCATAAAACTTCCTAAATCTTTATACAATAAAAAAAAAGTTAGATTACAATTGTAATAATATAATATTTGCAATCATAGTTTGACGCGCTAGTAGTTTATAAGCAAATCTAAAAAAATTGGACAAAGGGTCACCCTAACACAACCAAACCATAAAAAGTTGACTTCCCGGATGAGCTACATTTGTGTGATTCTGGCTCCATGATATATTTTAATTACTACCAGCCATTAAAAGCAAAAACTACCTGATTATTTATGAAGCTGACAAGAGTCTGGCAAGCAATAATTTGCATTTCATCATGCTCGGTTTGATCTAAAAGGGTCCGAACAATTCCCAACAAACTACTGCCAAAAAGCGGCCTGCGAATGTATAAGATAAAAGAAACGAAGAAGTAATTCAGTCAAATAGGCCTTAAGCAGCAAATAAAGGTCAAAATTTATCAAGGACGGACTGACAGCTAATTATCTTTAAAAAAAACTACAAATGACGTATGGTATTCCAAATTGAACTTACATCTGCTCCTTACATGAGGATGGCATTTTCCCGTAAACAAGGGTAGCAGTTTTTACAGTGACAAAGTTTTTATTACGCAACTCCTTGTAAAACTTCTGCTCTAAGTAATCAGTAATCTGTATGGAAGAATTTATCAAGCAAAATAAACTATTAATAAATTGATGTGAACCCTTTCAAGGTGTCATACTGTAACACCAATGTTTTATAAAATAATGAAATGGTAACATGTTAATTCAGATGAGTAATATAAGCCTTGCCTTGGGTATACGTAAGGGATTTTTACAAGCATATTCACAAAGCTTCCCAATCTTCCGATCATTTGGCTCAGCATCCTGCCATTTGAAATTGATCAATAATCAGAATCCTTACAAATTGTCCTATTCCAAATAGAAGTATTTACACCACAACAAATATTAGTTTGATGATGCCAAAAAAACATATAACCATCAAGGGTATATTATAAGTTTATAACATTAAATTAGACAATTGTGCACAAAACTGAAAACCTGGAGACTAGGGATTCGATCAGATTAAACTATTTCCAACATAATTCAACTTGATTGATGTAAATTGACACCATAAAACTCATAATCATCACCTGAGACCGAGGAAATATCTCTGCGAGTAGCTTCTTATACCGTTTCACCGGCTGTCTTGACCTTGCCCTCATTGAAGGACAGAATATACAGAGGTTACTACAGACAGGCAACACCCGTCTTGACATAACCCCCATTTTCACAAAACTTTAAGGTTCTACACAATCAACTGCCCCAATATACAAGATCACACAAATTGAAGTCAATTCACCTGCTAAATTCAACAACACAGTTCAAAATCCAATCGAATTGAAGGGTAAAACAAACTAAACTAAACCCCAACTAATGATGAATCAATCGTACCCACCAATGCAATCTAATCGCAAGATCGAACAACAGCGGAAGCTTCTGATCTCGATCTGGAAAAAACTGAAATCAGATATATTATTGAAATTCATCAAAAGGGTATGATCAAAAGTGAAAGTAACGTTACTGGTATCAATCTTTATCGACTTTAATGCCCAAAAACTAAAGAAACTGAAAGGATCATCAATAATTACCTAAATTTGCATTCTGAAAACGTGGGTCGGTGGGGATGATGCAGAATGTTGTAATCTCCTCCTCCTTGCGATGATTTTAACTTCGATTGATGCAATAATCATGCCACTTTTGGGAGTAAATTCCAATGCCCTGTGTGCGAGGGAATATGAGTTTATTAATTGTGTGTCACGATTATCTTGTTTGATTGCAAGCTGTACTATAAATGTTATTCGGCCTGATTCTACAAGGTAAAGTTCAAGTAAATGACAAAATCAGTCCCTTAACTGTCCAAAAATAGTTTTTTATTGCATGTTGGTGCCACTTTAAATAATAAAGAAACATGTTACTAAAAATCTCACTAGATAGCATGTTATGAGATCGGAACAAACATTACCTCTATATTACAGATATTGGGAATGAGACCAAACGTTTGAGCAATTGTTTGGTTGATCTTTTATGATTTTGGGTTATTGGTTCGAGATGTGAGAATCATTGTCATAAACAAAATGTATGGTGCGTTTGTGTACATTAAATTGTGAGGCAGTACTGTTTCTCACCGGACCCTGCGTAAACTGAAAATATATTAAGAAACAAATATTTTAAAAACATAGAATAAAAGGGAAAAAATTAAACTAATAAGATTATTGTAATAATAAAATAATATAATATTTTAAAAAGTAGTGTCATAGAAAATAAAATAAATAAGCGTTTATAGTTTTATTTTAAGAAATTATTTTCTCTAACTGGAATTACAAAATCTAATCATTAGCGGTACATATTATACGCAAATATCTTTAACTACTTATGTGAATTATAATTATGTCAAGTTTACGTTAGAATTCATCATGCGAGTAAATAACAAAAATTATATGAAGATAATGACTTAATTTTTATGAAGATAATGACTTTTGAAAGTATCGTTACGTTTGTTGCTTTAAAAATACCAATTCTAATTTCGGACTTGATAAAAAAAGATCTCTTTTAATACGTTAATTTATATAAAAAGTTTTATTGTAATTGTAATTTTACTAGATGTAATAAAATAGTGTCCTAGGCTAAAATATCGTATTAGTCGTTGTATGTTTAATGTTCATGTGGGGTTGGTTAAATCACAAACATATTAGATTGACTTTGGGTCGCTGATATTTTCGCTTACGACATTTGGTGTTTATTATGTAGTGACACCTAATATAGAAAAATCAATTGATTATGTCTGGTATATGAAAAATAAAAATTCAGAAAGTTTATTTTAGTATCTAAATTTGTATCAGGGGTGATTAAAAAATGAATATTATATTTTGAACGATTAAATCACCTTCTATATAAAAATCACAATAAACGTTATACTTCGTAACATAAGGAGAAATGTAAAATGGATAACCCTAGCATTTTTTAATAAATAAATGTTATAATAAACATTAGGCTGCAGGTATTCAAATGTCTAGGATGGTTGTCTCCTTCAAATAACTATTTAACTACGAATCTGAAAATTTGAATATCAATAGTCCGGATAGCCGAGTTTTTTGACAGCTCGGCTTTGAAGTTTCGAAGTTTCGTTTTGATGTTTAGATTCGTATCTTTTTCGCATGCACATATGCGTATGTAATAAAAAGCAGATAGATACACATGTGTAAGTAACAAAAAAGCTTACATGTTTTAACTCAAGTGGTGAACAGGACAAAAACAACAACATAGAAAAAAACAAACAACTCTTAATGCTAGTAAAGGCAAGACATGTGAATGTTGACTTTTATTTAGTGAGAGATAAAGACAGATGAAGAAAATTTTCTTATGTAGTTTACATTGACAAACGATTGACCTCTTAGCAAGTTTACATAACCGTATATGTTTGGAAAATTTGTCCATTAATGATTCAATGTACAATGTGTAACCTGATATTAACTTGTGGGAAAACACTAAAGTAGTTATGTTCTCACGTGTCATTATCACTATTATAGTTATGTTCCTGTATGTTATTATCATAGTCTCTATGGTATTCATGTGTAACGTTTAATGATATTTTTACGCAATATCTACTACTACATATAAAGATCAATTTAGTCGCACAATGAACAAAATCAACATACAATAAATATATTTCGTGGGTTTAACTTCAAGAGTAATACTCACATAAACACTTCTCACATGTTCAATGTAATCCTTTAGACAATTATAGGTTGTTTAAATCTTTAGATCATTCAAAAACCATCAGAAGCACACATTTTTATGACCGCAAAAACCTTTTGATACTTCTTATTGAACATTAACATATAAATAAAGCTCATACTAACAAATTAAGAAAAAGAAAAAAAATGATGTGCACAAAAAGCCAAACCATACGGTATTACATGTAAGCAAACATCTATATATATATACACATACACACACATCCTTCATGTTTTAAAACCTTGTATATTTTTCTAAACTCATCTTGAAAAAAAGTTTAAAAACGACCCAACATTATAATTATAAATTTAATATTTAGTGGTATTTATATGCATACTAAGTAGAAAAATAAACTTGTTACGAGTTCAAGATTCCAAGTCTAAAAAGATCTCGATACATCAAATAATATCATAACCACTTGAACGATTCACACACGTTGTCATACCAAAATTCTTTGGTCACACACTTCACGAATCCTCTAAATACACTATTTCCATAAACCCTTTTTTTTACCACCAAAGACCAAAATCAGCCTACTGATACCGAACAAACACAAATCAATCAACAATCATCAACAATCTGTTTAGTTGTTGGATTGTTCGTGAATCCTTTCGATTGTTATGAATCATCGTCTACTTCGATCGAATCAGAAGTCAAAACGAAGGAAACATGGGGCATAGCTCGAAGAAGAAGAAGCGCGGTGGCACAGGGCGGCGAAGGTCCAACGATCGCACTTCAGTCGACGGCGTAGGTGGCGAACTTCTGTCGGACGAACTTACAGCTGTGTGAGTAATTTTGTTATGTAATGATGATGATAAATGATGATGACACTGTTATTGTAATTTGGAAGTCGATTTGATTTTCTGAACTCGTGATCTCAGATTTTTATGATTATTAACTTATCGTGTAGCGGTGGCTTCATTCTCCATTGAATAGTCTAACATTTGAGATTGAAGTTGATATGATTGTTTGTAGTTACAGAGAGGAAATCTAGGCTTACATTGGAATGTTGAATTTCTGCTGCATATAAGAGCCTTTTGATGTGTATAGTTATCATATTGGATTTGGAACATAATGTGCTTGAACTGTTAAGTCAGGAAGCCAGATTTGGTTAAACGAGAGTGCATGAGTACCTCTGTTGTAATTATGGATATATGGATGCATCTCTGAACAAATGTAGCCATTCATTTTTGGTCAATTAACGGTTTCATTTGGTAGTGTGTTTATGTGTTAGGAGAAGGGGAGATGTGACTGTAAGTCTACTTACTTGTGAGGAGAAACGAAGTTGGGACCACAAATTGAAAACAGACTAAGGGTATAAGTGGATTGAAGTTGTTTTATGTTAATTGTTAAATACATGGGGACCAACATTTAGCTAAATACGAGTAACATTGCTGGCTAAGTCTATATTGACCACTTTATGAGCAACGATACGTTTTTCTTTTATTTTTGGAATCAAGGGTGTATTAGCTTTATTGTTGTCTCAACATATATTGCTTTTTAGGCGTGCTATATTTCAAGAAGACTGTGATGTTGTTTCAGAATCTCCACCCCAAATCAAGATCAAGCTAAGGTTTGTGAAAATCAAAAACTAGCTAACTAACTTGAGACCAGTTGTTGTGTTTCCTATTTTAAGATTTCACCGAATAAATTTACAGGCCGTACTCGCAAGATTCAGGCTATGATGATTTTGATGCTCCTGCTATTCTTTCAGTAAGGTTGATTTGTTTATCCTTATCTTATTACCATCTTGCGATGATGACATTTGTTAATCACATTTTTGTTTTTCATGATCTTGGTTATTAGGTTTTTGCCTGGATACCCTTACAAGTGTCCAAAGCTGCTGATAATACCAGAAAAAGGGTTATCAAAATCTGATGCAGATAATCTTTTGGCCTTGCTTCATGACCAAGTAAGAGCTGACTAGTATATTGTCAACATTCTTTGTAATCCTTTCAGTAACCACACATAATTTGTTATTTTTCATACTTTAAGTCCTACAAGTTGACATTATACCGATGAAAAAGGGTTAACTAATGCGCACTATACAGATAAAAATCAGGTCACTTGTTTTTGCCTACAAAATTATTTTATTATTGGGTATTAAGAAATCAATTGACTGCCTATGCAGGCCAATTTAAATGCACGAGAAGGACGTGTGATGATTTATAACTTGGTAGAGGCTGCACAAGAATTCTTGTCTGAAGTTGTCACAATAGAGGAACCACATGTAAGTGTAATTACTGTCCATCTTTTACATATGTTTGTGCTTATTGCAGCAAAATCACACACAATTTTTGGCGTTTTCTAAGTATAAGATTTGTAAAAGGCATGTGTTTGATGATAGATTGCTGTACAAATTCACATTATTTTTACAATTAATTTATGAAGTTACGTTTGGTTTAGTCAAATTCCACCAACACCATTTTATTGGGGATAAAAGTCAGGCGAATTAGGAGTATTTATGAAACTATCAACCACACATTTGAGAAATTTTTTGTGAATGTAAGAAATTTCAACAAGATTGGGCTTTTGATGTAGGAACGAAAGAAGAGAATTTTAATGATGAGATCTCTTTATAAAAATCTACTTGCCTTATATAATATGAATAAAGTCAAAATAGTATATGTGACCACAAACAACTTTATGTAACGAAGGCCTCAAGGCCCCAAACATCTGGTGAATAAACCAATTCGAATTAATTATTACATGTGAAGGCTGCTCAAATGTGTAAGGCACAATTGTGTTGTGTCCCATCGAGAAAATTTGTTTCTGGAAAGCGGACGGGGCAATTCCACAAGATTACTTATGATCGGGTTAACTTCAGCTATTTTTATCTCAATCAGGTCATATGTATTTAGAAAGGGTTGAATGTTTCGCGAAGTGTATCTTCAGTTCATACAACCTTCTAAATCACTTTTATTATGAAGATACAGATTATCACAGTAATATTGTATTTTAATCACATATCTATTCTAGTGCATTTATTATCTAGTTCAAATATGAATTCCTAGATGAATTTTTCGGTCAACCAGACCCACACTAAAAATGACATGACGGGAATCTGTTCAGATTATTTTTTATTTCTTTTTCTTTGTCAGTTATCTCGAAAGAATGTTGCGGTTTCATGTGACAGGCCTACCAAGGGGCCTTTTGTATTTGGTTTTCTAGATCTTTTTATAGGCTCTGGGGAGTCATGGCACTGGGGACTTTCAGTCGAGGAGAGCAACAGTACAATCATTGCCTTAAATGACCTGCACAATGGTGATCAACCTTCATTGGAGAAAGTCAACCCAACAATGAAGATGGGGGCGGTTGATGGTGGCCCACCTAAAGTCAAATCTAATGAAAGACTTGATACTCTGGAAGAAGAGAGTAAGAGTATTGATACTCTTGCATCACAATCTGCGGAATCGTTGGAGAATGTTAGCATTGGTGACGTAAGAGAACACCTAGTGTTTTTGTATTATAAGTTTTATCATGCTTCTTTTTCTAGTATTTCTAGAGGGTGGATAAATGGGCTGGTCAAAACAAGTTAATTTTGTAGCGTTGACATGCAACACTTTTTGTCCAGAAACAATAACTAGCTTGTTAACTAAGATGACAATTATCTATATTATTATAGTATTAGCCTAAATTTTTAGTGAAATCAATTAGGAGCTTTATGCTTAAAAATGATACTTTAGCAAACTTTTGACTTGTTCAACCTATTTGACTCGTTTCCTTTAACCATTATTACTGCATTCGTCAAATTATCTTGGCTTTAGAATTTTATTCTTAAAGTTTAATAATTTATGTCATGGGTAATTTGTTGTTATTCTTGTATCATACTTTTCTTTCTAATAATTAATAACATCACTAATGCAAAACTGCACAGGATTATTCTCTGGCGGAGGATTCAGAAGAAGAAACTGATTATGATGAAATCAGAAGTGATAATTCAGAATCAGCATCATCTGCATCAGTGGATCATCATCAAATTTCACATACTGCTGAGAGAGATTTGATTTTGGTATTATTTCACCTTTTCTATTACTGATTTTTATATTAAAACTTATATAAGAACTAAGACTGAAACTTTTAGGCCCATTTGCTGCGACTTGCTTGTGGTTCTAAAGGTCCACTTGCTGATGCCTTAACCGATGTAACATCAGAGTTGGTTAACCTAGGGGTATGTTGCATTCACTTTAGTTTTTATTACATGTGGCAAAATGGGCAGGTTTGGTATCAGGTCGAAATGGTATATTCTTTTTAATAAGGGTGAGGGTCTGGTTAACCTGCCAACACTGTTAGTACTGATTTTTCTTGAATTCCAAAAATAATTAATATACACTTTTTTTGAACAGAGAATTTCTTTAATCTTGTGGGACTTGAACCTAAGGCCTTCAAATCTAGGTGCTCCAAGAGGCTTTGCCTCTGTCACTAGGTCACCAACCCCAGTAGTAAATAGTTAATGTATTAATTATAATTACAAAAGCTATTTTGTTGAATTTAAATAAAGTGTTGTATCTGAATAAAGTGATTTAGGATGTTAATTTTGAAGCAAGTGTGGATAATGTATATTCTAATATTCCAAATTACATAAGTCGGTCAAAATTGTCATATCTTGTTCTATTTATATCACATGAACACATTTCTGATTGATAGGTTAATGGTGTTTTTAGATTGTTTCAGATCGGGTGGCAAATTTAGCAACAGATTCATCTTCACTTTTTGACGTCAAGTTTAGTCATGCCTTTGAAAAACGCTTGGTTAGTGCTTTTTGGTTCTTTTGTTGTATTTTTTTTTCCAACTTTTTTAATGTTATGTAAAAAGAATCACTTTCTTCTATTCACAAAATAGGTAGCCTCAAAAATACCTCATTTTTGGAAAACTGCCTTTGATTCCAAAGGACAACATACCTCACCTACATTAAGCTCTCGGTATTTGAATGATTTTGAGGAGCTTCAGCCTATTGGTGAGTGCTCATTATGCATTAGTGCAATTTGCTGAAGTACATATCTTGGTTACATATTTACGAGTCTACCACCAAATAGAAGTATTACTCTTTTGATGCTTTTTGTTGTGATACGTGTCAGGTCATGGTGGATTTGGCCATGTTGTGTTATGCAAGAATAAGCTGGATGGAAGACAATATGCTGTTAAAAAGATTCGACTAAAGGACAAAAGTCAACCTATAGATGACAGAATCTTGAGGTAACGTTTTCTAATTACCATCTGAAAAAAGCAAACTAAAATCACCTAAATCCCTTTAGGGAAATACATCATGTTTAGTTTAGTAGCTCAACATCGTTCTCTAATTCTCAAATGTGAATTGGAAACCCTTCACGAATTGAATGGTAACATTCTTCAAAAGTTGAATATTATAGAACACAAATTAATTAATGTCTATATTCTTCATTTGCCATTATTTTGAGGTACTTAGAGAAGTAGCCACTCTTTCCCGATTGCAGCACCAACACGTTGTACGCTACTATCAGGTAAGTTTCTATGCTTTGGCTTTTCTGTTGTTCACAATGAATTAAAGGTAGAAAAATGGGCAGGGCGGGCAGGGTCAATATGGGTAACTTTTTGTTACGGGTCAAACTACAATTTTTTTCCTGTTCAGTATGATTATGGGAATTATATCGTTTCCATAATACTCTTATCTTTAAAAAAAATGATTTAGGTGGTTTTATGAATGGAAATGAACTTTAGGTGACTTTTAACTCCTCTGACCCATTTCTTTTAAGCTACATTTTGTTATTTGATTTGTTTGACTCTTTAGAAATAAGGCATAACTGGAATAGACATAACCACAAGTAAATGGGTAGAAATGATATTGTTGTATATATTACCATAGTAAGAGCATTTTGTAAATCATGGTCACACAATTAGCTTTTGAATGTAACTCATATTTATTTGGTAAAAAATTTCAGGCATGGTTTGAAACAGGAGATGCTGGTTGTTATGGCGATACCACCGGGGGTTCTAGGACTGCAGCTAGCTCTAGTTTCAGTTACATAGATCATAGTTCAACAGATGTCGTAGGGCAAGACAACAAAGTTGGAACATACCTCTACATTCAAATGGAATACTGTCCAAGGTTACCTTCAAGTTTTTATTTATTTCAAACTAAAAGAATTGTGCCATTGTTTTCAGAAAATGAGTTTTGTTTTATGGGTTTGTATGTGGAGGCCACCCAAGTGTTAATTTTTTTCCATTAAGGCCACCCATGCATTTTTAACTATCACATGGGACACCCAGTATGTTTCTCGTGTCACTTATACCAGGTTTGACCATATACACGTAAATGATGAATTTGACTTATGTTTTTCTAAAATTTCAAAATTCTATATTTGATGAGGTGTCAATTTATTAGATGTTTAAATCGTTGTTTTTTCAAAAGAACTTGAGGGCATTTTGTCAATTGGTGTGTTTTTGGTTGAAGTTTTTATGACACAAGATACATACTTGGCCACTTGGGTAGTTGGTGGCTTATAGGAAAAAAGTTGAATATACAAGATACATCCTTCTTATATTGTTTGTTTCAAAATTCATAATATACTTGTGGTTTTTTTCTTCTTATTTTGTTGTGTTGATAAAGGACTCTTCGGCAAATGTTTGAATCTTATAGTCATTTTGATAAGAAATTGGCGTGGCACTTGTTTCGTCAAATTGTAGAAGGCCTGGCCCACATACATGGTCAAGGAATTATTCATCGTGACCTGACTCCAAATAATATTTTCTTTGATGCTCGCAATGATATTAAAATTGGGGATTTTGGTCTTGGTAAGTTACAATACTTTGAATACCATATTAATAATGTTCTATTTTTTCACAGATAACTCTTATACATGCCATTAATTATGGCTTTTTGCAATACAATTTTGTCATGTGCTTTCTAGATAATGTATCATCATTCTAAATAGTTATAGTGTCAACATGATTACATATGTCATAATAACTAATTTTTTAAATAAATGATTTAAGTTTGTATGTATTAAAGTCCACTCCATTGGCCTGTTACCTTTTAAGCAATTTTCTTTTATTTTATTTGTTTGACCGATTAGATATAAGTATAACCGAATCAACCTATTTATAAGTAAATTGATTGAAAGTGCCACCTCTATGATTAATATATCTCCATTTTCTGTATCAGCTAAGTTCCTGAAGCTGGAGCAGTTGGATCAGGATTTTGATCCTGCCGAAACAACTGGAGTGTCAGTTGATGGAACTGGTCAAATTGGTACTTATTTTTATACTGCACCAGAAATCGAGCAGCGATGGCCAAAAATTAATGAGAAAGTGAGTACATATAATAATTTATGCATTTTCTTAGGGCCAAAAATGACCTAAAAGGTTACTTTTATTCTCCATAGATCATTATTTAAATTGATGTATCAGTTAAGTCTTCCAATCATTTTGTTCAGTTACTAGAATATTGTTGAAATATACATTTTTTTGTAATCATATTTGCACACTATTATTTATAAGAAAAATTGAAAATTTTCGACAAAAAGTGATTATGGTCAATCCAATCTAATCCTCATCGACAATTACTCATCTGACCTGCACCAGTTTGTACTAGTTATTCAACCCGCCCAACCAGCTCATTTTGCCGCCTTTACTTCTAACCATATAAATTTCGGTTAAACCTTTCAAATTATATTAATCTTGAAATAAAATTACTTTGGAATCATATTTGACACACTATTATCTTTAAATTTTTTAGATTTTGGGTAAAATGTTTTTCGTGTCCTTTAGCCAAGTACCCAACCAAAAAATTTCGACTCATATTTTTTTACCTGTTTTGACATGGACCTAGACCCAGCATGCCCTACCCACCTGTTCTACCACGTCTACTTAGTACTTTGGTGGCCAAAGTTTCTGTTTTATGCGTATCATGGCTCGTTCATTCATTTGTTTATTCATGTTCTTCAGGCTGATATGTATAGCCTAGGAATTGTATTTCTTGAGCTCTGGCATCCCTTTAGCACTGGAATGGAAAGACATCTTGTTCTTTCTGACTTAAAAAAGAAGGGAGAACTTCCATCGGAGTGGGTTGCTGAGTTCCCAGAACAAGCGGTTTTATTACGTCGCATGATGTCATCAAGCCCATCTGACCGCCCATCAGCCACTGAACTCCTCCAACATGCTTTTCCTCCAAGAATGGAATCAGAGTTGTTGGACAGTAAGTAATTAGTACAGTGAAACCTTGATAAATGGATATCCTCAGGACTAGAAAAAAGTTTTTCATTGGGATTATTTATATATTTATTATGATAACAAATCAGGACCGGAGAAACTTATACATCTGGTGAGGTTATTCATATATCAAGACTATAGTGTAGGTTTTTACAATTTTTAATAAATAATTATAGTTCTATGATAATAGTTAATACTAAGATGACCCACACTGCGTGACCTGAATTTGTTTTGACTTGCTAACCGACCTGACAATGTTTAGATGTTTTTATGAACAAAAATTTCATGCGTGTCAATTTTCAATTGTTTTTGTTGTAGGCCCTTGACTCCTTGTGTGATATTCATAAGCTTGCCATTATTTTGCAGATATCTTACGAACAATGCATAATTCTGAGGACACCAGCATTTATGATAAAGTTGTGAATGCTATATTTAGTGAAGAGATATTAAGCGCTAAAGTCCAAGATAATGATACTGAAACACCAATATTAGGGGGAAATGACACCTCATCTATACAACATACAGATTTAGACACTGAAATTCGTGATCTGATTTGGGAGGTATCTGCCGCAGTGTTCAGGTTACATTGTGCGAAGCGTTTGGAAATAATTCCAATGCGTTTGCTAGGAGACTCTATACGGTTTAATAGGTATAATAATATATGTTTTTTTTATATCAATTTTTGAATATTTTCCCAGTTACTTTCATGCATGCTGTACGTGGCAGATATGATCCATTTACTTATAATTGGTTGATCTAAGTTGTGTTTTACCTCAAATGGGTCAATTAGAAGCTTTAAATAATTTGGGAATGTGTCAAAGGTTGAAACTGAAAGTCACCCTGACTTTATCATAAACACACACAGCCTATTTAAGTCGTTTTATTAAAAAAATCAACATGATCCTACATATTTAAAGACTAAAAAAAGTGTTTGCAGGCCAATCTATATACACTGTGAGTGATCTGTTTCAGTACGCACTCATTTTGATGTGTAACTAGACCTGCCCATCTTGCTATCACTATAGTATGCGTACATTGGTGATAACCTTTTGTTGGTTTTGCCTTTTGTGCTATATGTAGATTTTAGTTGCACATGACACCTCGTGATATTTACCTGATAATTTTCTATGTGTTAAGGAATACTGTTAAGCTTTTGACACATGGTGGAGACATGTTAGAACTCTGCCATGAGCTGCGTTTGCCCTTTATCAATTGGGTTGTTCTAAACCAGGTATGGATCTTCACTTTTATAAACTACCATCAGATCAAAAAGATTTTCTGAATATATGCATGCCTGATGAAAGCATGAGTCTTTCATTTGCTAAGAATATAACATTTTTAGAAACTTTGGCAGACAATAAGTAATTTAATGTGCATTGATTTGGAAAGAATTATGTTTCTTGGGAATAACTACTAATAGCACTAATAGTAACCTTGATATTTTAGAGTTATAGATAAGGCATTAAAACAATAATAGTAACTAATTATGTAGTTGTATAATATGTTTGAACAATTGATTTTACTTTATATTTGTTGGCTATATGCTATAACAAACAAACATACCCTGTGAACTCCCACTCAACGACTCAACGGGTAGGGATTGGGGAGGGTGAAAATGTGAAATCAAAGCAAACCTTACCTCTATTCCATGGAATAGAGAGGCTGCACCAAACTTGGGCTCATTAAAACCTATTTTAAATCATAATATCATAAACATACACGACAACTAATATCATAACACAACAAATATCATGACATCATAACAGAAACTTATTAAAATAAATTCCTAAGGCTAAAGAAGTTAAGACTAAAGGCACAGTCTAACCCCTAAAGGCATATCTTAGACTAAGGGCAATACTAGAAAGTAGCTAAAACTGAAACCTATGACTAAAGGCACCCTAGGAAGTATCTAACGTTGTCACTTAGGCCTAGAAGCTCATCTAGAAAGGCGTTTTAATAAATAAGTGGTTTTTAGCCCTGAAATGGATGAAACAGATAAGATGCATGCTGTTGGTTTCATTTTTGTGGATACCTATTAATAATCTCATCAATTTTTATGGTCATTTGTGGCATTTATAGATGTTGCAAATAGTTGTTATGCTCTGTTATTGTCATGTTTGTTTATTTGTTGCAGAAATCATCTTTCAAACGATTCGAAATATGTTATGTATATCGTAGACCAATTGGCCATTCCCCACCTAATCGCTATCTCCAGGTAATTTTTTTTATTTGTCATTTATTGCTTTGATGATGAAATCAAGATGTTAAGGTAGTTCTACGAGGTAATGTGACTTTCATATATGCAGGGTGACTTTGATGTTATTGGAGGTGCTTCAGCACTCACAGAGGCTGAGGTTATCAAGGTATTGGGTTCTTTTAGAGATGAATGTTCACAAATTACAAAATTAGAAATCAAGGATAATTCAATCGAGATAGTGGTTGAGATTATGCATGTTTATCTTTATATATTAAATGACCGAGCATATAAGTAAATTTTGTCTCTTTGATTATTGTGTGAACTAAGAGATGATATCTGTAGTTTGTTGGCTTGATTTAAACTCTGCATATTATAGCATGTGACTTTATCTTTGTGGGCTAGAGGTAAGGTTTGCACTCATCTCACCCTTCCAGACCCTACTCTTGATTGGGATTTTGCCGGATATGTTTGTTGGTTTATATCCATATCATGTGAGAGTTAGCTACTGTATTTGCTGTTATTGTATATGAGTAAAACCGTTTTGTATGATCCTTGTGCTTATAGATATTCGTAATTACAAAACATGATGTGGTTTATGTAAAAATATAGGCTTTAGGAATATAGTTTGTTCCATAACATTTTTTCATTTTGTTAACCATATGTTGATCATATATTTTAAACTTTTAAATATCACATGTTCTGCTGTTAAAAAAAAGGAAATATCGCATGTTGTGATTTTGAGTGTGATTTTCCATTGGTTGAATGCAGGCTGCAATGGACATTATAACACGTTTTTTCCATCCAGAATCATGTGACATACATCTGAATCACGGGGATTTATTAGAAGCTATTTGGTCATGGATTGGGATTAAAACAGACCATAGACCAAAAGTAGCAGAAGTATGTATATTTGATCTTTTTATTTAAAACAGAGAATTTTTGTTACTGAATAGAGTTACAACTATACATATTTTAACTCTTGGTCACCAAGTATCATAGACTTTGGTTCCAAGTTAATACAATTAAGGAATTCTAATATTATAATACTACTACTATAATATATTTTAATACTGATAAATAGCTGAAAAGTTGTGCTTTTACTGTGAAGCTTTTGTCTCTCTTGGGCTCCTTGCGTCCCCAATCCACTGAAAGGAAAACCAAGTGGGTGGTAATAAGACGGCAGCTTAGACAGGTTAGATTTGATTAATTTTTCACCTTGATGCTTTTTTAAGATGGCAAATTCGACTATGATATATACAATATTTAAGGAAGACAAGAGAACACATAGTACAACTGATGTGGGGGGCACAAGAATTATATAGATATTAAATATATAGGAGTATAGGACTAGTTTTAATGCTTCTCAGGTTGGGTTTAGTTGTCGGTCATGCCAAAATGCCAAATTTACAGTAACTTTTTTTCCCTCTGTATTTTATGTGTGGGCTATTCACAATGGTTTCTCAATTTTGGTAGCAATTAACAATTGTTCAAATCTTATGAGTTATGATTTAGCTAGATTCAAACGTCGGTGGAATGAAATTTGTTTTCTCATTACAAAGATGAGGTTTTACTCTGTTTTTTTCCGCATTTTCTTCTGATAACAAGTTCTTAAAATTTTCAATTTTCTTTTCCAGGAACTTAATATTACTGAAGGCGCTGTCAATAAATTGCAGACAGTAGGTGTAAGGTTTTGTGGAAGTGCAGATCAGTCCCTCCCTAGGTTGAGAGGCGCCCTTCCTGCTGGTATGTTTTTTAATCAACAATAACCCCTACAAATACTTTATTCTTCCATGTATTTTGATTTGATTTCTGTGATGGCAGCGCAGATACACTTACACGAAAGGCGCTTGATGAACTTTCTCAACTTTTTAATTATTTACGTATCTGGAAACTTGATAAACATGTTTTCATTGATCCCCTTATGCCACCTACTGAGGGTTATCACAGGGATACATTTTTCCAGGTTTACATGTCTGTATTAACTATTAATATTTCTTCCATGTTCTTGGGAATCAACACTCTAGTCTTATTTTTAACTATATTAAGCACAAGTTATCGATTTCATGACTCTGCTAAAGTGTAAGACAGATTGTGTAAGCGGTCACAATTTTCTCTTTTTGTAACCTTAAAAACTTATGCTTGTGTTTTTTATGCTTTTGGAGCAGATTTGTTTGAAGAAGGATAATAGTCTTGGTTCACTTACAGAAGGGACTTTGCTTGCTGTTGGTGGTCGCTATGATTATCTCCTTCACCATATGTGGCAAACTGAATATGTACGCTCTGATTTTGCTCCAAAAGTGCACCATAATTTTAAAATCTCTTTCATTCTTTTCATATGTTTTATCTTGATTAAAAGTCCGACTTTTGATTCTTTTAGAAATCAAATCCTCCAGGAGCAGTTGGGACCAGTCTCGCTTTAGAAACCATTATTCAGCATTCTTCTGTTGATATTTACAGACCCTTTAGGTACATTTATTTATTTATTTCACAAACCTGCAGCTTTAATACCATTTTATGTTTATTTTCTAAATTATTATTACACAATTCATGCAGAAATGATTCTAGCAGAAGTGTTCTTGTTTGTTCAAGAGGGGGAGGGGGTTTACTGGAAAAACGTATGGAGCTAGTTGCTGAATTGTGGGAGGACGACATCAAGGTTTGTAGTAGAATCCTTATGGGTGGGGTGGTTAACAGGTTTAAAAAGGTTGTGCCAACCCATAAAATTTTGTTGTGTTCTACTTTTTATAAATAAATAATGTGCTAATATGAACTACAATTGTGTTAGGACTCCGTCTGTCTTAAAATAATTTTCCACAAAGAAAAAAGAGTTTAGGTGTGTACTTAGTTTTTAGTTGCTTAATGTTAGTTTTACCCTTTTTAGTCAATGGAATATACAATTCATGCAGTTTCAATATGTCTACTAATTAATTAATATTTGAATGATGTATGTGTTTATGTTTTTATCAGGCAGAGTTTGTTCCAAGTTTTCAATATGTCTACTAATTAATTAATATTTGAATGATGTATGTGTTTATGTTTTTATCAGGCAGAGTTTGTTCCAAGTTTGGATCCAAGCCTTACGGAACAATACGAGTATGCTAACGACCATGACATTAAATGTCTTATTATCATTTCTGACACCGGATCTGTCAAGGTAATTTCTGTTAACCTTCAATAATGCAAATTAAAATCATATTCTATCCTATTATAAGTTGTGTGATTGACAAGGCATATAGCTTAATGAAAGTGTTGCTTGTGGATCAATTGTCCAAATTAGCCTTCAATGAAACTAATAGATGAAAGTCAACGTGAAGACATTTTTATTTATTGAAATCGGTTGATGGTCAAGGGTTAATACTATAAAAACCAACTTACATTCTCATATCTGATGATAAAAGTCCCTCTAGCATATTTCGACATATAAAGTCCCTTTGTTAAAGTAACTGGCATTTACAATTAATGTCATAGATTTGTATAAATATAACAACTTTCAAACTATGACTCATTTACTAATAATAATCCATTCCAACAATTTGACAATGACTCTTTCAACTTTCACTTTTACTGTCATGATCAATCTCACTCACCTAATCGGCTAATCATCACGAGATTACACGTGGTTTTTACTCGATTTTTCTTACAAGGTGTCTTTCCACATCGAGTAAGAACTAAGAATAAATCTATTATGATTACACGAGTGGGTTTGCTTTTGCCAATCGAGACCAGAAGTTAGGAGTGTCATTGTTAAGTTGCTAACTACATATTATCATTGAGCTAATAGGTTAAAATTTGGAAATTAAGATCAATTTTTTGGCAAAATAAGAATAGTGTTTGGTTTTTTATGGTATTAACCCACTCGGTATTTTTTTATCTTTATGATAACCATGTCTCAAAACAATCACTTTTATCATATTCAGATTCGTCATCTCGAGCTTAAGAGGGAGAAGGAAGTAAGCCGGGAATCACTGGCTAAATTTTTATCAGAAGCAATGGCATCTCAGTTTCGAAACCCGTCTATATGGAACTAAATCAGATTATCAAAATCACAATGTCAATGCTACAACACAAGAGCATTGTTGGGTTGGGTTCTCTCTCTCCCATAGTTAAGTTTTCGGACCACCATTTTTGTCACATGCACATAAATGCAAAAGGTAATTTGTTGGAATGAGTTATATAGGGAAATTTTACAAAAATTTTTTTATCAAAAAATGCATTTGTTTGATGATATTTATATGCTGTTAGTGTTTCTATAATACTTAGAATAGAGGTTAAGTAATCATTTCATGTTAACAACTAAAAGTAACCAAGGGTAGAATAACATCATTTATATAACATTATATTATCTATTATTCCCTTAATTACAAAAGTTACCAAATATTCAACGCTTAGAACAAATTTAAAGAGAAGCATCGCATGGGAATTGAAGAACGTTTACTTCTTTATGTATTTCATAACTTATTATTTAATTCTGGTTCTTCAATATCACATAACAGCTCAATAAAAAAACTCACCTTTAATAGTAGAGGTAAATTAATAACATAGTAACAAATTTTCATAAATCATATGTGGTGACCCTCCTTTGGGTTATAACCTATCGCCTACATGATCATGGACTCAAGGCTATGGCCTATGGGCTATAGCTACATGTCTTCAAGAGCCCAAATTATGTACTTTAACTGGGCCAGCAACTTCAGAAAGAGTTGGGCCATGTAACTTCTTGTAACATATTTTAAGACCCAACTCCTAAAGCCCTCAATCAGTATTCATGTTACGAGGTATAAATAGTTGATTTCTTGTCTAATATTTTTTTTTATTATAGTAACATATTTATTATTGATATCAAAGTCGGAATTGTATCGTACCACGGTTCTCCGATTCGGGGCCTGGATTACGTGCCTCAGCTCCTATATACAAACCCGATGATTTGACTCAAATGCTTATTTCTGAATATGACTTTCAGCAATATTGTTTGTTACTGAATCTTCATGTCTTTACACACATCATACAAAACCTAAATGCATGTATATACTTGACGTGCATACGTATATTAATTTGACTCTCAAACTTCGAATAGGTTGTTTATAGTTTATTTCTTTGCTTCTAACTCAAAAAAAATTTCAATATAAAATCACCACGACACCACTCCAAACCAAATTAAAAAAAAACTCTAACCCCTTATACATCACTAGATATATACGTATGTAGATATAGTTGGTATTTAAGGAAAGATAAGTTTCCTGACTCATTAACCGGTTTGTGTCATCTCACTTTAAGCAACTACTAGAGACGATAAGGCTCCGTGATTTAACCAGTAATTCGAACTATTATCTCTATCCTAGCGTCGCGTTATGCTCGGTATGATAATAAAAAGAAAAAATACAATTTTTTTTAAATATAACGTTAGTAAATAGTAATAGGTCAAATAGTTACAAATGTCTTCATTTTCTTCGTGATCTTAAACCATTGTCAACAGAAACGTTCATCATGAACCCTAGTTTGGACCAATAATCTTCATCATCAACATTTGTTCGTGATCAACGCTAAATCCAATAAAATTCAACCAAAATCTAGATCCACAAACACGTTTCAATCGATAATTTGTAAACAATAATCACCATCACCATCAACACCGATTCACCCAATAAACTCAAAAGTTATGCTGCAAGAACATGTGTTGTTGAGGTGATGCAGGTCCAATCTCCTCCTCCAATCTCCTCAATCCATCCCCCACCGTTTTGCTCTCTGCAACCTTCGGATCCACCACATCCGCCTCCGACACCGACGACTTCCGCCGCTGCGACGACGCCACACTCGGAAACGTGATCCACGACGGAGCTCGGAACTCCGTCCGTTGATCCTCCGTCTCCGCCGCCACGTCACCGTCTAACTCCGATCGATTCGACGACCGTTGCGATGACTTCTTATGCATTCTACTGCTTCCTAACACCACCTCTGTAGGTAATATCGGTTGATCGTTGCTCGGACTCCCCATCAGCACCGCTAACGCTCGTTCCAACGCCGTCGTCACTTTATCCATCGACGGTCGCTCTTTACCTCGCATCCGTACACATTTGCACGCGACGTTAGCGATTCGTTTCAGTGCTTCGAGATCCGCCGGTGCCGGAAGTACGGGATCGAGAATCGCGTGGATCTCGCCGGATTTGATCAACGGCACCGCCCATTCGACGATGTTTCCTTCTTCAAACTGCATGTCAATCGCTTTCCGACCGCTGAGGATCTCCAGAAGCAAAACGCCGAAGCTGTAGACGTCGGATTTCGTCGTGAGGTAGTGAAGACGATAATATTCTGGGTCTAGATACCCTAGGGTTCCGGCGGGGAGCTCCGCCAACGGTGAGCTGCTACTCGCCGGACCTAATAACGAAAGTCCGAAATCAGCTACTCGTGCGTTGTGTTCTTCGTCGATTAGAATGTTTGATGACTTTATGTCACGGTGGATCACCGGTGGACATGCGTAACCGTGAAGATACTCGATTCCTCGTGCTGCTTGTACCGCTATTGTTACTCGTTTCACCCAATCTAACTGTGATTTTAGCGATTTAGGGTTTCCGTGAAGGTGTTGATGCAGTGATCCGTTAGCCATGAACTCGTAAACAAGTAACCGTTGTTCACCTTCTTCGCAGTATCCGAGCAGATTGAGCAGATGTGCGTGATTCAATCGCGATAACAGATCGAGTTCGTTATGGAACTCCATTGAATGTTTCTTCATGTCTGGTGAAAGCAGTGCTTGTTTTACAGCAACAACAACACCGTCTTTAAGTATCCCCTTGAAAACACACGAAAAGCTTCCTTTTCCGACCTGTGATTCTTCGGTGAACCCTCCGGTTGCTCTCTCGAGTTCGTCGTAGGTGAAGACACGAGCTCGTCTGATCTTCAGTTCGTCCAGGTCGGGTTGGACCTTGCCTCCGTCTTTCTGGAACGCGTTGTTTTTCTTGAATTTGACGCCTTTCGTTGTGCATTTGCAGTTTTTTAACTTGTACCGAACGTAGAAGATGGCTGTTAGTGATACCACAACCACTAACAGCACGCCGAAGATGATCTCTCCTACAATCACTGGCAGCTGTAATGACCAAAATTTCTCGGTTTTCTTGTCGGTGTATGAACAGTTTGAGGAACACTCGAGTGAGGTGCAGTTTGAGCAGTTATACTCGCAGATTCGATCGGCGTCTTTTGTGCATTCGGATTTTTGGTACATTTGAGGCGGGCATTCGTTGCTACACGGTAAACAAACTCGTGATCCTGCAGTCTTGCATTGTGAGGTCCCGTTGTTGTACTCGTAGAACCCGTTTTCACAACTGTTTGATCTACAGACTCCTGGAGAAACAGCTAGAGGCAATGATGTTGGAAAACCAGCACCCCAACAGACCGGTGAGAGCGATTTATCAGCTACGACACCACAAGAAAAGTAGTCACCGGCTGCTATTTCATAGAGCCGGACCCCTTTTGGCGGTTGGGTGCTCGTATCCACCCGAAAGCCCCAACAAACAACCTCATGGTTATAGCTTTTGATACCACAAGCATGAAACCGCCCTCCCACTACTGAAAGCATTGGGTCGAGTGGGGCTAAGTCAACGTTGACTTGACCCTGGCGAGCCAATGCCATTGCAATTTCCTCTTGGGACTCCCAACTCGTGCCCCAACATAAGACATTCGACTCTATGCCTTCTATTATTCCACATACGTGGTAACCACCTGCGGATATTTTGCGAAACCTGGCTTGTTTTGGTACCCCAGTGATCACCCCACTGCTAGTCTCGTCCCCCCAACAGAACGTGCTACGGTTTTGTGAAAACAACCCACAGTTGAACTCAGAGCCTGCAGAAACCGACTGGATTTGACCTTCGAAAACATGACTCTTGGTCATGTTATAACCCCAACAATCGACTAGCGAGATGTCTCGTTGCTTACCCATTAGAGGCTTCCGGAGACCACACAGATGATGGTCTCCGGCGCTGAGTTCTATGAACTCAGCAAAGTTAGCCATGGGTTTTGGAACACCCATGGCTATGAAGCTACTTATACCCCAACAATAAGGCTGGCTGTTGTTCATCAAAAGCCCACAAACAAACCCATTCCCAGCAGTTAAACCAGTGAACTGTGCAGCCGAAGGGGTCGAGCCAACAATAGCCGAGTTCGAACCGTAACATGTCACGAGATGCGACCCATCTGACTTTAGACCACAAAACGCACTACCATATTCACCATATGATATTGCAATGGAGGACATTGAACCAAGACCAATCACGAAACCATTTAAATCTGATGCAACCACCATGAACAGTAGCGTTTGTAGTGTCAAATCCTCAACCAAAAACCTCAAAACCCCCATTATAATCAGTTGACTGACATAATCCAAACAAAAACACTCATCAATTCCCTTCAAATCCAACAATCACCAGATCTTACTTCACAAACATCCATCAAAACATAAAGTTCCGTTGACCAATCAAAGGTCAAAACAAAACTATAACTCCATAGACTCTCAAAACTAAACCAAGATAACCATTACCCAGATGAAATCACACAATACCCATCTGAAATCTAGCAAAATAACAACAAAAAAAGAAAATTTTAATCGAAATTTGTAGCAAAAATAGCGTTATGTTGTTTGTTCATATGGAATCAAGAAAGAGAGTGATGAACTTACAAGAACTCCAGATTGTGGTTGTGATGTGGTGGTGATGGTGGTAGAGATGGAATTGAATGTTGTGGAGGTGTTAGAGCAATGTGCAGTTCAAAACAGAGAGGGTGTGTAGGTGACTGCATTAAATGTTAGGAGTTAATGCACAATTGATCTTTTCATGCCTGGATTTCTGCACATATGTCCACTACTTTGGCCCTTGAATCTCTCTTTTTTTTTTATACCCCCCACACCCTACAAACTTTCGGTTTAAGGGCTAATCAATATTTAAACTTGTTCCGTTGTGGTCATTATTCCCGTCTTTGACCACTTTAATGGAGAAATGGTAGGTTTTAAATTGCTGTTATTAATGTTTCCAAAATGGCAGAAGAAATATTATATATTGAATTATCATGTTTCTTCGTATGGTTTGATCATATTTATTATTTTCATTCAAATATGTTTTTTCTTGCATTTAGCTCTTCAAGGTTTAGGAAACATTGTCATTTCATCTAAAAATATTAGCTTTATAATTTTAAAATGCTAAATATTCATTGTTATAAGGGTACTTACGTAAATTTTGATATAAATACGTAATTCTAATTTACGTTTACGTGTTGCTAACAAAAAAATTACTATGAACTTCATGTTTTTTGATGAAAATTACAACTATTATAACATGCTAAATATTCATTGTTATAAGGGTACTTTTGTAAATTTTTGATATAAAAACATCAATTCACTCATATATTTATATTGAGTTGTATGAGTGATGCAACTAAATATACTCACAAAAACATAAACAACCCTATTATAACATGTAAAATTTAGGCGGGTAAATCTTTTGAGTTTTTTAATTATTACTTAGATTTATTATAAGAAGTTTGAGTTTTTTAATTATTACTTAGATTTATTATAAGAAGTAAAGGCTTATACTCTACATAGGTCAGCTGTTGAAAACCACTTGTAAATCTGTTGTGTAATATCTATTATTAAATAGATTTATTATTTTTAATATCATGTATAAAATTTGGAACGAGTTATAAAAAGTAAACCTACGATAATTTAAAACAAACATAATATAGCAAATTAAATATAGACAAACTTATTCTCAAAATAATATCCTGATAATGAATTGTTTCCTTTAAAAAATGAGTTTTAATTATATGTAGATACCATATCTAATACGAAAAGATTATAGCTTGGTTCATTTCTAACTACCTAGACTCTTACCTAAACTTAATCAAGCTATAAAAAACCAACATAAATCAAATCTAGATGTAATCTCTATGATTATTAAAGTTTATTATTGATTTTAACATTTTGTATAAATGTCAACAAATGTCATTTTCTTTTATATATTTAATTTGTTTTTTATGACGTGGCAACCACATGGTTTCTTGTGCCACATGGATCAATTACCTTCCTTTTCATATCTCTCAATCGACGAAACAGTACTTTAACTATTGTATGATTTTGACATTTTAAAAAATGTTTTAATTGTAAAATATATAAAAGAAAAAAACATTAAACATATTGATTGGTAAAACAATATGTGAAATTGACAAAACATAATTGATTTTGTGCATTATTTTGAACTGTAATTCAATTGATTTTATGACTTTTTATAGTATTTAGGTGATTCACACCTGTAATTTCAGTTGCATTGCATAAAGTAGAGGATACAATCATATAACCAAAATGTTTGACTTGGGTCAACATGTGTTTGAAGTTTGACTTTATAACACATTGTTTGACTTTTGTCTTGATTTTGTCATCTTATCACGTGGGTTTAGATGATATTAAACACAGTAATATTATCTGTTTATGTGTTTGAGACATTAAAACCAACGAAGGACTTATTTAAAATTATATATCTAGTTTCCTTATTATGTAATCAAAATATCTAAAATAACTAAAGCTACTATTACTCGTTTTGTGAAAGCTCCTACCTTTTGATTCAAAATAGTATGGATATCTTATTACATATAAATCAAACAAAAACTTTTCTAAGCCTTGATAATTGCATATCTATGTTTTCTTGAATTGATGGGTCCAACTCAAAACTGGTGTTTTGAAAATTCGACCAATTAGTTTTATTGATCAGAAGTTGGTCACTTCTTTTATATGGTATGCATGCCAAATGTTGAACAATCGGATATTCATTTTTATTTTTGTTAAACCACAAGGCAGACTGATTTCTTAAAACTTATTTCATGTTAATTTGAACGATTTCTTTTCTTGAAGTGTTTGTATTTAAACAACTTACACAGGAAAGTCCTCTTATTTTTTGGATTTTTGTACGTGCTCTACTTTTCAGATTGAAACTACTAAACTAGTAGGTAAGTCACCTCAATTACTAGTTATGTTTTCAAAACATTGTTGAAAACTATATAATTCAACAGAATCACTTTGTATTTTTTTTTGAACGGCCAACGAATAATTTTTAAGCCCGGTCATCCGAGTAAACTCAATGGCGAAAGGTCATCCACACCCGCGAACACAGACAACGCTGGTGACCTGGCTCGCCCATCATTTCAAGGGAAACCCACCATCTAAAGGCCCACTGTGGTAAAACCACTGGCCTATTAGGAGCATATTGCACCTAGTGAGACTCCAACCCATGACCTTTACTTTGGAAAGTCATAAGGTGCCTCCTCCTAAACCAGTTGATCTAAAACTCATTGACGAATCAATTTGTATCTAACTGTGGATTTATACAAGTTTGTTTGATATGTAGTAAATCAACACTATTAATGAATCTTGACTAGGCCCCTGTTGAAACTAATCGACTTCAATGGTGATAAGTACTAGTGTCTGTTATTAATTAGGTCACATGGGTAATAATGGAATTAAAACCGTATGGGTAACTTTTTGCCTTTGTTGTAGTTTTTATAGGAAATGGGTAAAACAGTCTTAAATCTTTTATGATAACTTTGCAAGTTTTAGTAAAATTATATATACTAATTATTAATTCTATTAAGTATATGGCTTGTATAACATGTTTTGTAGCCATTTTTTATTCTTTCCTTTTTAATCTTTAACTTTATTATTTTAATCCGATATTTTTACATTTTTTACAATTTAGCTCAAATATTATTTGTATTTTAGCTTTGGTCTTTAAACTTTTTATATTCTAAGAAAATTTCGTTTTACGTCTTGCTCTACATTGCGAGTTAACACGCCACAACATGCGTGTGTGGTTCAACATATGTACGCTTATTTTTTCTCATTTGACGGCCCTGCCGTAATGCGTTGGTCTAAGATCGACTAACTTATTGTTTTATATGTTTTATGTTTCGTCTTACGGTGGTATGTCCTTAGTGTTACATTTCGGTCCAAGATTGGTTTTATTTTTATTTTTTGTTTTTTATACGAGTTTTTGGGTGTTGGTATTTGCTAGCGGCGGTATATCCTTCATGCTATTTGGCATGATTTTACGCCTCCCACAACAACATGGGAAACTTAATACTAGTATTTACAAAATATCAAGAGATAAATTTATACATTTTGTTTGGTTTGATTAGGTTCAGGTTTTCCATGAAAACATCTTTTAAATCTGTAACTTATCACAAACAAATTCTCAATCTGATCGGGTTTGGTGCAAATCATTACTATGCTTTACATTTTAAAACAAATCTCCCTTGAAAAGAGGCGATAGCATATTATTTACAGTGAAATCCTTAAAATTATATGAGCGTGTTTAATATATTATATGAAATGATTTTGGATGGTTGTGAGTAAAAAAGAAAAAAAATATTATTGTAGATTGGTATATTTAAAAAATCATTGTTTAATCCTTACAAATTTTTTAATATTTTTAAAGTAATTGTGAGTGAAAGAGATAGAAAAAAATAATGATAAAGGTATAAAAAGTATTATTTAATTGAAAATGAGAAAGAAAATGTTATAATTTTTAATGTAATTATATAAATAAAGATAATAAATCTACTATGAATGCTCTAAACTTGTAAATTACATAATTCCCCAAAGCTTGCTTAAAAAATATTGTATTTTATGCATTGAAACTAGTGATTTGAAAAAATATGTAATTTTTTTATGAAGAATAAAAGATATGTAATTCTCCCTTAATAATAATATACAACCCTCTATCATATCACATTGTCATATACAGGTTTGACGCTACATTTAGCCAACAATACATTTTTCCAAAAAAGAATTTCAAGGAATTTGAATCAAAGTCGAATTAAATCTATATTCAAATCGGATACGAATAGAAGCATCTGTAGTTATCATAATGATCATCATATATGTGCAGTTTATCCTCATACCAACCAACAAAACATTAACGTTGAAAAGGTACAGATAGTACATCAAAAACAATTAACAGGAAAAGAGATAAATCATCTAATTATTGGTGTAAAAAGGAAAAAAAAATCAGAAAAGTTAAGCAAGTTGTATTAAAACTCCAGTAATCTAACAGCCTGCACAGAAACAAAACATTGTATTGAATACATCTTATATTATACTATTATTATGTTTTATTTTTGTCTATTAACATGGGCTTTCTTCACCTAGGTGACTGATTACCCCTTTGCGCCTTGCGCATCTGACTACCAAGGGCGGGTCAAACTAATAACGGGACGGCCATTGATAGAAAATTTGGCCGCCTCAACCCCTCCCCCCCCCCCTTTTTCTTTCGAGCCATGGTGCTAACGGGTAATTAAAGAAAATAAGAACGTCAATATAAATAATTTAATTCAGTGTGTTGGATGAAAAATCATTGCATATATGATATACCTGTAAAAGCCATTACTTATAAATGTGTCCTGTAGCACTGCTTCTTCCCTGAGAAAGACAGAGATAAAATTTAGCTGAAAATATATAAATGAAATACATTTTACAACAGAAAATTTAAAAAAAAAAAAAAGATATTCAAGTAACAAGAGACACGGTTGAAACAAAAGAAATTGTATGAACTTGGCTTAGACAGTGGGGCTCCTTTCAATCGGATTTTTTTAACGGCAAACTTACACTACTCTTTTAATCCTAAACTAAACACACCCACCTTTGGTGGGATCGAACCTAACTCTACATCAAAGAAACATATTACCTCTACCACTAGGCCAAGGCCCCAGTGGCTTATAAACAGTTATATAGGTTGAAATAATACAGGGGATTATAAATTTAAAAGACCATAACGATTGATTGATAACTAATGGGCAAACTGCATTAATAGAATCAGAAGCTGACTTACATATTAAACGTAAAACAGAAACTGACTTACACATTTACCGACTTTTGGCAACCAGGTTACATTTCACCACTGGAATGACTTATTTAACAAACAGCAAGTCATTTTTGCTTTTTTTCAAAAAATGGTGATTGTGTAATTTTATATTTTAGTGTATTTGTTCTTTCCATATGGCGTCTTATGTAATGTAATAATTAGAATCAATTTAAATTTCAAACGGACCAAAATTTCAATTAACTAGTGCCATCTGACCGATGTAAATTTGCCATGAGGCATCTGATAGTTTTTTTTGTTTAAATAAGCATTTTTGTAGTTCATTACTATTTTGTGCAGTTTTCCCATAACTAAAAAGCTACTAACATCAAGAAATTAGATAACCTTGGGATGCAAACGTGAGGAACGCCAAATGATAACTCCATCATGTTCAAGAATTTTCCCGCCAAAAACTTCTGTGCTTCTTAAAATTCTTTCATGAGATTGACCATGAATGTGATCGCTTTTGTAGTAACGTTTCTTTCTCTTAGGCCCATCATCGGATGCTGATTTGACAAATGCAATCTCTTCTCTTCTGTAATTTACAAAGGTTACATAATAATTGATTCCATGTACATACATGTGTGTGTGTGTGTGATGACAGATAATTCTGACAAGAAGGTTACCCTGAAACTTCCATTCTTTCTGCAGAATTAATTCTTTCCTGCAGATGTAAAAGAGTAATGTTAAAAGGGGGTTTGGATGTGCGTATGTTGAAAGCAATTATGTGATATTAAATAATTTGAATCAGATAACAATCTGCAATTATTCATGATGCACAAGATATTGTTTGGATGTGCTTTTGCAGCTTAATGTTGTAATTGTGACTTTTGAAGGATAGTTTTGGCAATTATGATTGTTTGAGTAATAAACAAAATAACCATGCATAGATAATGTTATACTGCCATTAAAAAAGCTTTGTTGCGGCTAGAATCAAACTGATTATTTGACCCCTAGATAATCAGATAATCATAAGCAGAGGCAGCACAGGTTATCCAGACACTGGAAATTAACTATTATTACTAATCACTTCCAGAACACACATCCAAACACCACCTTAGAATCACCCTGTTTATTTGAAAGTGATCATATGATAGTTAATTAATTGTGAATAGTTAAAGTAATCACTTATAATAAAACATGGCTCAGGAGATGGTGTTTAAAAACACTTTTGCAGCTTGAAGATGTAAGAGTCACTTTTGGTGTGGTGCTGAGTGTTAGGCAGATTATCATTATTAATGGAATAATAATTTAAATGATGGTATATAAACCCTACCTTTTATAATTAGATTTGTTGTTGGCTTGCAGCTAATATCAACATCATTATTTGATCTCTAAATAATCACTAGTGAATCAAGGTTACCCAAAGTAATTATCATATATCACTTTCAAAAAACACATCCAAGCACCACCTTATTTTGTATATATCTTCAATGTTCAAACAAGGTCAATTCTAGAAAAAATTTCCCAACAATAATTTCTAAAAACAAGGCAAGAACAGTATGCTTATGAAAGTCAATATACCTCATTTTTAACGGTTGACCATCTTTGGTTACCACCAGCTTCTTGATTAACCTCGGTAGTGCTATTTAATAAACTTTCAGAACATATTTTGTCAGTTCTCGAACATAATGAACCTTTTTGTGGACTTGAAAAAACCGAAAACTGAACTTCCTCAGAGTTTTCAAAACCTTCAAGTACAAGTTTTGAGTTCTGGTCAGCCTTTGACCAACTCTGTCTAGAACCACTTACAGTACTAACTTCCTTCTCTACAACTGAATTAGTTTTCCCATCTTCTCTACTCATTGAATTAGTTGAAAATGTAGTTTGTACATAAGAATTCATGCTAGCATCTGAAGCAGAAGTTTTGTCAGGTGAACTAACTTTAAGGTTATTGCTATTTCCTAAAGACTCAACCTCTTTCCGGAAGCTTTCAAACACAGGCTTGGAATGATTTTGGCACACACAAACTGCCTTTTCCATACTTTTCAGCCAATCAGATCGTTTTAGATTCAAATCAACAACAAGATGGATCCCGTCTTTTGCTCGAACATGATATTGAAAAGATGGAACAACTGTAGAATATTTCATGGATACAGTATTTGCAGATAATACACCATTAATTTCATTTCCTTGTGAAAATTGATGCTTTTTTTCTTCCTGAATCTTGTTTTCAGAAATCAAATTATCTTTATATAGCCTTAATTTTGAAGATTTCACCATATATTTGGAACTACTGTGGTAAGATTTAAATACATATTTTGAACATGATGACAAATTTTTCTTGCTTTGCAAACGCGATGACTTTCGGATAGAAGAATTTGACACTTGAGCACCTGGAGCCTGCATTTACATTACTGAAGTTAATAAAAGCAGACATTTTACTTTTCCTAGAGGTAGGGGATTGGGTAATGAGCCGAAACAGGTAGGCTTTATGTGGATGAAAATGATTTGTGTTGGTGTGGCACTAGGTTGACCCCACGTGATCCATTAGATATACCCAGACCAACTCATTCATACGTAGCCAGGTCACGGTGATAGAGACGACCCAAAGTTTTGATGGGCTTTCTACATTAACGTCACAAAAAAATGATACCTAATTATTCTTTTCATGTGTACCTTCTGATTTGTGTGTGTGTGAGATAGTATTACAGTAATGCATATAGAATGAAAAATATGAAATAGCACACTAGTGTATCACTCAACATCTACGTGTAGAAGGTAGTAATGAGCAAATACAGAAACGTGTTTTAAGGCCTTAATCATAAACTCTCAAAAGTATAATCGCAAAAACAACAATGAAAAAGTTCAGTGCATTAATAAAGAGGCCTTGATCATGAATCCTGCTTGACGCAAAATTACTCATAACAGCCTTCTATTTATGTATTAGACTTGTTATTTATGAAGAGAATCTTTCAAAATCCTGCTTAAAAGAACAGTTGGCTTAGCAAGCTTAATGAAGATTAGAAAGTATGAGCAACGAAAAGAAAATACCTCAACATATCCTTCCTTTTCCTTAACTTTCAAGTGATCATTATCCATAAGTTGGCTGATGTGCCAGAAGATTCCTGGAGCAATATACATCAAAATTAGCATTGCCACTATCTGCAATTTTGAACATATTATGCGGTGTTACAGCTTTCGAATGCATAAGTTATGATTCTCGTGATCCTGTGTAAACTCAAAGAAATTGGTAACTCAGAATGCTTGTGGCAGCCATCACAATCAGATATCTGATTAAGTAATTTATTATGGTAAATGTCTAGAGTTAATCTAATGCATTTAATAGAAGGGAAATCCTAATTATATCTTATAATTCTGATCCTCAAGTTTGGAATATATATATCAGTAACTCCAAAATTGGAAAGAAAAAAAAAAGAGAAAAAGAAAAAAGGGACAGCATTCAAAACAAAACTTGCTGATGAAAACAAAAACAAATCATTTGTAAAATAAGCAGACAAACTTACAGACTTCAAAATGTGAACAAGGCTCATTCTCTACACAAATTCAGATCATATAGACAGCTGGACTGCTGGAGTGCAGCAAACTCCTCTTATTTATCTATGTTTGATAAGAGACCAAGGTTTTTGTTAAATTCTTATACATGTCCTCAAAACTTTAGGGCATAACCTATTTATGTGCTCTATGCTTTCATGGCCTTATGATTATGCATTTGTTCATTTTAACTTTTAACATGTGTCAACTAGTTTGTGATGCCCTACCGATATTTATTAAAAATCCAATCGCTAAAGATATATATTACATCTCAAGTAATTGACCAGCCACTAGTTATCACAAGCATAACCTCAAAATGAAGAGAACATGGCATTTTGAGTTCCAGTCAAGATCATATACAAACAATATGAGTTAACCTTTAAGCATGGATACTAAATGATACACAATGTAAAGGTGAACATGGTTACAGCATAACTAACCAGAAATGAAGAAAAGAACCAAAGGAATATAGAGGTAGAAGAGAAATAAGCAAATAAAAATATAAAATACCCAACACAGGTGACACTGCACTGTACAATAAAATAAAACATGTACAGAAACATTGATAATGAAAGAACTTCTCCTGTAAAAGTAATCAATCAGATATAAAAGACAACAAGAGATTGCAACCCCATAAACCAAACGTGATTTTCACAATTTATGCATTTTGTTATATTGATCACGAATGCCATTAGTAGTATGGTGATATCACTCTTTGGTAATGGAGGACCTATGCATTTGTAACCAAATTTATTTCACAAACATATCAGCAGCATAAATAGTGTCATACATCATTAATGTTTCCACAGTTGTCTCGCATTAAACCTTCACATAACTAAGACTCTTCAACAGTATTTCCTAATTTCTTATATGTTTTACTCACTTTCACTTAGACACTTACAAAACCATCATAAAAAATCCTTCTAAAATAGGGTATGCCTAAAAGTTCAAAATTAGGTGACACTTGATCCTTCATAACAATATTAGTTACATTGCTACTAATTCATGTTACCTAGTGTTGAATATATGGTAATTTATGAATATTATCACCAATATTCCAAATATTAACGATACCCTAAAACAAATTATACACGAACTTCACAATTCACACACCCATCTGCAAATTTAGCAGATAAAACTTTCCCAAAGTGGATCTGGTCCACAAACAGCAACCCACATTCAATAACATCAAAATCTAACATACCCATATGCAATTTGTCATTACAATCTACGAATAACAGCTAATTAGAAGATTCTGTGAGTGTGTTATGAAGTTGGACGATGCTTACCGGAGACGATGAAGTTGCCGTTGATGAGAAGATGTGGCGGAGATTGACGGTGGTTACAGTGAAAGAGGGTGGCCTCAGGGTCTCCTTTAACGGCTCAAAGGACCATTGCGGCCGTACAGTAGTAAGACAGAGGAGCCAAAAGTTCGGAATCGATTTCAAATCCCCAAATGTCAAATTTGAGTTGCATTGGGACCCTTGGATTTTAGAGGTGTATTGTTGTATTCGGATTTACTTTTTAATCAACTAGTTACGGGATAAATCTTGTAGAATGCATGTGTGGTGATTAGAGAGTGTGTGTTATCTTTTAGAAAAGTAAACATTTTTATCAGAGAATAATAATGTATTATATACATACCAATCACTTAACAAAATCATGAACAGGTTAAATCTTAAATCTTTACGTGTATATCATGTAGTTAGTGAATGTTAGCTAAACACTTAATAATTCAGGACAGGGAGTGTTGCACTAGGCTCATGTCCCCTGACACCTTGTAAATCTCACGCGTACAAGGGTTCGGGCTTATCCGCAGGTGATGATTTGATTTCAAATGATTGTTTTTTTATATTTGTATATTTCACAACTAGATTAGATGTTGTATGTTACACGTGTTGAAATAATAAACACCGTATTCAAAAACATATAATTGTAAGTATTAGATTGTGATGTAGTAAAACATACTATTTGAGAATCGTGATGTATATTGAGTAATAACTCATTATAGTTATGTTTGACTTCATGAACATTGATATTTTAAATTGTTTGTTTAAAAAAATACAAAGTATAAAGTATTTTGTTTTTAATAAGATTGGTTTGAAAATAAGTTTAATTTTAACGAAATTAACTCCAATTAAAATATTTTTATAAAAACATTTTATTTATTTTTAGAATAAAAAGTTACTTTGATTAACATAAAAGTCACTTGACATTATTAAGGAAACTATATTTATATACTAATTTACAACATTGTAAAAAACTGATATACACTAGTAGGGTGGTGAGGTCTCGACCAAAGATTAATTAAGAGCGATCGGGATTAATTGGATTGGAGTTTTATACATAAATATCAGTTTTATATATAGAAACAACTAGGTTAGTCCCCGTATAATACACGGATTAAATAAATAAAATATTAAATAATTATTAATACAAACTTATACATTATAAATCATGCTTGAAGATAAAATATAATTAGAATTACGTAAAAATAACTACTTTAAGTAAATAAACAATAATGAATATTTCTTAAACTTTTGTTTTTATAAAAAAATTATGACTTTTAAATATATTTTTCTAAGAGAAATGATTTTTTTTTATTTCGTTGTATTATATTTTTATAAATTTTTTTTAAAAAAGTTTTTTAATAAAAATCAGGTTTTTTATTTATTAAATTATATATTTTTTTATTTAAAAATTGTAGGAGTAATAATATTAGTATTTAATGTTATTATTAATTATATATAGAAATGTGAAAATAAGTATATAATGAGATTTATGATTGTTTCACGCTTAGTTTGATTTTTTATATATAAATAAATAAATTAAAAACTCATTAAATAAATAGATTAAATTTTAATATAAAATATATATGTAAAATAAACATTAATAGTTACAGTATAATATTTAAATACAAAATATAATTAAAATTATATATATATAATAGTTTAAAAAATAAAACAATTATACCGTTTCTTAACTCTTTTCTGTAAATAGTTTCATTTTAAACATTTGTTTTAAGATTGTTTATAAAAAAATACTTTTTATAAAAATATTGTTTTAAAAAAACCCGGTTTGTAATTATTCTAGTTGTTTTAGAAAGATTGTTTTAAAATATTTCACCTGTTTATAAATTTTGTTTTCAAACAAAACAATTTAAAATAATTTGTTTAAAAAATGCTTAGTGTTTTAGAAAAATTTATATTATATAAAACTTTAGTTTTTCTATTTAGATTTTAATTAAAAGATGTTATTTCTAATTTCTTTCATAAAATCTATTTAGAAAAAAGATAGTTTGATTTTAAAAAAAAAATAGATAGGAAAGAGAAACATAGTAATTAATAAAATTTATATTTAATAAGAAAGAGAAATTTGTAGATCATTTAAATTACTATAATATAATTTTAGAGGAAAAATTGATATATGGATATCTAAAAAATAACAAGTGTAAAAAACATTGTTTAAGAAAATGACAGGTAACAAAATAAACATTGTTTTATTAAATGTTATAGATCATTTTTACATTAAACTTTAATAAAAATGTTCATATTTATATATACACACACATATTTGTCCCGAAAATTCATATTTTTTCCTGTAATTTCTAAGATTTCGCGCGAAATTTTTTTGCTTTCCGTAAGAAAGTCACTTGAATCTCACAAAAACCAATGTTTTTTGGTCAATTGTGCCTGCTACATTTGATTTTGACTAGTGAACTAAAAAAACATAGCTGACCGACTTTGACCACCTAGAATACTTGATATGATTGCTACCGATTAATTCCGATTAGTGCTAATTAGGGCCACCAATAACCGACTATTGAATTTTGGTACCGATTAGTTGAACGTGATTGGGTAATGGGACGACTACTGATTAATCGGTCGCCGATTTTCAGCCTGCTAATTTGTAAACTTTTATTATAGTAAGAACATGTATTCAAATCCTAGATGGAGCCTAAGTGGGCATCTTAGAAATGTACCATGCGGCTTATAGAGATTTTGATTTATTAGTATAGATTTAAAAAATATAGCGTTGCATAATATGTTATATTTGGTTCTTGTATGTTAAGATAATATAATGAAAACTATTGAATTTTTCTTACTCTTCTTTAATTCTCATATCACCCACAATAGTTACAAATACATAACTAGAATACTTATAAAAAAATTAAATCCTGCCAATGATCTTATCTTTTCCTGATGATTATTAAGCACCCAACATTGTTGTTGATTATAGTTTCTATTGATGTTCAGCAGGCTTTAAGTATACGTACCACTTCAACCATCGTCAACTTCCTTAATATCTCTCAGCATATATAATGTTGAAATATGTAAAAGACATAAAAAACAAAAATATAAATAAATAACCACAATAGGAGACGTGTGGGCTAATACATACACGTGGACCAATCACAAATCACTACTATTCATTGCTTTTCAATTTGTCATGATATACAATTTTAGTTGAGAAATCATTGAAAGTTTTATGGATTGATTCGAATAGCATAACCAAAATCTTATGGCTTTCGACTGTAAATCATACACCCAGATGTTGCCCATATTTGGAGTACATGTTAAGATGGATTCATTTATCTATTGATACAACTGTGTTTGTACCTCATGCTCATACTATTTTCAAACCTTAACGACAGAAACTGCAAGAGTCTTAAAGCATACCGGTAATGTTTTTTTGGATAACATAGTTGCTCCTTGTGTATATTGAATGGTATAAGGCTCCGCTCCCGGGACACCTACAGCTGGTCAATCATTGCACATATAACATATATTTGCATTAACTTTATCAAAACGTTTCAGCGGAAACATTAAAACTAATATCTCGTTATAAAAGTTTTAGCAAATTAATACATCGTTATCAGGTTACAAAATACTTGTTGCATTAAATCACAAAAGCATTATAAAAATGGATGTCATCCTGAAAGAGCCAAGTAGCCGTCCCGCGCCATCCTCAGCAATGCTCACCTGCCAACTGGAAAATGCATAAAAATCAGTGTTGCTGAGTGAGTTCTAGTTTTATAAAAACTTATATCTAGGTCCTGTCATGTACTTAACCCTCCCCTCTAGACCACCAAGCAATTCGTCTAGTGTTAAGCGACAAGGACCCCATAACGACATATGGAGTGGTCACTAGGACAGACTCCCCCTGTGTGTGTGAACTCTTATGGGTTCGCCAAGATCGAACGTTGTATAACACACATTAATTAGGAAAATGCACGTATTGGAGCAGTCACCAATACTGAACTCTTACTGTGTGTATGAACCCTTATGAGTTAGCCAAAACGCACGTTGTAGAAACACACAGTTAAGCTAACAACTCTTAGTGAGTTATGAACATCCTTTCATTTGCTTGCTAGACTTTTCATTCGTTCCTTCATTATGTTCCACTTTCATTATCTTAAATCTTTCACTTCCTTAAGATAATACTTTACGTTTATTATCAATAGCACACCACGTAAAGTCATGTTATCATACGTAATAAGTAACATAAGAAAACATATCATACATAACATACATAGCATACAAAATCAACATATATCAGCATCATCATACATCAGCATCATCATACATAGCATCAATCATACGCCATCTCAAACATCATGCATCGTACATTCACATACACAAACATATGCATATCAAGCATAAATCATCATAAAACTTAACTGACCCACCGCTGGACAGCGGGGGTTCGGGGGTGGCAACCCCTGACAGCGGGGTCCTAGGAGCAGCAGCCCCTAGTGGGGTCCAAGGGGCAACGCCCCTGGCTGGGGCCGGGCTGCACATTTCTTTATCGAAAAGATTGATCTTCTTGTTAAAACCTCTAAAAATCTCGGTCATTTAAATTGTATATTTAGTATGCATTTCCAGCCCTAAAATAGTTTAATACCTTTAAAATAGGGGATCTAGAACTCACCTGTACTCGATGAGTAGCTTCTCAATCAAGCTTACAAAGCAATGATTGCACTGCACAACCTGCAGATAAGTTAACACTCAAAGGAGTTAATATCTGCTTAATTTCGCTGCCAGACTAGCAGTTTCGCTTTTAGTTTCGCCAACAATTTCGCTGCTAGTTTCGCCAGTAGTTTCGCTGCTAGTTTCGTTGGCATATTTGCTGGCAATTTCGCAGCCAGTTTCGCCAAACTTTCATTGGATAACCATGTCTGCGAAACTACCTGCGAAACTATAGTTTCACAGGAAGATCCACAGTTTCGCTGGACGAGTACCTAATTTCGCTGGATGAATGTCCAGTTTCGCAGAACGGGCTGAAATTTATGAACAACCCATTTTTGACCCAAAACTTCAATCTTTTACATCAAAAACCTTGGTTTATCACCCAATAAGCTTTATCTAAGCTTCTACATGTTTTATTGCACAAAAACATAAGTTTTTGGTGAAACTTGCCACTTTTAAAAACCCAAACCCTAGAATCCGGGTTTACATCAAAAGCAACGATTAAATGATGTTCTTACCTGGATTCCTGGTGTTTTCTTGTTGTTTGGATGCCCACGAACACCGATCTTCAATCCCGAGATCAACCGAGCCTTGAATCTCCAATTCTTTCTACTTTTTCTCTCTACAATCTCTCTCTAGAACTAGAGTGTTGAGTTGCAAATGAGAGCTACTCAAGCTGATCCGTTTATATATACCAGGCGTTCCCGAGACCTTAAACTCGCCAAACACATATCCCGAATAGTTAACTCGGTCTATAACCCATATCCATCCTATTTTCATTAAATGATCTCGTCTAAGCCCATTATTATTATTTGGCTCGCTTAGACATTATTCGGGGCGTTACAAATGGTCTTTTAGGGCAATCAAGAATACGAGACACTCGAGACGAATCACCTATATTCTCACAGTGGGTGAAGTATTAGATGATTGTGAGGCTTTTAAATTAGGGGTGTTCGTTGGATCGGCTAACATATTATTCACATTATTCATATTTGAAAATTTTATGACACTGTATGAAATCGGATTCGTTTCGAATAAGGGATATCACTGTCTAATCTGAAATATCCGAATAATCCGAAATATCCGAATTAAACTCGGATCGGATTAAAAAAACCTGGATAATCTAAATAACAATTCTCCAATTTTTTTGTTTGTAAAATTTTTACTTTTTTTGGCATCTTACTAGCTGTGAATCTCAATAAAAGTTTTGCACACATATTTGAATTTTAAACATAACGAGTAGTTGTTTAGGTTTGGAGGATTGATATCCCTGATTTGGAATAACAATCAAATACTGTATAGTTTTTTAAGAATCGAACGTCCGAAGCATGTCAGGACTCTTAAGTATCGGTCTGAAAACATAATAGATGGTTGGGTAATAAAATCGAGCTGAAAACATAATAGATGGTTGGGTAATGAACATAAGGCAAAAAACATATGGGCTTCTTACTTTGTTTTATTAGATACTCGGGTAAAGAAAATTTAATATTTGAAAATCGAATTGCAATCCACGTAAGAATCTTCGGATCCGTGTGAGATTTGATCCGGTGATCATTTTTTTAGGTTTTGAATACGAGGACATGCGATGGAACCTGGTCTTCATGGGGTGAACTCGAGGTGTTGCTACCGGAGGTTGTGATAATGCGTGGATGGGAGTTGACGGTGGGAGCTCATGTACATTAAGTCACTTGAGAGAAAAATCAATTTTAAATTAAGAGATAAATGTGTGAAAAATCGGGTTGCAAGCGCGAAAACATTGAAATATATTATTTTGTTGGAACGAAAAACACATGGATAATAGGAAAGTGGGGACGTGAGGGAGTGAGTGAGCGTGAGACTGTTTATAAGTGTTAAAAACAACTAAAAATATAAGTATCAAGTTTTGACACGAGTATTGAATTTTAATGATGAGATTAAAAGCCGATACAATTTAATTCTAATATAACGATCAATATCAACGTCATTGCAGTATACGCTACACATAATGTTTTTTTTATGAATGACTAATTGTATCATTGATGTGCTACTGTCATCTAATATTTTTTATTACTCGAGTACAAAACATCAGATACAAAGTTGGCATATGTCCGACGTAAATCTCGTACACTAGTCCATTACTGTCAACTTCAAATACGAGACAACCAAGAAACCCACCTTAAGCAATAAAACACTCCAACCAAGCCTAAAAGCCTATTATTATTTTTATCACAAGTAAGACTCAAATGAAAACAATATTCTATGTAATAAATTATTTTTTTAACGACAAATCATCATATTTATACTCATAAATTACATCGTTGTTAGAGTTTGAATCCATGACCAACTATATCAGAAACAGAACATCTATAAAGTGAAATAGACCCACATTAACCATTTAGTAAAGTGTATGTTTAGGATTGCTTATTATTAATATGCTATTGACTTATTAATTTTTAAAAAGTTAACAAAAGTGTTTGTTAAATCTAATGTGATTTTTCAAACAGATTTTTATACATGGTAAAAATGAGGTTTCGAAAAGTAAGAATATTGTTACTTATTGACTTTTGAAAATTATTTATAGTTTACTTTTTTATTATATCCCTCTACTATCTGTTATTAACTTCCATTATTTTATAAAAATATGTTTTTTTATTTATTTTATAACATTTTAGTTTACAAGACAATCCAAATACTTTTTTAAAATCTATTTTTAAAAGGTTATAAATCAGTAAATAATTTTTATTAAAAACTCATTTCAATCAAAATAAGCAAACTTCAAACATGACCAAAGTATTTAATACATCATTTCAACCAATTTGGCTAAAATCGTTTTGTCTATGTTATATATACAACAATACAATCAATTAAAGTGAAGTAACATCGACGGTGACGTGAATTTATAAATCAATGAGTTTGTCGTAATCGGATATAAAAATAGTGAACCACATGTACTGCTGTTACGCCCAAACGCTTCACACTCCTTAAATTGGTCACCTTAATTAATGAATTTCACAAATCATAAAAACCCAAATTCAATTCTTCATCTTCTTCATCAGCAATCCACAATTTCATCACCCCACCACAGAAGCAATTACCCACATTCAACCAGATTATTCAATTTGATGATTAATTGGCGTTTGTTGTTGTTCCAGTGAGATTTAGCAACTGTTGGATTGAAGAACTATATATATACGCTAATTTAGATCTTCGGATCGCCATTTTGTTTATTCAGGTTATTGTTCTTCATTGAATCTCTGTTTTTTCTGCTTGTTTTGACGTTGATTTAGGGTTTCTACATGTACGAGATGGTTTCCATTACAATCTGCTGTTTTTCTTATCCATTTTACGAGATTATAGTTTTTAATTCGTGTATAACCAAATTGAACAATGTTTACGTGCTGGGAATTATTATAAAATTGGAGTTTGTTAAAGTGAGGAGGACAAGTGGCATTGTATGAACACCAAAAACAATGTTAGCTCGAAGTAGAACATTAGCTAGGGTTTTGGAACTTTGTAAATTGAAATGTACATTGGTATCTCACAGAGGATATACTTAAGTATGTGTAAAAGGCTAAAGAAGTTAAAGAAAACGACCTAATTTGGTCCTCCACGAAGACGAAATTTTGCCCCTTTTGGTAGATTCAGCTATTGATATTCATTGAAAAATGGAGTTTTACTGCAAGAAAAATGTTTATTTGTATGTTAAGCATTTGTTTGGTTTTTTAGATTTTGGTCATATAAGTTGTAGTATATTTATTTATTTCAAAAAAATTTCTGTAACAGGCTTGAAGTTTGTAAGGTTGAATTGACTGCAAGCATGGGTGTTTCTGGAAAATGGATTAGAGCACTCGTTGGATTGAAGAAACAAGAAAAATCACAAACTTCAGGAGAAAGTGGGCATGTTAGTATCCATATCACTCTGTGTTCTTTTCAACGCAACTTGGTTCTATCATATCCATGTCTGTTCTTTTCAACTATGCAGCTTTTGTGTCTAATATTGTTTGTTAATGTTGTAATTTGTAAAATCTTATTAGTTGTTATGCATTGTTATTGAAAGGCCACTTAAAAGGTACATACTCTAAGGAAGTTTGCATATTCCATTGTCAAAGCTTCAAATTCGCGTTTTAATGTATATACGTTCTCTGTATTTGTTAAACTTTCTTTTGTTGTCAGTTGTTCCGTTTTGCTCATTTTTCAACCTGATACACCTTCTAAGATGCATGCTGGTACCTAGTTACCTAATTCATATACAAAACTGATATATGTATGTACACAAAGCTAATAACAAAACTAACTTTATGTAATTGAGATTTACACGAGACCAAAGGGACTTTGGTGTCATTACTCATTTTTATGTAGCTGCGTTTACACAAGACCAAAGGGACTTTAGCTCTAGCTTTAATTGCTATGAGATATGGAGTACACGTGAACAAAGAGTCCTTAGTTTAAGCTCTAATATAGGTTAGGAGGTATGGAGCGGCATAGAGCACACTTGACCAATCATGTAAGCTAATCTAGTCCCGGACTAAAATAAGGGCGCCTCACTTAGAGGAAGAACCTCACCTTGCTTGAGCGCCTAGGCATGCCTTGTGTGCTATTGAGTCTTGACCACCATGATTTGCACTTTTTGCAAACTTTTTGTATATAGTATGTTGGTTATCTAGATGCTTAGAGTGAGGTTCACTATTCACATATCCCAACTTATTTTGTGCAAACAAATGAGTAAGATTAAAGAAGCTATCTCTCGATATATTGGGGTTTGGATTGCTTATTTAAACACCTTATTTGTTTATTTCATTATTTAAAAGAAGAAGAGCATTTGAATATATGGATAAAGAAAGTCTATATGCTATGTGCTTATTCTACGGTGAAATAAGTCGTTTTAATAAGCAAATTTTGATTTTTGATTGCTTGTGTTGAACTGATAGTTCTTGCTGGATTATAAATCACAAGTTCATCATTAGGATGAAACAAGCTGCTCTCAATAAGCTGCTAATCTGCTTTTGCTTATAAGCATAAGCATAACTGTTTAAATAAGCAATTGTAAACACACCCTTCTAAATCCTTAATGAATTTTGAAGTACATGTCTTTGCAATTATTACTATAAAGTATAGTGTGATATATTGTCATGATATTATTTCATCACCTGCATTTGCATAATCAATTTCAGAAAGTGAAGAATGGAAGGTTTCGTCACCGAAGAAAAAGTTCTATCGAGATAAACAGTGACGTATTTCTGAATAAGCTTAATGCTGAAGACGTCAATAGCAGTGCAATTCAAGATGTTACAAATTCTCCTACTCCACATCAAGTGCAAGATTCATCTCAGAGGGAACAACAAATGAGAGAAAATTGGGCTGCCACACTCATCCAAACTGCTTTTCGAGGATTTTTGGTATTACTTGTTTACTGTTATGGTTTTTATCTTTTTGCATTTGTATATTACTTAGAGACTTGTATATGCATCTAAAATCCAGTTCTACATTCTGCCATAAATTGGTTGAACCTACAGCTCACCTAAGATGAGGGTAGCGGAGGTAATTAGTCTAGACAAATAATAGATAAACTTTTCAAAATTGTAAATTATGACTCAGAAGGTGACAATTTTAACCCATTTACTTATGAGCTGGTTGCCTTGGATTGTGCTTTACCTCAAATGAGTCATATAAACAAATAGCTAAAAGGGGAACGAGTCAAGTGGGTCGACGAAAAGTTATTTTTAATATATCTTAAGTCGTCTATATTCAAAATATTAGCATAATGATATTGTTTTTGCAACCAAATTTATACAAATGGACAAAAAAAGTTTGCAGGTCAACGGTCAACCAACCTTGCCCTTCCTGTTTCTACCGTTACAAAAATTCACCCTGAAGTTGTTTTGACATGTTATTCAACTTGCTTGTCCCACCTACCCTGCCATAACCTTGTTAAAGTCTTAAGAAGCTATTCGTTACTTCATTAATGATGCTATATTTGACCTTGAACTAATTACTATAATAATAACATTCAGGCTAGGAGGGCTCTACGAGCTCTAAAAGGATTGGTTAGACTACAGGCTCTAGTCAGAGGCCATGCTGTGAGAAAACAAGCTGCAATTACTCTTAGGTGTATGCAAGCATTGGTTAGGGTTCAGGCACGAGTTCGTGCCAGGCGCGTCCGTATTGCACTAGAAGGTCAGTCAGAAGAACAAAAACTTCAACACGAGGCTCGTGTACGTGAAATAGAGGTTAGCTCCTAACAATTCATTTATTTTTTCTATTTTGAACAGAGAATTTACACACGCACACACAAATCCAAGTTGGGGCTTGAGCCCATGACCCTTTATTTGGTGGGTCGCCAATTATACCTCTAGGCTAAGGCATGTTGGGTTAGCAGATACCAAATGTAATCATGCATCAATCGTATGCCATTAAATAATTGAAGTGGTACCCTGTAAATGCTGCCATATATTATCACTGTTAAACCTATGTATATTGCATAATCATCATAATCTATTTTAAAACTTGTGGAATCACACTAACGTACTATATAATTAAAGTGTGAGTTCTTATTATTGTGGCATGTAGAGTCAATAGCAAGCAGCAGGCCAGCAATTTAGTTTCTGTATAAATACATCCATTTTTTTATACATGATTTACCTATGCTATTTTCTTTGAATCTTTGTTAATGCTATCGTCTTTATTTCTGTCACATGATAATTTTAAAAGCTAATGTAGTACATGTTTACTGTAACACTGTTGACTTAACATTACCTACCCTTCCTGAATATTGTTCCTTCTATCAACAGCAAGGATGGTGTGATAGTGTCGGATCTGTTGAAGAAATCCAGGCAAAGTTGATAAAAAGACAGGAAGCAGCTGCTAAACGTGAAAGAGCCATGGCATATGCTCTTGCTCACCAGGTAATATTAACATATCATCTTTTTGCAAGAATTGAAAAGATTTGTATAAAATCATAAGTCTCTTTTGACATTTTTCAGTTACTTAAAATCATGTTGAGCGTGCCTCATGCCGCTTTCTATCCTCTTTGTTTTTAAAGTTACTAAGGGGATAATATTTGTGCAATTATTTAAAGTCACGTCGAGCGTGCCTCATGCCACTTTCCACCCTTATGTTTTTTAAGTTAAAAAGGGGATAATATATGTCGAAGCCGCTTATGTAATGAAAGCTAGTGTATTTTTGTTATTTTGCAATATTCCAGCTTGTTTGATGACAGATTTGGTGTAATTGAAACTGAAAACGTACTTGGGACCTATTATGTAGTTTTAGTATATGGGCAGCCGTGATGGAAAAGAGTAAAACAATTGGGAAGCCATTACATGCATTATCCCTAAAAAAGATCTTACAATTATGGCGGCTATCTTAGTAGCACAAATATGATATATTGGCAGCTATAAGATTGATGCGGTGATTCGTACACCACCTTTTTATATGTACACACCACCAATTGTTGTTTTTGACTATATTACTCCATACCAACTCTTTTCTCTCTTTTTGTGTAAGGGCAATATGGTCATAAATGATATTTTGGTGGTGACAAATCACCTCCCATTAGATTAACCTGTTAAGATATAACACGATTTTGCTGCAGTGGCAAGCAGGATCCAAACAGCAGGTAGCTACTTCGGCATTTGAACCAGATAAAAGTAACTGGGGTTGGAACTGGCTGGAGAGATGGATGGCTGTTCGTCCATGGGAAAACCGTTTTCTTGACATCAATACAAGAGATGAAGTTAAGATTCAGGAAAATGGTTCTAGTAAACCAGAACATGAAAACCACATCAATAATCAGCTAAAACCTGTTTGCAAGAAAACCGGTAGTTCAGATCTTCCTTCATGTTCGGCAAATGAGAAAGTGGGTGAATCTCAATCTGATGGCTTTGATTCTTCCCCTGCCATAGCCACTAGCATCCAAGAAATTCCTGCATCATTGTCTGTCAAGTCAAAGACAAAGCCAGTAATGAATACAGTCCAGTCAAGATCCCATAGCAACCCTAAAGAGAGGTCCTCAACTTTGGGTAATCAGGGAAAGAAGCGCCTCTCGCTTCCCAGTAATGGTTAGTACATCTTTCTCTCTCTATACACACACACACATAGAGAAATGCGATCAAATGCAACAACTATACCTAGTAAATCCACCCGTAGCAAAGCTATTGGTCAGGGCTGGGGAGGATGAGATATTGGCAAACTTTACCTCTATCTCTAGGGATAGAGAGACTGTTTCCGAAGAGACCCAGACTCAAAGAACAAATTATAGACAACCATATAGCAGAAGTTTTGAACAAAACCAGGAAAAGTCAGCATATATGCGATCATTGTCAATCTGGTTCTAAGAAGTCAAATGCTGAACTACTACTAATGATACACTTCTGCAAATCGTTTTCCACCCGTAGTCGACCAGCATAACATGAATTTACAATTGATTAAATAATCTGTCTTTGCAAGTCTTTATAATCAAGTGTTAGCTTAACATCTCAATCACAGTTTTCTTCGACTAACACTTTTGTGTTTGACTTTTGATAATAACGTTGATTCTGATTTCAAATGCATCTAATTTCTCAAATTCCACCCCTGCATTTGAAATAAGTGGCTCAGTGATGGGAAGGCTCCTGCATGGCCGCATGCGACTAAAAATTTGTATTATTTCAACAATAAAGCATATTTTTAAATCCTTTGACTTGTGGGGTTTTTATGCATTAAAAACACAAATGGACGACTTTCAAGTTTCAACCCCCGTCAAGGCCTCAACACATTTGACTCATTTTCTTCTAAGCTGCTTTCTATTTGACCCATTAGAGATAACCATACTCTGATTTGACCCGTTCACATGTTAATGGGTACACATCATTTGGACAGGCAAGACAGGTAAAAGTGTTGGGATCTCAAACAGCAAGGTTTCCCAACAGACAAAAGCCAATTAAGATCATTTTCAAGTCAAATAAAAGTCAACAAGATGATACAAACAGCTGCGGATAGATGCTTGTATATACATGAGTCATTTTGTGCATCAAGTTGGAACCTAGTGGCCAAGAAGCCGAGCATGTTGTGATTGTTGGGTGTTGTGTCGTGTCATTTGTAACTACCAAATGTGTGTTTTATTATTGGTGATCTGTTTCGGTACATGGACATCGAGCATTAGAGTGATTGTGTGGTATATGTTGATTAACTTTATTTGTAGTTGTGTTTTTCTTATTCTAGTATGTAACATGACACGAATTTTATATTTTTTGTTTTTATTATTTTTAAAACTACAGCGGATGGTGTTTTTATTTTAAACTAGTTTGTTCTGGCTAAAATGGAGATAGTAGCGAGTCAAAATATACCCTAACATGTAATAACAATAATGCTACTTGGGTTGTAGCTTGGTTGTAAGGGTTGTTTTTTGAAGTAAATTTAGGTTCAAACCTGATGAAGAGTAGTTAATGATGTGGTTTGAGTTGTGTAGGTTTGTCATTTAGAAAATAATACTTAAGTTAAAAATAAAAAAATGCTTGACTTTTTGGTATTTTTGTTTTATAAAGATACTAACACGTATAAAAGTTATTAATGTTCTAAAAAATAGAGTAAGCTTGATAAAAGTCGATGAATAAGTGACTTCCTAAAATTGTAACACTCGGCCACTCATACTAACAATATTGTTCATTTTGCCCACAAGGAGCTTACGGATTTACTTTTGGTTGCTCGGGTGAAAACTTCGACTGTTCCCACTTGAGCACGTTTAACTGTGGAGTTCTCCTCTCATCCACAATCAATACGCCCAAAACAAATTGTTGATGTTAGAGGCATGGCATTCCTTATGAATCAGAAATCTCTTATGTGCACGGGTAATGTGTCACCTAGGATGTTACAAAAAGGGGTAACTTTGTAAAATAGTAACAAACTTTCAAAAGTGTTTCAATTAAGTAACTTAAGTTTTAAAATTGTTCCAATTAGATCACTCATTTTTATGTTTTATACAAATTAAAAGTCATAATATATATTTTAGCATGTTATACATTTGGATTCAGTTATAAAATATTTTTTTCTATCTTTTGATCCTGATATAGAACGTTGACGTAAATTTTAGGCACTTTTTATGTTTTTCATAATTAACATGTTTTTTTTTATTTTTTAATATAATTTTATATATTAAAATTTTTAACTCCAATGTTTTTTCCATCGTTACTTTTTTGTCATAATAAAATTGGTAATGACTCGATTTGATCGTTTGAAGGTCCAATTTGAAAAAATATGCATGAGTGACTAAATTAGAACACTTTTAAAACGTTGTTACTATTCTATGACATTTTCCCTTACAAACACAACTTCATACATGATAATAAACAAAAATATATAGAAATTATCTCATTAGTCCATAAGTGTTTTTTGATATTATATACATGAAGTTCTCTTCATTTTTTCTCCTACACAATATATGTTTAATTCGTAAATATATCCATTTATTTTCATACATGATAATAAACAAAAATAAATAGAAATTATCTCATTAGTCCATAAGTGTTTTTTGATATTATATACATGAAGTTCTCTCTTCATTTTTTCTCCTACACAATATATGTTTAATTCGTAAATATATCCTTTTATTATACATGAGAAACTAATATCACATCTAAGTTTTCTAGACATAGACGTATTTGGGTACTAAATCGTGAGTGAAATATATCTATCACATGGAATTTTACAAGGGGTCGTTTGACAATTTTTGAATAATTAAAGATTAAACAAATAAAATATCTAAATAATTAAGTGTTAAACCATTAAAAGGTTTAAACCATTAATAACTTGTATATCACTTAACTATTTAAAAGCAAATATCTGACCAATTCAGATAAAAGGTCTTAACCATTCAGCATTAGACCCATTAACCATTCAACATTAGTATAATACTTAACCATTCAAAGACAAATGTCTAAATCATTTAAACATTTGCTCTTGAAACAAACAGTCTGAATCATTAAGTACTGTATCATTCAAACATTTAAACTATTAAAAAGTTAATTCAGATGCTAACAAAAAAACGTTTTTCAAAAATACATCAATTTATCTTGTACTAAAAATATTGGGAAAAAACACGCAAATTTCAATTTTCATACGTTTTGTGTGTTTGGCCCAGCCCACAAGAAAAGCCCACTAAAACCAACGGAGCACATCTTTAAATACGAAACCAAAATCACGTCATCTAGGGTTTATTTCTTCTCTCGTTTGTACCTGTATCCGCCGCTGCAAACTTCAAAGCTTCTAATTTCCGATCAACAATGGCTGAACAAGTTTGTTACATCACATATTCAACCTTATTCTGCATCATTAACGTTTATCATGATCTAATATGCTTTGTTCATCTGTTTGCAGACTGAGAAGGCGTTTTTGAAGCAACCGAAAGTGTTCCTCTGGTTAGAAACGAACCTTAAGCGTTTAGGTTTATGTAATTTAGCTGGATTTGGTTTGATTGTGTGTTGAATGTGGTTAATTTTGTGTAAATGATGGATTTATGCATTGATATGCAGCTCGAAGAAAAGTGGGAAAGGAAAGAGGCCTGGAAAGGGTGGAAATAGGTTTTGGAAGAGCATTGGGCTTGGATTTAAGACACCTAGAGAGGCTATTGAAGGTATTGTTATTATATGTTTTTTAATCGTTTTTTTATGTTATTTAGTGAGTTGTTGAATCAATTGAAAGGATTTAAGGTGCATGTTAGGTGTAATTGAAACAATTGTAGATGAAATGGATTCATATAGAGTTGTTGTTAGTGTTAATTTTGGAATATCTATGGAACATGTTGTGTAGTATGTAAGGACCAGATTACTCTTTGGTTTAGGATGCATGTTGAACAATCACTTCTCTGGAGCAGTATGTGTTATCTTGATGAATTTAAGTGCTATCATTTCAGATGTTTTTTAGATCTAAACTTTTTCTTGTAGTTCATATTGTTGACATATTTTTCTGTAGTTAAAGGAGATTTTGTATTGTGTGTTTCATTGAAGCCAATTGTTACACATAGTGTTCAAATTAGCATTTTTTTCTAGTTATATTTCTTTTTCTGCAACTTGTTGCTTTATGTTCTTAGATAATGATTCCATGATTTCTTTTGTACATTTTTCTTTAGTCACTGAACTCATTAGCCTTCATATAATGTCATTTACCACAATTTTGTATAAACATTATGTTTTAGGAACATACATTGACAAGAAATGCCCTTTTACCGGAGATGTATCAATTAGAGGCCGTATTTTAGCTGGTACTTGCCATAGTGCTAAGATGGTGAGGACTATTATTGTACGAAGGGACTATCTTCATTATGTGAAGAAGTACCAAAGGTAATCAAACAAATGGCATTTATTCTCTGAAGTTTGAGTCCCAACAAATTTTAACTAGACATTCTATCTCTGTTTAAGTATATTCTTTTTGTTACAGGTATGAAAAGAGACACTCAAACATCCCTGCTCATATCTCACCATGTTTCCGTGTGAAAGAAGGTGACCATGTTATCATCGGGCAATGCAGGTATGTTTGTCATTAAATTGGGTTGTATCACCTTTGAGATTGTTTCTACTGATTTCCATATGGGTCTGTGTGTAATATTAAATTTGGTTCTTGTTTTTTGTGTTTTCAGACCGTTATCAAAGACGGTGAGATTCAACGTGTTGAAGGTTATTCCAGCAGGATCCGCAAGTGGTGGTAAGAAAGCATTTACTGGCATATAGAGTAACATTAGCGTTGGAACTCTTTTTGCTTGATCATGTAAAAGTTTTTGAGAACAAATCGGAGTTGTGCCGTTTCATTGACAGTTATTATTCTGTTGTTTTCAGTTTACTTTGAAACGCTTGATAGTTAAGTTCTTTTAAGGAATTTTAATCCTCTATTTTGCATCTGTGGTTTTGCTTGCTGATTATATAGATTGAAGCTGGTTTGGGGTTGATTGCTTGATGTATATACTTTTTTAGTTTGTATTAATTTTTTTAATTTTAATAAGTAAAACTGCATCGTTAAGATGTAATTCTCATAGAGAACATGCGAGTAGAAATATAATCTTTAAAGAAAACCAAACCGCAAGTTATGAAAAACTGTGAAGTATCAAGAGCTTCATGTTTTACCACTCAACTGTGAAATAAATTAGCTTAAATGAAAACACCCCCGTTGTTAATGTTTGTTTAGAAGTCTATTCTAGTTGGGTTTGAAGAAATCTTATTTTGAAGGTGTTTTTATAGGAAAACCAGAAGTTATAAAAAAAATTTGTGCATGTATATGTAGATATGAGTTATCTACTAAAACTATAAATTATGTATTTGTAATTCATATAAGTTGTTTACAAGTTATGTATATGTAACCTGTTATGTCTTTGTTTTATCATTAATGTAAATTAAACTAGACAAGTAATACAATTGGGTGGGATTTACTTAAATGTATTTTAAACAAATAAAATAATAAATTTTTTTATTTTAATAAAATGGTAATTATGGATGTTACATGTCGATTTCATATTCATTTTTAAGAATTTTTTTGCTTCTTTCTCCTATTAATAATTATATTAATTACTAATTATATTATTTATTTATTTTTATAAAAATATTTTTAAGAAGATTAAGAAATGTCATTTTATTGTTTATTTCTACATAAATAAATTTTTATAAAAATAAATTTTTCTAAAACATCATATTTTTTTATAAAACACGAGATATTTGGAAAAATGACATTTTAAATGATTTGTTTTGTAACAAAATGTTTAATTTATTTTTTAGGAAAAATAAAAAAGATTTTTTTAAAAGTTAATATAATTGCTTATTACTTATAGTACTTACTCGTACATAATTTTAATCATATTGTTTTATAATTATTAAAATATTATTATATTTAATATTACATTTATTCAATTCGTATAATACACGAGTTCATTAAAACTAGTAGTTTATAAAATACATGATTGGTTAGAGGTGTTTTCTTAAAGTTGGGGCTTTATTCTTGATCGCTCTGCTTAACTTATAAAAGTTTAAAGATCAGACAACCAAATTCATTAACTTTGTTTGCTTCGGAGATACAAAGTAGTAAAAAGCAAATTTACAATGCTCTTATATTCAAAGTTATAGTTTGCATAACTTCAATGTATAAAAAATGAAAGGAAAACAATATGGATTAAATGTACGGTGGACTTGGGTTTTCATTTTTCAACAATTTGGTGAAAATTGAAACAATCAAATCTGTAAGTCTCATATTAGTTGAGGGGAGAAGGAAATCTTTCTTGTATGAAAGTTGAAACCTTTGTCTGTATCACAACTCGTTGGATAAAAACAAAACCGTAAGTTTTTAAATGGGCGATCCATTAGGGGCAAATCGAACAATATCTTGTTATGATTTACATGGGTCATTACAAAATGGATCACACTGAATATATTAAGTCTTCAATAACACATGTTAAGTCTTCAACACATTGTCATGAACACCTATACTACAGATTGCTCATTTGGACCCAAACATCTTTTGATATGTATCTTTAAAGTGTGCTAAAATCCCACCAATCATGTTGGAATGAAGACAAGGGATTTTATAGAGTTGAAACTAGCTCGAAAGGTATGAAAAAGATTAATAGGGGTCAAGTTCAATAAATAATAAAACACAGATATACAATGCTCTTATACTTGGCTACAAGGTAACAATATAAAATTTAAAGAACATTCAACCACTAAATCAACTGTGAAGTTACATATATTGCGTTAAATTCGTCATTCGTCAGGCATGCCTAATCTCGTTTCACAGGCCTTTGAACATATGACTTGTTAGGGTCTTCTGTCTTCAGCTTTGGTGGTCGAATCTCACCCTTCTTCACCTACACAAGTCACCCATTATCACCCCGTTAAGCGTTCATTAGTCATATGTAATTACAGATGGTCATTTCTACTCGTTTAGTTATGAATGAATTTGTGTGGGTTATTCTTATATCTAGGAGTCGAATAGTTTTTATTTCTGTGTAGGTAAACTTTGCTGATGTGGCGTCTTGGCCCTTTTAACAGTGAAAACAAGATTTTTTCAAAGATAAACTTCAAAAACATCAGATAATCATTGAAGTAATATAATTTCTGTAACATATTTTACACACTAGTTATTTACACAACACTTTGAAGTTTGGAAAGACAGTTTAACTTATTTTGACATGTTATCCAACCCGCTTGACCCACCCAATTCACCCCCTCTGATCTGTAACTATTTTGTGAAAGAATAGTGAAGTGGTTTACCTTCTTTCCCCCTTTCATAAAGTCCCTCCAGCTAGAAACCTGATTAAATACAGAATTCAGGGGGTTTAGCAATTAGATTCAACTACAAGTCTAAAACTGTATGTTGAATATAAAAAGACAGGAATACTTGACTGTAATTCACCGCTTATGCTGCTTTCTTTTTGTTTTTAAATGGTGAAATAAACAAAATAGAATACATATAACATTCACATTAATGTGCTGAGATGTATGACTTGGGGTTCATACAAAAATAAAGAATAGAATAAAACACTAAGGCCATAACAAATTTAATAATCCCTTCCGTCCTACAAAAAAGAGTCCACCTTTGACTTTTTGACTGTCAAATGAAAATGAATCTCTTAAATTTCGAATAATAATGTGATCAAAGAGAGAAGAGAAAGAAAACTGATGTATTACAGGTGCATTATCTTATATTCAACATGCAAGTATGACTGTTAAGAGGTATATATAGATGAGAAGACCCTAATCTAAGTGCAGCCCTATGGCCCAATAAAATGTTGGGTGTCACATAATATTTACATTCTAGCGAGTAGCCAAGTAACAACTAACAAGTGCTATTTTGATTCTAGCGAGTGGCCAAGTAACAACAGATGGCATGACATCAACCAGCCACACCGGCACAGTTTACAAGGAAAATAGGTTAAAGTGAGAATGATTGCTAAATCAGTAATATCCTTTAAGTTTTCTACTATGCACCAAATTTAAGGTTGGTTGATGAAATCAAGAAAGAGGGCCCAGTTTCTATCGGTATAGTTTGCCTTATTTATATCATGCATCAGCTAAACTCGAAATTAACAAACGCATTTAAGTTGAATTATAACAACACAAAGTTAAAATACAAACCCTATTTTCCCTTGTTCCTTCCCACTGCTCCTCATGCTCACGCTTTCGTTTCCACATCTCTTTGGTTTCTTCCTCATCTTTCTTCAACCTACCTTCTTCCTCAGAAATCTACATAAAATTCAGAGAGAAGTTTACAAAAATTTGCACTTAATCAGAAAATTCCATGTTGTATTTTTTTCATTTTCTGGAATTAAGGGATTGTAAATGGAACTACAATTAAATGGGTTTTATTTACATACCCTCATTTGCATTTTTCTCCTTCGCCATTCTTGGTCGGTTAGTATTTCACGAACTTTCAACTTTAACTGAGTCTGAAATTCATCTGATTTTTCATATTCTTGCTCATATTTTCCCTGCAAAGAAAGCTCAAAGGCATAAGTTATACCAAAACCTGCATGATGATAATCCCCATAAAAAGAAGTTAAAATATAGCAAGGCTTCAGCCCACATATGTTTGTTTTTGATATTTGACATGAGCTATAAATAATGTCTTTCTTTTATTAGCTTGTTGTTTAGATTGCTAAATACATAACACATGTATATTGTATAGACACAAGCCCGTACATATAACTGGAACATTTGAATTTCCCCAAATCCGTATCCTCACAACAAACTCAGAATGAAGTATAAAGGAGCCTAATTTTGTCATAATATCCGAACTTAAAAGACAATAACCTAAATTGATAAACAGCATGCATTACTGCATATGCATCAAGAAATGGCAAGCTCCAAATATTCAAGTACTGGTACAACAACGACAGACTTTCACAAAAGAGATTGAAGATAATTACATAACTAAATTGTGCATAGATATATACATTTTTTTTTCATTTAGATGTTATTAATTTGTTAATGTCAATCTTAAGATGTCTACAGATAAATGTGCATGTTATTGCATTCCAAAAATAAAAAATACAATGTGTCTACCTATCATCAAACTTATATAAGTTAAAGAAGATTGATGGCAGATTAATAAAACAAAAAGCAACATCAGAAGGAAAACGGCTTCCCTAGAGTCGTAACTAGAAATCCTAATATGAATGAAGAACACCTTCATACATTAAATTGACAAAATGCTGCCTCTTTTCAGATTAACATTAATGTCAATGATATGAGAAAATGAATTATGTAATATTACCTCATCGACTAGTGACTTCAGCTTCGATGCAGTGTCTTTCTTCAGTTGTTTTTTCCTCTTCGCTCGCAGTTCTTCTGCAAATAAGCCAAGTGCATTTGTTATTATCACACATTACCAAATGAATAAATATGATGATTCAAGAACAATAAACTACAAATATCAGTAATTCAGTATAACATAGAAGGTTATCATTGCATTCTGGCATTTCCAAACCCAACCATGAATTAAGTGTCATCTCTTATAAAGTAAAGTACATTTAAGTTGCATGACCTAAAAACTGAGTTATCCTGACACCAAATAGTAGTGACTACGCATTAGTGCTTCACTTTGTTGAATAGAAATACACACACACATTCATACATGTGATACACTGGCACATGGTGAGGCTTTTGCCTAGCGCCTTTGACTACCAGCACACAGCCACATACATGTGCCCACGCACAGGCGCTCACACATGCATACATATATGCATATACGTACACACACAATTAGGCTTATAGATCTCAACTATTTTTCATTTTGGACCTACACGTTACCTGAAGAAAGACATTTATAATGGTTTTCGAACCAAAACTGCCAAATTTATATCAAAGACTTCTTTTGCTCACACACCCAATTTCTTATTAAATGCAATGAAGCTTGTTAACCCTAATTGTACCAAATAAATCTTAGCAGATCTCAAAAGGGGATGTCGGAACATAAACATGAATAAGAAAAATGAAGTTGCTGCATGATAACTTGCTGCTTCTTTCAAAATATTGTCTTGGCAACATTAGTAGTTATCGATTCATGATGGATAGTGATTTTAATGTGATATGCAATGAAAAAACAGATATGATACAACATGAAGGCATTAAATTTAGACAAACAACCTACTACAGTGGAAACAAAAAGTAGATACAAACCTCTTGCTGCATTAATTTGGTTAACAAGGTACTCTCTTCTTGAGGATCAAGTAAAAGTTGTTGGGCTTTTGCTAAGGCTGCATAAAAGAGAGAGATGTATTATTTTAGTGCAAGATGTGCTAATATGCAATACTAAAAGCTTTAGCAAATATAAATTATCAATTTCTCTAAGTACCATTTTAGGCAAACATAACCTATACAAATATGTAATGTATATAGAATAAAACCTAGTGACTGAACATATTTGTAGAAATAGCTTTTACTATACACCTTCCATCTCAATGAGTTTTAAATCTTGATTTGGCCCCATTGTATAAGTCAAGTCTTAAAATAGATTTGCATCATTTTATGGTTTCTAAATGCTTAAGGTGTTCTTGATGTAGATGACAAGAGACTTGGGAGTAATGTTAAGTGGTGTCCCTATCATCTTAGTAATAAGGAAAAGAAACCGATAAATGTAAAAGGAATGGCAGATTTTAATCAAAATGTCATAAATGTAAATGCCCTCCAAAAAAGAATAAATTCAACCAGAAGAACATTATAAAATAGAGCTTTTGATATCATCCTTCAAATGTATGGCACAAATGCCAAAAAATATTTGGCAACAAAGTTTTGAGCCACCCAAAAAAGGGCATATAAGGAATTTGTACTGTAGTGGGCTTCTCCATAATTCTTCACACAATTGAGTCTGAGTTTGTGCTTAGTTAGGACCCTGGTTAACCCTTCTTCTTTATTCAACTTCAGTTTGTGAAGTTTAATTGAAAAATCAAAACAAAAAAGTTCACACAAGTAGGAATCAAAAGTTAAAAATACACTGTAGAAACTAAACATACCAGAAAAAGCTTCCTTTGCCTGGGGATGCTTGCATTTGTCAGGATGGACCAACAATGATAGCTGTAATCACCATTACACATATTAGAGGTGTCGTACATGCCCTAATTATGAATTTTAAACACCAATATGAGAATCAAATCCTAGATGACATACACTATAAAAACAAAGGTATTACCTTACGGTATTGCTTTTTCACATCTTCTGGGGATGAATCAAATGGTAGATTAAGATACTCAAATGCATTTAGCTTAAAGCATGAAAGAATCCTGTGAATTTGTTATTCCAGACCCATATATTAGATAATGATGTAAAACCTCAATTTCCATAACATATACATAATTTATGAAGAAACATGGTAGACACTTCAAGTCAAACACACGTGATGTAGGATAGGATGTCACCATAAATGTGAAATTGACAAGAGCAGCCATTCAGCCTAACCATAATCATTATAATGAAGAATTACAGATATATATCATTCTAGGATCTTCTAGAATTCAAAACCTGATTGGACTAAGAAACAATAAGAGATGCCTACATGGCCACTCTAACAAATGCTAAAACTATCCTGAATGCTTCCAAATATGACCATTTTAACAAATGAAGCTAGTAGATCGTAGTCATCGACAATTCTAAGTTCTGACAAATGTTAAAACTATCCTGAATGCTTCAAAATATGACCATTCTAACAAATGAAGCTAGTTGATAGATCATATAACTTCCTGAAGTTTCTATCAATATCCAATGCCCTTATGTTTTCATCTTATGAAACCAATGGTTACGCCCTAAGTTCAAACAAAAACAAAGTTCAACATCTGTGGCCAGATCAAGCTTGAATACAACAAATGTCTAATACTGTTCAATCTAGGGTTCTAAATGAAGTTGCCATGATAAATTGAGCATAACTTACAATGTTCAACAATCATTATACTCATCCTACACGTTATCAAGCAAACATCCATACGCACTGTCCAACCAAAAACCAAAATCAACACCGAGTTCTAGTTCGTACATATGCACATTCTAACGATACTCGTACTCCAATAACACTTGAACAATTACTTCCTCCACACGTATCAAATTAAGCGATGAAAACACGATTTAATGTAAACAATACAGCAAATTAGAGGAATAAGCAATCGATTAGGCGTATGAGATGGTGCAAAAGGGATACCTAACGACTTCATTATCGCGCTCAACTTCGCTGACTTCAGCATAGAAGTTCTTGAGGAGCAAATCTTCATCGATTGATGATGCGTTGGCTTCCCCCATCGTTTCGATTTGCTTCACCCCCTTTTGTTCTTCTTGGGTTTCCGGCGATATTCGTCGGCTTCGCGTACGAAATGAATACAATCATCCACCGGTGTATATGTTTAGAGGTTCCTTTGTTTCGCAATCAAATCTCTTTTTTGTCTGTTAAGCATTATAATAATATTAAATGATTAACAAGTCTAACGTTAAATGATTAAAAATTTTTATCTGAATTTGTCAGATATTTTTTTTACATAGTTAAGATATATCTTTTGAATAATTAAAAGATATATTAGTTTTAAATGGTTAATACCTATTAATGGTTCAACAATTAATGGTTCAGACCTTTTATTCGTTCAGCGTTTAATGGTTCAAATTTTTTATTGGTTTAATACTTACTCATTTAAAAGTTACCAAACAGCCCCTTAAACCAATTCATTACGTAGAAGTAGCACACTCGGCCCTTGTATCAATGTATCTACTTTTCTATCACTTATTGTTTATGGAAAAAGTAGTTTGGGAATGATTTTTAACTCAAGTGGATGAAATAACGTAATCAAAACGATTAAAAAATAATAGATTTGGGGTTTGAGTCTTGCTAAGAGTAAAAATGTTATGGGCTTCGGCAAGTAATTTTTCAAGTTATGTGTTTCCTTTTAAAGGGGGTTGAGAGCGTGGGCTCCAGCTAGGAAACGGATACGATTTGATTAAGATAACATATCTTTCGAAGCAAGAGAGTGTTTTTATCATTTAGAAAATAATGAAAAAGTAGTTTGAATATTGTTTGTAAAGCGTTGAAACCGGTTGACAGATCTACTTGCTTAGTGCGTTTGAGATTTATCTGATTCAGTTTATGGTTTGAGTTTTTATAGTTTGCTTTTTGTTTGATTGTTTATAACTTGAAGCTTACGGTTTAGCTTTTTTATTTTCTTTTATTTTTGAATTATACGATTACGTATACATAAACAATCTTACCATAATAAAGTTTTTTATATCAACTAACATAATACATTTAGATTCATTTAAGTAGGAAAATCTTTATAGAATATTCACATGTCCCTGTTTGATAACCGAATATTTGTAGCGTATATAATATGACATTATAAATTTTTTGATATAAGTAAAACTTTGAGTATCTACCATGAAACTGTATATGAACAAAGGACATCGACCAGCGAAAAGCCTCACCTCGTATCGTAACATAGATTGAACCAATTAAATAAGTGTCGTCTAATTTGCCCTAGTTACAAAGATATTTTTGATAGGAATAGTGAACAAAAGATCTATTCAAAATAAAGATGTATATGAAGTTGTAAATGAGAGGATCCAACGTGGATGATCCCAACAGTCGAATTTCAACCTTTGGCATTTTATCAAAAGATGAAGATTTTCACTCACTTTAAGGCAAACTCAATGCATAATGGATGATAGAGTGACATGTAAAAAGTCATATTTATCTCCACTGCTTCGGTGTATAACCGTAGAATAAATACAGTACATGAAATTTATATATGTGATTCATGCAAACTTCATTTAAATACATTAATCAAGTACTCTTATGAAAATTTGTTGATCTAATCGTTAACACTCGATTAAAAACAATGCAATCACGAGGTTTTAGTTGCTTTTAATGTTCATTTATCATAAATTACAAAATAGAATAAAACAATTGATTACCTTTTATGTATTTGAAATGTTTAAATTTCATATATATTTTTGGATACTTATAATAAATACTTTTTAGAGTAAATTACCATTTACATCCGTGGCATTTGTTCATTTTAACCACTTGCATCCTTACGGTTTCAAAATTATCATCCGACCCCTGACATTTCATTTTTATTTCAATTTGACTCCAATACACTAACGACGTTAGATTTTTCCGTTAATTTTAGTGAAATGACAAAAATACCGTTATTTATTAAAAAAATTCACCCATTCACACCCCATCTCTTTGATACTATCTCTATCTTCTTCATTTTCTCCCTCTTTACGTCCACCACCAGTCCCTCACTACCACCACAACCACCTCCGTCATCGCACCACCGTCGTCGCCGCACCACCATCGTTGTCGACGCACCACCAACGGGTTTGATACATCTTTAGATGTAAGTTTAGATGTAGAAGATGCTTTCGATACATCTTTAAATGTAGGTTTAGGGTTTCTATTGAATCAGAAACCATCTCTGATCAGATATACACCGGAGTTACCGTCAGAGTTGTCTCCGACAAGTGGACCGGGGGATTTCTGGCCCATTTATTCACAAATTAACTGATCAAACTCAAATTTAACATAGAATTGAACACAACAATGTTGAATCTGATGATTTGAAGATGATGATTTCACACATAGAGTGTCTTTTGTGTCTGGTAGTTATGATTGTATAGATATAATGTGTGTTTGTGGTAGTGATGGGTGGCTACGGTGGTGGTGATATGGGTTGTGGCGGTAGTAATAGGGTTGCAGTGGTAGTGATGGGGCTACGCCAGTGGTGATAGTGGTTGCGGTGGTGGTGATGGGCGGCTTTGGTGGTGGTGGTGATAAGGGTTGCGGTGGTGCTAATAGGGGTTGCAGTGGTGATGATGGGTGGCTATGGTGGTGGTGATAGGGGGCTGTGGCGGTAGTAATGGGGATACGGTGGTAGTCATGGGGCTACGATGGTGGTGATCGTTGTTGTGATGGTGGTGATGATGGGTGGCTACGCTGGTGGTGATGGGGGCTGTGGCGGTAGCGATGGGGCTGCGATGGTAGTGACGGGGCTGCGATGGTAGTGATGGGGCTGCGATGGTAGTGATGGGGCTGCGATGGTAGTGATGGGGCTACTGTGGCGGTGATAGTGGTTGCGGTGGTGGTGATGGGCTGTTGCGGTGGTGGTGGTGATAGGTAGTTGTCATGGTGATGACCAGGTGGTTGTGGTGGTATTGATGGGGTGGTTGTGGTGATGGCGATTTGAAGAAGATGATGTTTATGTTATTATTTAATATTAAGGGTAATTTCATCTTTTTAATAATAATTTTAATAGTATTTTTAACAGTATTACTTATTTGAACTCAAATGGAGATAAAAATGAAACGTATAGACTCAAATGAAGATAACATGAAACGTTAGAGGCCGAATGACAATTTTGAAACCGTAGGGATGCAAGTTGTTAAAATGAACAAACGTCAGAAATACAAATGATAATTTACATTATTTTTTAAATTACAAATCTCATCTTTATTCAGCTCAGCTCAAGCCCTTAAGATAATCAATGTCTGAGCATTGGGCCCTATGAAAGGAAAGAACTCACGGCCTCAAAAACTAAATCCCTTTAAATGGTCTGGGAGGATAAAAAACATTTCAAAACTATGGGCCTAGTGATGGGCCAAAATGAAACATTATATGGGCCAGAGAAGACTACCACAATTCTGGGCCTAGTAAAAACAAACTAAAAAGATTGATCTAATCCTAGACTCCTAGTTATCTAAGTCTCGAATCTGTTAAAAAAAATTCAAAATAATTTACTAAAACTCTATATTAAAATTTTGTGTTATATTTTGAACTTTTTATTCTAATCATATCAACCAAGTTCTTAATTTTATTCATAAGATTACAACAAAGAGATTAAATCCTATCACAAAAGTTAAATGTAAGGTTCTAGTAAACTATTTTGGTGATTTCCAAGTAGGTTCAAGGCTTATAATGGTCCATTTGCCATAACCAATAGGCAACACTACACTACCCTCGGTCAACATCTTATCGGGAATGCCCGTGTACACTCTAATGTTGTTGCATAACAAGTGTGTGTCTGTTGACTTGATCGGATTAGGATCATTGATAACTGATTTGATGGAATCCGCCTCAGTAATTGAGGGAAGAGAGTGATCCAAAGATGCAACTTTTGAGTCCTTGTTGTCTTGCAAAACAGACGAAAAAGAGATTGTGGGGTCTTGTTTAGAGCACTTGAACCAGAAAGAAAAAGGTCATCAAAACAATACATAAGGAGCCTTACCAAACGAACACATTATGTGAATTTAGAGCAAGAGATTTTGACTCTAAGGTTAATGAATAACATCTTTATCAATCTGTTAATCATCTGAAAATGATGAAAGTAAAATACTTTCAAAAAATAGCTTGAATTTTGTTAAATTGTTCATGAATTCATACATAGAGGAGTCAATTTTGGCTCATTAACTTATGATAGGTTTAATACAGACTTATATTTTTTTCTCAAATGGGTCAAAAATTGTGTTAGCGCCTATGGGTATACATTAAGTCATTCGCCCCTTCATTACACATAGCTGCCACATCACCGATCTCACTCCACCTCACCCATTTAGTAAACGAAGGAAATATTTCCACCCCTATTAACACCCATTTTTTAATTTAATACAAATGTTGATTACGTGTGTAATCACCCTACTAACGCCCAGAAGTTCTTCGGTGCGTGAAAACTTCACACCCAATAACACGCCTTAGAATGTTGATTATGCGTGCAATCACCCCTAACTTTGTGACATCAACATTAACATTAACGCGAGGCGTTGATGTATAGCGATTTAATTGTAGCTAAAAAAAATAAATAAGAAATCCCCAAAAATGTTATTTTAATACAAATAACCTACTAAATCACAAAATACCAGATTCATTATTAATATAACAATATCATTTTCTTAATTAACTAAATCTGTTTCAAAAGTCAACCCGACCCGACCCGATCCCCACAAATTAGAAACCATCAATAAACTCAAAATCAATCATAACAACTGTTCAATCACGCAAAAAACCATCAACAAATCGAACAACAACAGATCAAAAAATAAAACAACGACGCATTAGGGTTTAGAAATTAGAACAAACATACGAGAAAACGTTACGAAGTGAGAAAACGCGATTTCAGCGACATCATTATCAGCAGATTTGTGATTCCTGAACGCCGATGAAGATTTGAAGGTCGAATCATTTACGATCACTCGAGCTTAGTACAGAGGGTTATGATCTTGACCGAATTTGATGTACGAATACTCCGGCGATGCAAACCCTCGCTTTTGACACAGTTCATTAAGCTTACACTTGAACATTTTGGATCAAAGATTGTGTGTTTGTGTTCAAGAGAAGTGAGTAATGGTGAGTTTTGGTGAGAGAATTCGCCATTGAAGGTTGAAATCAAAGGTTATGTGTTGGTGATTGGTGTGTGTTGTACGATTCTGACCACCTGCAAATGCAGGTTTTTTTTACTACATGAGTAGCACTTTTGTCTTTTGTAGAATTTACTATATCTGTTAAATTTTTAGTTCTGATTTTTCATATAAGTGATTTGGTCTTATGAAAAAATGTTAAAAAAAGGTTTTCAAACTTTTTCTAGGTAATAGATGTTATTTTTTTTTATTTCTTAGTTTATATTAAAGGATACTTTAATATACATTATTTATTTTTAAAATAGATATAACAATGTTTCATCAAATATATAAATAAATAGTAAAAAGAATCATCCTTCACTTACGACTACTAACAACAATTTCATGTAATATATGTAACACACCTTTAAGTGTATAAAAAAACCCATTGTGAATGCTCCAAGTGATTTAATATATTTTAGTATAAAAATAGTTTTCAATTTTAGTCTAGTGAATAGGTTTTTTTAATGGTCAACTAATTAAAGCCTCACTACCTGAGGTTCCTCAATGACAAAAACTCATTTCATATGTCGGTGAGTATAGAGAACACTTATAGTTCAAGCCCACTACCATTAATTTCAGAGAAAACCCGTCACGTAAAAACCCACTGCGATAAAACTCGACCCACTTAGTGACACCCAAGAATTTCTTTTATGGGGGTTGAAAATTTTAGGCTTACTTGTGTATCTATAGATATAAAAGGAAAATTTGTTCAGATTAGATCAGGTAACAACATATAAAAAGCTAAATTATCAATAACATACTTAAAAGAAATGCAGATGTTTTTAATTATCAAACAAGACGAAGAAACATTCTTTAATTATTTTTTATTTAACTTATTAATATAAAACACACGAACAATCTCAATTTCAAACAAAAACTTCAACGTACAACCATAGGTGTTTTCAAAAACAATATTAAATTAGAAACAAAAAATGTACTTTTTATAATTTTAAGTATATAAGAAACAAAATAAAATAAAATCATAAAAGATTTTAGTCACTTTTATTTGTAAAATATACAAAATTACTAAAGTTATAGTATTACCAGGATTCCATTTTTAGTTTGATTAGTAAATACTTAAATTAAGTTTAAATAGTGATAATATTAATATTATAAGAATGTCAAATAAGAATAATTTACATCATTAAAATCTTTTAATTAGGAGGAAATTAAGTAAGTTTTCAATTACAAAGTAATCACTTATCAAATTTAAAAAAATTAATTAAAATCCCAATATAAAAGATCACCTAATTGGTTAAGTAAATTGGTTCTATTACTAATGACTTACCCATCATTTATTTGCCTACCTATTTTAGTTTTATTTGAATTAACCCACTTTACTAATCAACATTTTACTTATATTGTTTTATAAAAAAACTTCATATCATTCTTTATCTCTATCTATTATTCTTTTATAGACTTCTACAATGTTTGTGTAATCCCCAAACCCACCTAATATTGTGGAAGGTTCAAGGTATTACTAGATCATTGTCTAAATTTCATTTTCGGGGTTGTTAAAATTTTTTAAGGGTGGGCATCAAGAATTTAGAGGGTTCGTGTTTGAATTTGTTGTGGGTCGATTGAGATTTGATCATATATACTAGTATATACGAAAACTTTTTATGGGGTGTGGGTGACCTTCGTAAAGACCTTATTGGTCCATCCCTGGAGCCACCAACAACATTTTGATGTCGTTAGGTATCGAACTCACAATATTCACTAAGGGAGCGTTTGGTTGAAAGAATTGAATGAAATGGAATGAAATGAAATGAAATAGAATTAAGAAACTAGTATAAATTTCAAATAAAATTATGTTTGAGTGGGTAATAAAATGTAAACCTAAGTGAATGTTTCACCTTAATTCCCTTGGTTGTGGGATTTCAAATTCTCTCTCTGGGTGGAAGGATTTTGAAATCCCACAACCAAGGAAATTGAGATGAAACATTCCTTTAGGTTTTACATTTCATTACCCACTCAAACATAATTTTACTTGAAAATTATATTAATATCTCAATTCCATTTCATTCCATTCCATTCTTCCAACCAAACGCTCCCTAAAAGAAGTAATAAGATTATATCTTAACCAAATGGTTAGTGATAGTGCATAAGGGTATTAATGAGCTATCTTTTCTGTGATGAATATGTAAACCTATATAAAAAAGGTTTTTTACCATATTTTCTTATTTTAACCCATCTTTTTGTCATATGTCTTTCTTATATATATTCTCATATAATTTTTTCTTTAAAATGGTATTATTATAATTTAAATATTCAAACTAATTTCTATCTATCATTAAAAATTAGTTTTATTAATTACTACATTTCTCCCTCTTATTAATTTTTTTAAAATCAATCTATTATTTTAAAAATATATTTTATTAAGGAAATTAAAAATTAAATATTTGACTAAAATAGAAATAATAAAAATAAAACTTTATATAGTATGAAATTTTTTAAAACATTAAATCTTTTGAAACGAAAAATTTTAAAACGTTTATTTAAAAAAATATAAAAGGTGAATTTTTAAAAATAGTCTTATTAAAACAACCATGATAATTACAAACCAAAGTTTTTAATAAACAATAATTTTATACATAATAATTTTCATTTCTCTATATTATTAATAATAATATTAATAATAATAAGATTAATCATACCTTTTTAAATTAAAATTTTATTATTTAATAATTTAAAAACTTATTTTTTATGTAAAATACACTTTTTATAATTAAAGTTTTATAAAATACAACAAACTTTTTTATAAAAAATCATTTTCTTAAAAAAAATATTTAAAAACCATAGTTTTTTTATAAAACAAAAGTTTAAGAAAAATAAAGTATTATTTATTTACTTAAGTGGCTATTTATACGTAATTATAATTATAATTTATCTTCAAACATGGTTTTATAATTCATAAATTAAAGATTTTTAAATAATAGAGCCATGGTCGCGGCGTTGGGCAGAAAGCCGATGATTTTGATGTCACTCTTATTTTTATTACTAACTATTTAGTATTTTGTTTATTCAACCCGTGTAATACACGGTATACTAACCTAGTGTTAATATAATCTTAACTATAATGTAATTAACCATTTGTAGATTGGTGTTAGCTCCTCGATCAATTAGGTTGGTAATTAAAACATCACAAGATGAAAGCAAATGTCGCTTTGTTGCCTAAGAAAAAAATATAGGAAAGATTTTCGAAGTAATTTATAATATACTAGCTTTAATGAACTCGTGTATTACACCAAAGTTGATCAAATAAAATATTAAATAGAATAACTTTTATTAATTATAAAATAATATATGATTTAAATTATGTACAAGTAAAGAATATAAGTAATAAAACAACGATATCAATTTTTAAAATTTTTGTTTTTACCATTTTTTGTTTTTCCCTAAAATTAAATTAAACATTTGATTTCAAAACAAAACATGTTAAAATATGAAAATTTTAAAATACTTTGTGTTTCAAAAAAGTATGATGTCTTAGAAAATAAAATTTATAAAAATTTGTTTCTTTAGAAATAAACAATTAAAAAAATATATTTTTAATTTTTTAAAATATAGATTTTAAATCTAAAAGATATTTAAATATTATAATTAGTAGTTAATGGAGTTATAATAAGAGAGAAAAATATAAAAATTTTGTTAAAATTGAATATGGTGTTGTCACGTGACATTTATATTTATCTTTTTATTAGAATAAGCAGATATGTAGATTAATTTTTTTAACTTTTCAATGCATAAGATGTTGTATCTTATGCATAAAGTGTTTTATAAAAAAATATTATATTACTTTTAACCTATAATTTTTTATTTTTGCAATGTAACCTTACAAAATTTTGAGTTTCTACTTTTGGCCGAAAACAAGTTATTTTTGGCACTTTGTCCTTATAACTATTTTGCTTTTAATTTTAATCCATTATACTTTTTACCTTTGTAATTTTCTGTTTTACGTTTCGGTCTAAGTTTTTCAAGTAAACACTAAGAACATGCATGTTTGGTTCAATGTTTGTTACATTTCGTTCTAAATTTTGTAACTTAACACGACATAACGTGCATATATGGTTCAACGTTTTTTATCTTTGCAATGATCATTAATAATATTACTTTTATAATTTTTGTTTTACTAAACTAAAAAAAGGTATGTATAAAATGATATATATATATATATATATATATATATTATATATATATATATATATTATATAAAAGAGAGAGAAGATGTAAGGAGGGATAAATACTATTTAGCTGATCAAGTATATATTCCTATATTAATAAAAAAGTATTTTGATATGACACGTGTCAACACCATAATTATTATAATAAAAAATATTCGGCTCTCATTCATATTAAATAATCAGTTTAATTAGTAATAATATTACTTAACACTTTTTAAATCTACTAATTAAGAAATATATCTATTTATTAATGTTACTAGCGTTAGTAAACTATAATTTTAGTCCAAAACAATAATGTACTAATTTTATCATATCTTATATTAATATTTTAGTCCAAAACAATTTTGTAAAAAATAATATAATTGTTTTATTATTTATAGGCACTTCTCATATATGATTTCACTCATATCATATCTTAAAAATATTTTTTATAACTAATAAATTTTATTATATTAATATTTTATTTATTCAAGTCGTGTAACACACGCGTTTAATAAAACTAGTTATATAATAAAAAGAAAAAAATTGTATAATGGTTCATATGGTTTAACCAAATTACATGTTTAGTTCCTAAACTTTAGAAATTACACAAATAGTCCAAACTTTTGTGTAATAGTTACATGTCTGGTTCCTTGGTTCCTAATACAGTAATACTAAATTTTTTCATTTTTTATGTATTTTTATAAACTTTGAACTAACATATAAATTTAAATTTAAGGACAAATGGTGCAACACTCAAACTTTACAATTTTGTAAAATTTAGGGACCAACCATGTAATGAGTTATTCCAATTTTAAAAGTCTAGAGATTAATTATGCAATATGATCACACCACAAGGATTATTTATGTAGTTTTTATAGATAAAAATAAGTTTATAAAAACCAACATAGATTTTAAATAATATGATAAACATAACAAAACCTATCTATTATCTCTTTATAAGAATTACAACCATGCATATATCTCTCCACCCCCTTCAAACTAACTCACCATCCTTCCAAACTTCCGATCACCACGCACCGGAATCACCACCTTCCGCCTCCGTACCATCACAACCTCCATGGGCGCCGCCCCGTCTCCACCTCGCAAAAATCCCGTAATCGTATTCGGATGCTTATGTTTCACCCTCATCTCTACGCCACTCTTATTAAACTATCTCACTTACTTGACGAGCCCCGTCTACACTCCTACTTTCACCCTCCACGACGTCCGATTTTACGCCTTTGAAGTCTCCACCGCCACCGCCACCCTCACCTCCAACCTCCAAACCACCATCATCTGCAAAAACCACTTTCACACCCATATCCACTTCGACGAAATCAAGTCCTACATCTCCTACAGGAACCAACAGATCACACCACCAACGACGATCCCCCCGCGTCATTAGGGTATAGTGATGTCACAACATGGTCTTCGTACCTCAATGGGACCGCGGTCCCATTGGGTCCTGAGCTTACGACAGTTTTGGCTCAGGATTTGGCCGCTGGGGGCGTGTTGATTGATGTTAAAGTTATGGGACGGTTGAGATATAAGGATTATTCGGTTAGACAAAGTTATCGAGTGGAGGTGAGTTGCGGGGGGTATGTCGCGTTTGGGGTCGAGACTGATGGGAACGTAGTTGGTTCGTTAGCAAAGGTTGCGTTTGTTGATGGGTGTCGTAGTCATGTTGAACGATATTAGGGTTACATGTTTTAACGTGTTGAAAACTTAAAATCGTACCTTCATTAGATTTGATTTGCTTGCATGTTATTTAACCAAGTAACGTTTTGTATTTTGTGTTGGAATCTTAATAATATTATGTGTTTTTAATTTATTGTTTGTTTATATCATGCAAAATAATACTAATTGTGCGTGATCAAGAAATCACGGTCAAAAATACTAACATATGATTTAATATGTTTTTTAAGCGCTTCGGATATTTCCCCTACTCATGATGTGACCCGTGAATAAAACCCGATTAACCCAACAGGCCGGGAGGCTTGTCACAATGTGAAGTTGAATGGTTTAGCAAGGCGGCTGGTGTTTCAAGGAACGAAATATGTGTTTCTTTGTAGCTTATATCTGTCACTGATATATTGTCATTTGGCACTCCTTTTTAACTAATATTATAAATGAAAGACATGGATTCACAACCAAGGTGCTACCTAAAAATGTGATAATAACTAAATGTGTTGTCTTAAATCATGACTCTTGAGCTTGTTGTAGTCGGTCCTTAATGGAGAATGTTTTTCGCTTGCTTGTTATATCCCCACGTCCTTGCGCAGCTTCGCGCGTGCTTCAAGCTCTATATTGTCATGGATTCACTAAAAGTAATTATGTATAGTAATTAAGAGGGTAACAAGTATAAATTAAGAATATTAGTAAACTAGCCTAACGACCCATATGTCACATGGGTTGAAAAAATAAAATTATCATCATATAAATTAAAATGTATTACTCATGAGAAGATAAGTCTGTAATGTATAAAATCGTGAGAATTAAGAAAATATGTATAGAATAAAATTACATAACAAGTTCAAATACATAGGAAAAAAACAAAAATTTACAAATCTTTAAAAACTTCTTTGTATACGACATTTGAGGTTGTACTTGAGATTTTACTGTCTCGTTCAATATATAAATGGCTTTAATCCATCTCACCTTGTAACTTTTGACAATACGACATATAATTGTTCTTATGTAAAACTTGATTGTTTAAAAACAAACAAACTCTTGATAATATAGAAAAAAATAAACATTAAAATATAAGGTTAGAAACAAAACTATAAGCGTAGCAGCATGGTTAGAAATGATCTTCAATTAGATTTTTCAAATATGTAATGTATCATGTAAGTGTATAACATAGAAAAAAAACATGATAAATTATAAAAAATACCTTAAACTTTTCACTAAGTTAAGTACTATAATGAAGTGTTGTTAAAGCATAAATGATCATATAAAACAAAAAAAATGATTGTTGATGTATTTCAATAAGAATGTAAATCTCAATAAATATATATATATATATATTATATATATATATATATATAACAAAGTGGTATATATTCTACCAATAATGTAGGGCGATTAATTAGGGAAATTATATAAGAAGTACAATATTTTTGAGTTGCGTAAAATTCAAATCTAAAATTAAAATTCTAATCCTTCTAAAATATGATATTTTGAAGGAATGTATATTTTAGGTTAATTGATAACAAAGGAATGTAGTTATACATTCTAATTTTAAGATAATGATATTTTAGGATGATATTGATTAAATTAATGGCAAATTACAGTTACTGTAATATAAATGGAAAGTAATAATCAGTTGTTTAGCTGTTTATTAATATCAATTGATTTTTGGAAGTATATAATAATTAAAATTATAGTAATTAGATTTCTGAATTTAAAATTTCGTAGTTGTAAAAGCCAAAACAGTTGATAAGAATTAAATTATTTTTTAAAATCTAAGGGATGTGATTTTATAATTTCAAAATGTTATAGGCGTAACAAATAAAAAAAAGATCATGGCTACAATTTCGTATGCTACTTTTAAAAAAATAGTGTAATAACATTAAAGGAAACTCTATAATTATTATTTTGAAACAAAGTATAAGAAATAAAAGGATTTTAACATAATTAATTTCAAGATACAATATTATAGTTGGGTAAAATGTTAGTATTACATGAAAGATAAATTCATATTAATATATTTAAATAAGTTATGAGAAATATAAAGATTTAAAACTTGATTATTTTTAAATTATATATTGTATCAGGTAAAAATATTTGTGTTTACATATGATATACATTAGTTTATACTAAAAACAAATTGATGTAAATTAATAGTTTAGCCGTTCACTTAATATATTTAGAAATATTGAATAAAGTAAATATTTGTATTACAAATTTGATAATTTAGTAGTTTATTTACTTAGATATCATATACGTTTGTATAAACTCAAAACCAAAACCATAAATTTGTTAAAAATATGTACATGCATATTAATTTGTATAATTTATAAAAATAAATGCATAGTAATAATAAATTATGAAATGTCATTATTACTTGTATAAATCAATGTTGTTGAATATATTAATTAAAGATTTTAATATTTTAATCGTATAATAATTTTTGAGAATTGATTTTCAATCAAAGTATGCATAAAATGTGTGTTTTAATAGTTGATTTAATTTATTAATTATGTTTTCATTTTAAAAAAACTTCCCATACGTATTTCAATTTTAAAATCAATATAAAATTATGAATTAGTTTTAAACTGTGATTTTGTTTCCAATTTAAATAATTTAAATAAAGCTAATAAAACAACATGTGGCAATAGTTTCTTCAGAATGTGCCAAGTGGCAATGTAATTGCTGAAATTTTGTCATGTGACTGAAAATGATTTCTTTTATTATATATAAAGATATCTTTATTAGTGGAAGAATAACAAACAGAAAAAAATTATTATATGTATAATAAAATAATGGTATTATGTTATATAATGCAAGCAAATATCATACTGTATTATTAAAATATAGAAGATTTTCAAAATTCAAAATTATCAACCCAAAATACTCGAATTGATTATTACGATTATAATTTAATATTTGTAAACTGCATATGCTCCATTTGAGTATTCAATATGTTATTTTTAAATTTCAAATTTTAACTAATTTAGTTAGTTATTTTTAGGAAAAAAACTGAATTTAATTGTAGATTGAATTTTTAATTTACAGTTTCTAAATTTATATTTTATGATTAACCTTTAAAATCTAATTTTAAAATGTTGTTTATTAGAAATCAAATACCATTTAAACATTTCCTTTAAAAATCATATTGCTAATAAAACGTCACGTGGCAATTTTATGATGTGAAAACGCCATGTGGCAGTGCATTGGCTAAAATCTTGCCATGTGATCAAACCTCCTTTTATTTATTATATATTGAGATTGAGATGGAATGAAACTACAGAGATTAAAATAGGAAACAAATTTATAAAAAAAATCATAATACAAACTCTAAAAAATACAAAATTAAAGAGATATCACATTCAACCCCACACCAACACCTAACATAAAAATCTAAACTAAAGATCATAATCAAATTCGAAGCCAAATTGAAAGTGTAAACATGATCATGACCTTAAATCAAACAATCATGGTAAACCACCATGTGAAGCCTGAAGGTGAGGGGTGAGACAAAATAAAACCAAAAGCAAAATAGTCACTCTTTATTTTATTTATTTTTACTAGATTAGTACGATGTGTATTATACGAGTTGAATAAATAAAATAATAATAATTATTAATAAAAATTTATAAATTATAAAACCATATTTGAAAATAAAATATGATTCTAATTGCATATGAATAGTTATTTCAAATAAATAAACAATAAATAGATATATAGATAAATAGATAGTCTAGAAATCTATTTATTAAACGAATTATTGTTAGTAATAAACACGAAAAATTACAGTACGATATTTTAGTATAAGATATGTATAAAATTATATATACATACTTGTTAAAAGATAAAATAATTATACTATTTTTAACTCTCTTACCTAAATAGTTTTATTTTTATATATTTGTTTTAAGATTTTCTTATAAAAATTTATTGTTTATAAAAATATTGTTTATTAAAAAATTAAGTTTCTAATTATTCTGGTTGTTTTAATAACACCGCTTTTAGAAAATTCCATATTTGTTATAATTATTTTAAAAATGATTGATTTAAAATATTTTATTTCAAAAGATTTAATGATTTAATATATTTTATTTCAAAAGATTAATGTTTTAAAAAATATATGAATTTTAATTTTCTTGATAAAAATTATTTTTAAAACATAGTTTGATTTAAAAAAAAATATTAATGGGAGAGAAAAATGTATCAATTGACCAAATTAATTCTTATGAAGATAGATAAATTGTTTGAGTGTTTAAATTAATATAATATATTTTTAGAGGGAAAATAAAATAAGAATATTTATAAAAATAACAAGTGTCAAGGTGGTTTAAAATATAACAAGTGGCAAAAAAATTATTTTTATTAGATACTATAGATATAGATGTAGATTAATATAATAGGTTAAAAACCGATGTATTAAATTAGCATAAAAAGTTCAAGCATATTAAAACATTAGCCTTTATTGATATACTGTATCTTACGTGTCGTTAGTTACTAATGAAATATAAATAATGAAATTTTAAAAAATTATAAATAACAAATAATAAAAATGTAGAAAAATAAAATTATATTTTAGAATATGATATAAATAAAATCTTATAATTTAGTACGCTTTAATAATATATTAAAATAAAAGTATTTATATTTTAAATATTAATTATTTAGTTTACTTATTTATAATTATTTTCGTCAGAAACCTAAATTTAAGATTTCACCATCTTCTTTGTGAGAACTTTAGAAACCAATCTTAGCCACTCTTCTTTTATCACATGTGAATCACATGCCATTTCCTCCTTTTTTTAAACGTTCGTAACTTTTTTCACGACATCATTTGTTAAAAAAAAATTCACCATAAAATTTAGTATCTTTTTACCTTTCCAACGCCTACCATATGATATACTTTTCTAAAAAAAATCGTACATCCGTTGTTTACATATGTGTAAATCTAGTTATACACATGTGTAGTACTAGATTTACACATGTATAAATCCAATATTACACATGTGTAAAATGAATTTCGTTAAAAAACAAGAATTTTTTTTATTTTTTATAAATTTTTTTATAAAAGAGGAAAAGTTGGGAAATATTTTTGTGTTTTTATTTTTTTATTTTTATATTATTTTTTTATTTATAAATTTTTTAAATATGTTTTTGTTAACGACAATTTTGTCATTAAGAACTAGTGGTTGAGATTGGTTTCTAGAGTTCTCACAAAAAAACTAGTTCTTATTTGATCCCTTCCCTATATATATATATATATATATTAAAAGTTAATAGATAGATAGTAATAGATTATAAGATATAATAACTAACTATCATTTAAATAAGACGATAATTAAGTAAACATATATATTGATAAAACCTATCTATAATATACTCATAACAACCATGCATATATATATATATATATATATATATATATATATATATATATATATATATCCTTGACTCCTCTTTCACAACTCACCAAGCTTTCAAACTTCCGGATCACCACTCATTGTAACCCTAATCGTCCCTCTGTCGTACCTTCACGACCACCATGAGCGCCGATGAGGGGCCCGTCCGCCCCCAACCACCAGCTTGGGCATCATTGATCTTGTGGGGCCCGATCTTACGACGTTTTTTGGCTCAGGATTTGAGCGCGAGAGGGGTGGTTATTGATGTTAAAGTTACGTATCATTGATGTTATTGATGTTTGTTCAAGGGTGTCATACAGTACTCATGCGAAACTTTAACGTGTTATAAGCCTTCGTTAGATTTGATTTTCTCGCACGTATGCGTTATTAATTTCACCGAGTAACTATTGATATTTTGTTTTGAAATCTTCATAATGTTATGTCGTTTTATTTTGCATGTTTATATATCATTTGCTTTGTAACCATATAGAATGTTTTATCATTATTAAATCGTTTATTGAAGTCGCACGTTAAGTAACTAATATTTTTATTTCTATCTTTAATAAAAATGTAACTTGAGATAAGACATGACAGAATCACAATTTTTTTCATTAAATTTTTTCTGTTTCTCTATTCGATTAAATAATTAACCTGATTACTACTGATATTAGTTTTAACTTTATAGATTAAAATAGTTTTCAATAAATTAAAAAAGAAAACTTTTTATTAATATTATTTCTAAGAAATTTTTTTAATAAATAATATATTTTTTTAAAATATCAAACTTTTTTAAAAATATGAAATATTTTCAAATTTCAAATGATGGTTCAAAAAGTAATATTTTTAAAAACCAAAAGTTATTAAAATTTGAGAATTATTTTTGAAACTGACATTTTTATATTGTTTGTTTTAGAACAAAATATTTTAAAAAATGTGATATTATTGTTTTATTACTTATGGTCCCTATATGTAATTCAGTCATATTATATTTTAAAATATTATTTTATAATTAATAAAATTGTATTATATTAATATTTTAATTTTTTCAACTCGTGTAATACATAAGTTTACTAAAACTAGTTAAGTATATATGAACACCAGCCACTAGGTGCTTATCGTTTGTTTATATGTTGATAAAACGAGTATTATCGATTAATATGCATGTATTTTTAATACAGTTATATAAAATCTATAAATGATGCGTTTAAAATAGGTTTTCTCTTAGGTGATGTTTGTTTTTTAAAAAAACCTCTTCCCCACCTCTTCATCTGCGCCCACGCAGACGCGGGAAGAGGTTTTGAGTGCGCAGACTGTTTGTTTTTTGGTAAACGTTTCATTAAAAAACGTATTCCTGACGTTTGCATGGAGAATATATGGTGTTACCACTTCTCAGGTCTTCTCAATCTTTTCTCCTCTTTACCCCTCAACCCATACTTTTTTTCTCATTGTTTTAGCCTTCAACCCACCACCCCTCTCCTCTCCTCTCTTCACTAAAACCATTTGTCACATTTTGTATTTTTGGTTAGCTAATAGTTAACCTTGTTTATTCTTGTAATGACTACTAATGCTTTTCATGAAACTTGTGGGCTAATTGTGCTTATTTATTAGGTGGTCACTAATTCTTTAATGTAAAAAGATTATTGTTTATCTATTAAATTGAACATAATAATAATCATAAAATAATACAATAATAACTTTTTATAAGAGTAATAATTATGTTATTAATAATACTAATAATAATAGCAAATTATAATAATAATAATAATAATAATAGTAATTGTAACAATAATAATAATAATAATTTTGTAGAAGTTATTAAAGTTAAAAGATGTTTATAACTTGGGTTTAAGAAGTCAAGGGGGCCTTATTGTCAATTTAGAAACTATAAAAATAAAGTTTTAACATAAAATAATAAAAACGACAACTATAAGGACCAAAGTTGAAAATAATTGAACTTAGTCCCTCTTTCGCCCTTTAGGCCGTTTTTCCGGCCATGAAGTCGCTGAGCTCCGACCGAGCTCCGGCGAGGCCAAGAAAACGTGGAACCCTTAGAATTTAACTCAAAATATCGGTTTCTAACCGTTTGGGAGGCGAATTCGAACCTTAAAGGTTGTTTTAATTACGTTAAGCACCGGTTACAAGGGCTATCGAGCTCGAGTAACCGACGGGTATCAAACACCCAACGTTCGGGCATTAAACACCAATAATAACTCAATTAAATAACTCAAATTGAACGTTTATCTAATTCTAATTGGTTGTGACATTCAATTGCATCTGAAAACACAAAATTTAACTAATTCAATCCTGCTCTATATCGCGACCAACACCCCACTCGAACACCACTATACAAGCCTGCTAACCACGAATTGTTAGAGGGCTTTGCATCTTGAACATTGTTTAAAGCTACCCGAGAAGTTAATTCGATTATCTTCAACGTTTTGACGCCCATTGATTCGTTATAAGTCGCGGTTTTGGGAGGGGAATAAAAGCCCTAACAATGGTTTGTTTAAAAACATCAGTTGATGCTTCAATTTGGGGGACGATTGAACCTAGGGTTCATGCGATTTGGGGGGGATTTGGTGTTGGTGTTTTTAGGTTTTTAAAACAGGCTTTTAACCGCGCCTGACAGCCCTGGTTCACTGGTTCCCCACTCACATTCTGAACTAGAGGTCCCGGGTTCGAACCCGGCGACCTCCAATATATTTTTTTGTGGCTTTTCAGCCTTTAAAAAGTTATGTAAAATCTTCTGAAAATTATAAAAAAATGTTTTGTAAACTCTGTTTATTTTTAAAACTATCCTATTATTTTCTATAAATTTATTTCCATAATTACCTTAACAATTTTCTTACAAAATAAAAATTAACAAATATTTTGCCTAGTTTAATCATGTAAAAATAGACTCTATATAATATTTTCTTTTGAATCATTTAATGATTATTTGGACACTAAACATTTTATATTTATGGATTAATCATGGTTACCATGGAAATTATATATTTTATAAGTTAAATTTATAAAATTGTTATAAAGGCTTTTATTTCTTTAAAAATTCCTTACATGATATTGTTCTTAGACTAAAATATATATAAGATCTCACTAACTAGCGTTAACTAAATATTAAAACCCCAAATTCTCATCGAAACCCTAATCATGTTAAATCATTAATCTAAATCTTGTAAATATATTCACACTTAGGTACCTTGTGAATAAACTTCGTTGGAATTATTGCTTATTATTCATATTAATCGTCACTTATATACGTTTGATCAAGTGAGTATTTCTATACCCCTTTTTATATTTGTACACATTTGGGGTGAAACATGTTACATTACAAACTTTGCACTTGTAAATACGTTTGATTCTTGTAAACTTATGGCATTTCACCTGTATATTGTAGTTAGTTGAACTTTGTAGCTACCATGTAATGTCGAATATATGTACAATCATTAACTATTGCTAGCCTAGCGAAGTCATAGATCTATGGGCCAGACAAGCCTACTTGGTTGATCCAAGTATACTTAGGTGGTGTTTGTTTTTCACCAAAACATTTTCCTCACCTCTTCATCTGCGCGCACGCAGACGCGTGAAGAGGTTTTGAGTGCGCAGAGTGTTTGTTTTTTGGAAGACGTTTCATTAAAAAACGTCTGCAGGAGGTCTACATGGGTGGACCTATGTCTTCTGAGATCTTCTAACCTCTTCTCACCTCCTCCATCAGCTGCCCCACCTCCCCACACCGGCCGGACCACCGCCGCCCCACCACCCCCACTGGCCGGACCACCGCCGCCCCACCACCCCCACTGGCCGGACCACCGCCGCCCACCTCCTCCTACCGGCCGGTGGTGCCGCCGGTTCGAACTTCTTCTCCTTTTTGTCGTTGTCGTTCTTCCGGTCAGCGGAGTTGTTTTGCCGGTTCAAACCGCCGGGGGTTCCTTGACCCATGATGGATTTATCGTATTTTAGATGAAAATCGAAATGAGAAAAATAGGTTTAATCTGATTACGGAATATTTTTTTTACCATTCTACAGATGTTAAAAACAAACAATATTTTTCTTGCAGACTGCAGACGTTTGGTGCACCTCTTCTGCTGCAGATGTCTGCAGATGTGGTCCGCAGACGGCAGATGTTTTCCTGCAGAAAAAACAAACAACACCTTAGCTAATAGTATATACTTTTAAACGTTTGAGACTTGTAAAACTTTGTCGAGGTTTGATTATGCATTTTTGTCTTACATCCCTAGTTTACTTTGTTCTCTAATTTACAACATGAATTGCCATCTTTTATATATTTATGTATTACAAACTATGGAAATCTCACTAACATTATTGTTGACCCTTTTATTTTAAACATGTTTCAGCCTTTCAGGAAATACTCAAGCTTGATTTTGACTCTTTGAAGCTCACACATCTAGGAATGGACCTAGATAAATAAATAAATAAAATGACTTGTTATGTTTATTTTAATTTTTTTGAGACTTATGATTGTAATGGTACAAATTGGAAATTTATGATTAATATATATATTTGGGATTTATTAATAGCGTTATGTGGCTATGAACGATCTTAACTCTGACTCCTCGACGTTTCCGCCGTCAAGGTTGAGGTGTGACAGATTGGTATCAGAGCCCATAACTATAGGGATCTAGGTTATTATAAATGTTGACCTAGACTATAGTGTGCATGAACCTTATAAAAATATAATTCTATCTTGTAAATTATATAGTTTGCATGTTACATAATGTTATGCCCTCTTGCGTGCAATTTGATGCCTTAGCATAGGATTGCCTAATCATTGTTACTTGTCTTCCTAAACTTAACTTTGACTCTTTGACTCTCCCCGAGCATTAAATATCTTAATCTTATTCTCGTCAACACGTGGAAACTTATGCTTATGCTTATGATTTGGATCTTTAGACATTATGTCTAATCTATATAAATCTCATCAAGGTTTTAATTCCTTGAACCTAAGAAAGATTCCGTGACACATAGACACCTGTATCCTGGATTTCCTGGCAAAAGGCCCTCGGGCTAGGGCGAGCATATCGCATAAATCCTACGGGACTAGTTATGCTTACACGGGGATTTCTGGGATGAGTGATAAACTATGGTCAATATACACTAGTTTCTAAGGCAATTGGGCTAATTCACCTTGACGTGCCAACGTTTCCAAATGGTAACGTGTTATCAAATGGAATCATTCCGTATGCCTTACAACTCTTAGCTTGTCTTTGTCTAAACTATTACCCTTTGTTATCCTCATTTCCGTAACTAACTTATTTTTGTATATCCAGCATGTCTCGTCACCATGGAAAGCGTAGAAGTTCCGACCGTAAACTAGCTGCAATGGTCGCCTGGCAAATGGCTGCCGTCATCCCAACTATGGTTGCTGAACTTAATAGCACCCTAATGGCTAATAGCAACAACACCAATGGGAACAATATTGGTGCTCATGGAGAGAATAGCAACAACCAAAACGGGAACAATCATACTTGCACCTTCAAACACTTTAACTCGTGCAAACCCACTAGTTTTAGTGGAAAAGAAGGAGCCACTGGACTTCTCGAGTGGTTTGAAAGTATGGAAAACACATTCATTGTTAGCGAGTGCCCCGGCGAGTTCAAGGTTTGCTATGCCACAAGTGTTCTTCAACAACGAGCGCTAACTTGGTGGAACAGTGAAAAGAGAAACCGTGGAACTGAGGTTGCAATGGCGTTGCCCTGAGAAGAATTTAAGGATATCATGATTCAAAAGTTCTGCCCGAGGAGCGAATTGCAAAAGCTGGAGGAGCAGTGCTGGAACCTCAAACAAGATGGTGGGAATCACTTGGCTTATTCCACTCGGCATCATGAGTTGAGTATGCTTCTACCACACATGGTGGACACCGTGCCCCGTAACATTGAGAAATTTATCAAGGGGGTGTCGCCTCAAATTCAAGATGCCGTGGTGGGTAGTAGGCCCACAACTTTGGAGGAGACGATTACTATCACTGCACAACTCACCGAGAATCATATAAAAATGAATTTTTTTAGAAACTAAGTATTTTGTTTAAAAATATATAACTTGATAGTGAATTATTTATATTAAAAATAACGATATTTGTTCTTATAAGTACGAAGTACCTAACAAAATGTAAAAATCATAATATATATTTTTGTGTTTTCATATAAATTATTGTGAAAATTTAAAAATAAAAAAAATTCGAGCCGGCTCGAATGAGCCACGAGCTGGCTCGAGCCGGTGTTTTGAGCTCGATAAAATTTTCGAGCTGGCTCGGCTCGGCTCGATACGCTTCGAGCTCGAGCTCGAGCCCATCCTGGCTCGACTCGGCTCGGCTCGTTTACAGACCTAATACTTTATAACATGTATTTACATATATGTAACCCTTGGTTTTCATGGTTTTCATTTATATATATATATATGTATGTATGTATATATATACATACATATATATATAGGAGAGAGATAAAATGAAAACCATGTTTATAAATGAAAACCGTGAAAACCACCACTTCCCAATCACATTCTTTATAATTGATTCGACCTTTTTATTGTTTAAGTATATTTAAGTAAAATTTAACTTTATTTTTTGAATTATTATATATTATTTAGTTTAAACTTCAAGGAATGACAATGATAATGAAACAACTTACGTATACGTAACTTGTATGAGTTATATGTACGTAACTTTTAGTTGTACACTTGTTAACACGCACATACACATACATAACCCCTACACATACGTAACTATTAGTTGTATACTTTGTAACATGTACTTACATACATGTATCGTTTGGTTTTCATTTATAACATGGTTTTCAAGGAAACCCTCCCCTATATATATATATAATATAATATATAATTAATATATTCATGACTAGTATAAGTATAATATGTAATTTTATGGGGAGAGTTCAAATGAGAACCACTTTTTTTTGTGAGAACTCTAGGATCAATCTTAGCCACTCATTTTTTATCACATGCAAATCACATGCCATTTCCACCTTTTTTTAAAACATTCGTAACTTTTTTCACGACATCATTTTTTCAAAAAAAATACCATAAATTCAGTATTTTTTAATCTTTCCAACGCCTACCATATTTATATACTTTTTAAAAAAAATCGTACATCCATTGTTTACATATGTGTAAATCTAGTTATACACATGTGTAGTACTGGATTTACACATGTGTAAATCCAATATTACACATGTGTAAAACGAATTTTGTTAAAAAAAACGGGAATTTTTTTATTTTTTATAAATTTTTTTATATTTTTTATGAAAGAGGGAAAGTTGGGGAACATTTTTTTGTTTTTATTTTTTTTATTTTTATGTTATTTATTGATTTATAAATTTTTTAAATATGTTTTTGTTAATTATAGTTTTACCATTGAGAACTAGTGGTTAAGATTGATTCCTAGAGTTCTCACTTCTCACATAAAAAAACTAGTTATAATTTGATCTCTCCCGATAACTTATTATTTGTACGCCTTATTATATAATTTTAAAACGTAAATAAACGTGCCCATTGTATTGTCTACTCTAGTATGACTATGACAACCCGTTGGGCTGTTCATGGGCCTATTTGGGCTTTAGAGAAGCTCAGACTCGGGATGTTATTTGTTCTTGTACAGTTGTACAAAGCCCATGTTACGATTCTTTGGGTTGGGCTTTTAGGGCCCGTTTTCTTTCAAGATTAATCATGTCATGCACAAATCGGTTTTGGGACGGACACGGAATCGGGTTCAAATCGGGTTCGGTACAATCAGGTTTTTTTGTACCCGGGTTGGGTTCACTTGTGGGAAAATCCTACCCGCCATATCTAGGTAGGGTCGGTCGGGTCGGGTCCGGAACCGGGGTTCAATACCGGGTTTAGTTTATTTTTCTAATTTTTTTTTCTTTTTTATGTCCAATACCGGGTTCACTTCGGGTTTAAATCAAGTCGGGTTCGGGTCGGGTCAGGTCCGGGTAGGGTCGGGTTTTAGAAATTAAAAAAAAAAACCCAAACCGGGTTGAAACCGTCGGTTTATTCCGGGTACGAACTGGGTTGTACCCGAACCTGGGTCCTGGTCGGGTACGCCGGGTCGGGTCCGTACCCGGTTTTTTTGTGCAAGTCTATTGTTGACCATGAGAAATGTCTTGAGGTAAAGCCGGAAAAAGAAAACCGGCTTTAGAACCGGGACCCTCAACCAAACTAATTTGAAACCATTATCTATAGGAACCAGTTTGAAACCGATATAAAATATAGGTTGTTAACCGTTTTTATTTCTTAGTAATGACACTGGTTCTAAACCAAAACTAAACCAGCCAATACCAAACAACCGGCCAGAATGCCAAAGTGAACTGAACCAGTTTTAAACCTAAACAGATACTCATATGAACCAGTTTCAAACCGGTTTGTGCACCTCTATCTCGGGATGATACGGCGAGCTACATGTTAATTGCCTACAATTTTGTATTCTTTTTACTTTCTATAGATTTGTTGAGGTATAGTCCCCTTTACCCAAAAATAATAACCCGTAAAAAACTTGCATTCATGTCTAAAAAACTAAGAGGGCGTTTGGTTGGAAGGAACAAAATGGAATTAAGAAACTAATATAATTTTCAAGTAAAATTTTGTTTGAGTGAGTAATAAAATGTAAAATCTAAGGAAATATTTCACCTTAAATTTCCTTGGTTGTGTGACTTTAAATTCCCTCTCTATGTGAAAGGATTTTGAAATCTCACAATCAAAAAAATTTAAGGTGAAACATTCCATTATGTTTTACATGTCATTACCCACTCAAACATAATTTTACTTGAAAATTATACTAGACTTACTAGTTTCTTAATTTTATTCCATTTAATTCAATTCTTTCCAATTAAACTACACTATGTTTGTTATTTATAACAGTGATCTTTGAAAATTTAGCAACAAAAGTGTTGTATAAAATTCATATATTGATAAAACTCTTGAGTAGGATATAATATGTGATGTGAAGCGTACCTCCACCGCAACGCAAAGTTTGCTTTCACATGGTTGGTGGATGCAGTTGGTAATAATAATAATTAGTTACCCATTTATGTCACATAATTTCACTTTTATCATATTTCCCCCCTTCATTTTCTCATGTTCACTTTACGCTCCTACAACAACCTCTTTTAGTTGATCTTAACATTTCCTCAACATAAGTTTGTAAGTTACATTTAATCAAGTAAGAGAATATATAGATCATTAATGGAAGTTTGGGGATTAATAGTCTCTTGTTTGTATATCAAAGTATATAGAAGTTTATTTATAAAAAGTACTATGATTATTATCATTTATCAAAATTAATTAAGACGTTTATGCTTTTCTTTGAGTTGGATACATGTTGTTATGAGAGTTTTTAACTTAGGTTTCAAAATCGTAAATTTGAATTCAGTCAAGAACTATAGATTTGTAGCATACTAGTATCTAGCAACTTGACTATTGCGTACACTACAAATTGAAACTTCTTGGGTTGCATAATGGTTTTATGACTGTTTATGCCATAAACATGTCACACTTGTTTGCTTACTATTCACTAATTAAGATAAGGCCGTCACTAAGCTAACAAGTGTGCATGAAATGATGTCTATCGAAACAACAGTTCTTCAGACGTGGTGTTCAGCATCACACTTTTGGTCTTAGAAATATTTTGACTAATACTTAAGGATCCAATAGTAATTTAATTTTTTATCAATTTTCTTTCCGAATGCCAAATTTTTTTAAATTCATTTGCATATTTTTGTCACAAATGCCCGTTTTCTTCTATTTTGGTTAACGATACTATATAATATTTTTTTAAATATTTGCTTTGAACTTATTTTATCTCTCTATTAACGGCATGCAAATCAATCAATATATTACACATATTAAAGTTAAAACTTAAAATAACAAACCATACACTATACATACATATTACATACAATCTCTGAACATCTTCCTCCTCTCTTCTTCAACCTCCAAACCACCACCACTCACCGGAACCCTCACCTCCGCCTGACCACCACCACCATGACCACCGACGGCGACTGTAGCCACCACGACGACGACGACCGTCGCAGCCGCTACCGCCACGCCGCCGCAGTCGCACTCTTCATCACCACCGTAATCCTCACAACAATCCTCCTCATCTTCCTCATTCTCCGCCCCTCAAAACCTAATTTCACCCTACAAGACCTCAAACTCCACACCTTCAACATCTCCACCGCCACTGCCACCCTCACCACCACCGTCCAGATCACCATCGCCTCACGGAACCCTAACTCCCGCATCGGAATCTACTACGACAGATTCGACGTCTACATCTCCTACCGCAACCAACAGATCACGTTACCGACGGAGATTCCGCCGACGTACCAAGGCCATAAGGACGTCGCCGTGTGGTCGCCGTACCTGTACGGCGCCGGAGTGCCGGTGGCGCCGTACGTTGCGGCGGCGTTGGCGGAGGATGAGGTCGCAGGAGTGGTGGTGGTGAGTGTTAAAGCTGCCGGAAGAGTGAGGTGGAAGGTCGGAAGTTTTGTCTCCGCCGGTTACCGGTTGAATGTGAATTGTCCGGCGTATGTTACGTTTGGGAAGGAAAACGACGTCGTTGGTTCGGTGGACGTTAAGTATCAGTTTGTTGAAGGGTGTCATGTTGATGTTTGAGGTTAACGCCGTTACGAATCGTTAGTTGGAGTTTTAGTTTTGTTAGTGTTATGGCTTATGAGTGAAGAATGGGAGGGAATTGTGAGGACTGAGGAAGAACGTATTGGTGGGGTTGCTATTTTTATGTTCATAAATCATAAACTAATTTTATTATATGTTTTTTGGCGGAAAATCTTTGGTTATTGGTGTAGGAATCTCAGAAAGATATTCTAAAACTTTTTTCTATTGTGTTTATGTTTTAATTTATTTTATCAGACTATATACAAAAACAGTGACGGATCAGGATGACGAATTTTAGAAAATTTTCGGATGAAATATATATAAAATTCCACCTCTTAGTGAAAAAACAATGGGATGTCCTCGACCCCAAGTAAACTTTGCCTATGTACCAAAATGTATGTGTATTTTGAATGCAAGTTTACTCGACATTGTCTAAAATAAATTCTAAGATTATTAAAGATAAAGTTTGAGTCGTTGAGTAATTACTGGAGCTCGAGGTTGACTCGTGTTCTTTATATATATTATTTCGTTATTTATGTAATTAACATAGGTATACAATTATATTTATAAATTTATAAATTATAATAGTTGATTACGTCAATTGTCATGCACTTTGGTGGTTTACACGTGTTGCATATTGCTCTTAAGAATCAACAAATTATACGGATGGTTTTACTAGTTTATTCATTAACCAGTAACAAATATAGTATTTAATGTTAACTGTTATTAACTTTTATGTAAATATAAAAAAATATAAAATTAAAATTAGATAAAAACTCCCAAAACTTCACTCACCCCACCACAACCACTACAAGACATCAAAGGAAGTCAAATGACATATTAGATCGATACCGACTTACCTTACTATTTTGAGCTTTTGGGGCCCAACTTTAATGGCTCACATTCGGTGACAACAATTACCAATTAGGATTTCCCTTGAGATGTAGTCCTAGCTCATCACAAGCAAAAACAACATTGTTGTGGTGAAGGTCGACGTATTACAATTTAATGTCTTAAACAAGCAGTGGTTAGGGCGATCAATCCAAACTTGTCGAATATGGAGAGGCGTGTAAATGGGACTCGAAGGATCAAAGACTTGCTTTCATTAACCTGGTCCATGGCTGATTTCAAGTTATAGGAATGTTTATCTTATCAACATATATATAACCATATCATACTTTAGCATATTTTATTACGCTTGTGAAAAGGTTCAAAATTTGAGAGATAAAGTCTCCAGTGTATCATTTCTTCTATCATTTACTTTTGAAGAGGAGTGAATTAAGCTGTGTTTGATTTCCGCTGATCAAAGGCTGACCATTGACTGGCTGACTCGGTCAGCCGAGTCAGCCGGTCAGGACGTTTGATTTGTCCGGTGTTGGTGACTGGCCCAGTCGTTAGGGTCTGACCGAGACCGTAAAATCGGCATCGCTGACCCGGTGTTAGCGACTGACCGGCGCTCCTTCCCTCCCGCCCTCTGCCGCTCCTGTCGTCCCTCCGCCGCTCCCCACCGCCCCTTCCCTCCCGCCCTCCGCCGCTCCTGCCCTCCCTTCGCCGCTCCCTACTGCTCCTTCCCTCCTTCAACCAGCTGCTCATCGCCGTTACTACCCTCCCTCCCCTTCGCCGCTGCTGCCCTCCCTCCGCCGCACTGCCGTTTATGTAGAAGGCGATGGAAATGGAGATGGGTGAGTGGGTTGGGTAGAAGATTATGGAGATGGGTGTGTGGGTGGGTAGAAGATTATGGAGATGGGGTTGGTGGTTGGGGAAACAGTAAAATGATGGGGATGTGGATGGGTGGGTTGGGTTAATATGTTATTATCATATTATTATTATATTATATTATATTATATTATATTATATTATATATTATTATATTATATTATATTATATTATATTATATTTATTATATTATATTATATTATATTATATTAATTATATTATTTATATTATATATATTATTTATATTATATATTATATTATATATATTATTATTATATTATATATATTATATTATAATTATATTATATTATATTATATTATATTATTATATATTATTATATTATTATTAGGGTATATTTATCATTTCACGCTCAACTAGCAAAGAAATTAATAGAAGTGTACACAGTGGTTATTTTTCTTATTTAACAGAATCAGTCAGATATTAAATCAAACAGCTAAGTTTTAATCATATACAGACCCAGTCAGAACTTCTTACTGGGTCAGTTTCTGTCTCAATCAAATCTTACTCAGTCAGCAAAATCAAACAACCCCTTACTATTTTGACCCTTGTGATTTGGTTTTTTTGAACAATTGGAGTCAAAAAATAATTTTCTAACGAATCAAGACCCAAATTTAGAGATAAGTTTAATTAGTTGAACGGTTTACAAAACCATCTAAATAAAACATTTGATTTAAAAGACATTTAAATGAGACGAACGATTAAAAAAATAAGTTTAAAAAGTCGAAAGATGTTTGAAGATAAGTACTTTTAAAAATTGTTTAAAAACCAGCCTTTAAAAACCAATAGTTTTAAAAATGTTTAGAAAATCAAATTGTTTAAAAACACTTAAGCAAACATTTTTAGTAATTAGATTATCGGTTTAAAATCCAAACGGTTTAGAAAATTGATTTTAAAACCATTAAAAACTAAAATAAAAATATTTTATATATATACATACACACACATTATTATTCGTGTGAGAGAATAAATTACGTTGTTGATTATTGAGGTTATTAAGAATTAATATTTCAGTCCAAAACATTTCTGTCATTAATTGAAAAATCTAACTTTGTTAGTGTTTTGTATTGAAATAATTATAAAATGCAACCATAAAACTATTTGTTAGAAAATTTGTTTTTAGACTAAATGATTAAAATTACTAAATTAACATAATAACATCCTAATCGGATATATATAAACTTTCGCCCTTACGTTCTACGGGTACTACTCACCTTCAACCTTCAATCTGTAATTCAAAGCTCTCAACAATGGCGACAAACGCAACAAACAACGGTGACACCGTTATGCTGCTAGAAGCTCCGGCGTCTTCAACGCCGTCGTGGTCTAGCAGCGCTGCGCAAATCGACGCATTGCCCTACATCGACGACGAGTACGGCGACCCCAAAGTGAAAGCCGAGGTTGACCGTTTAATCGAAGAAGAAATGCGTCGTAGCTCCAAAAGACCTTCTGATTATCTCAAAGATCTTCCTCCTGTAGCCAAATTCAACTTTGAGGTAGTTTTTTTTTTCCACCTTGCCTAATTTCTAGGGTTTTGCTACATGATCTTTTTTATGCTAGGGTTTTGATAGAGCGTTGTTGTTGTGTTTCTACGTGATTTTCTTTTTTGGGGCTTTGGGCATGAGCAGCTACTGATTGCGATTGAATGGTAGTTGTGTTTAAAGGCATTTGGAATGTGTTTAGAATGATTAGAATGACATTTTGCTGGATAAAGTAAAAGAAGATTAGTAGATTTGCCACAACCGTTTTTTAGTAATGTCAGAGGATGTGGAAGTGTAGAACATGAGATGTATTTCAATAGCTATAGATAATGATTTTGTATCAGTCGTTAATCTTTTATAGCGGCTCAAACAAGGGAATATATAGGTGAATGTCTTGTTTAAGCAAGAACTAAGACAGAGAAATAGCAAGTTCATTGCTTTAACACCAATAACCAACATGTCTATAACTCTATATGAAAAATCACAATGTTAAATGTTGAACAATGCTAACTTCATAGGAAAGGGTATAAATTTAAGTTCTAGCAATTCTAGAGTTAGTTTTTAAAGTGAGTTTGAGTCATGTGAATGGAATATTTATTTTGATGGAGATTTTAGCTTCTATCACTACCACAAATATTTTTCTGTATCTTCTGCATCCTCCTGTTGTGGGCTTTTGCTAGTTACAGTCAAACTTTCTGATAGATTTCTAGCCTTAATTTCTAAGTTATAACGAGTGTTAGTTTGTGGCTTTTCAGTCTTTAAAAGAATTTGACATTCTTCAGAACTACTTTAAAGACAACTAAAAGCAAATAAAAAATCAAGCAAACTTGAATTTTCAGAAAAATCTCTAGAGTAATATTAATAATAGTAGTGCTGTTTAAAACCTAAGAACATGTGCCAGAACTAAAACAATTCAAAAGGGCTTAAAATATAAGTGAACTTGACTAGAAAAAAAACCCTGTTGTCTTTGAAGTAGTTCTGAAGAATGTCAAACTCTACTGGCACGGCGGAAATCTAACACACGATAAGTTGATAGCATAAATGATAAGAACTCGCACGTAGAAAATAATAAATGATAACGACACAAGAATTTTACATGGTTCGATTCCAATGGGGGGACCTACGTCCATGGGCTGCAAAAAGTTATTTTATTATGCTCAGAACCACGGATTACGAGTACCATGACTGAATATATATAGAGCTAGAATTAGGGTTTCTATCTTGGTGACCAAGATAACCAAACGGTCCCTTATTTAAGTTAATAAATCTGGCCCACCATTAATCTTACAACAAAAAAAAACCCAATAACCAAGGACTTCAAACCCAACAAACACTTCATGTTTATAGTCTCTTACACTTAATTTATTACCTCAAAAGAGTTTCTGGAAACAAGAGGCACACACCTCCAGTATAACCTGGTTTGTATGATAGCTATTAGAAAGCCAAATTGCCTATGTGATAGCATAGTGGAAGAACTTGTTATATACTGGCTCTTAGTTTGACCATTCTGTAAAAAAATGTTACCAAAATGTGTATGGCACTTCCTGCCCATTGACATCAAACTAAGCTGGTCAGTGTAGTTATGTAGTATATGTACATTCCAGGTTGTTAGACAATAGACACACCCACGAACCACTTTGTTTGAAGGGGCAAGTTTTCTATTATATATTAATTCCTAACAAGAGTGATTATCGTACAATATTATTGCACTATTGTTGTATTAGGAGTATTGATTAGTTTGTTAAATTAGGTTGATCGAGTTTCCCTGTCTATGATAGAATTCCTCATCTATATATGTAGACATCTGTAAACCTTATTTTTAAAACCTAATTTCTCTCTGTTTTGCATAATGCGTATTAATGAGGATATATAACTACAATAAGTGTTTTATATGCTCTCCATACCTATAAAACTATTATGCAATGATCTTCATTGGTAACTGTGGAGTACTCATTTGGTTTTACTTTATCAATAACCTTATTCCCACTTTTCAATGTTGCTTTTAGACTTCTAGATTACTTTCATTGGTTAACTCATGTACTCCTATAACTTCGGGCAATCCTCTCAAGAAAATAGATAGTCGAAATGCTTCTATTTCATTTTTCATTTCTTCTGAATGCTTCTCAAAGGTTCTAAGTTCTGTTAGGTTACTCATAGTTTCAGACTTTCAGATGACTCTTACTTCTTGGCTCCATGCTTGTTTATGTAGTAAAATTTGTCATTAAACAAGAGTTGAAGGCAGGTATTCTGATACAGTGATACCTATGTTATATGCTATTTTTCCCAGAATCATCCAATGCTTGCCAGGGAGTATGAGAGAGTGCGAAGTGGGAAACCTATGGTGCCTCTTGATATTTCAAGATATGGGCTTGACGTTCCATCACGGAACGATGATACTGCCTGGAAGCTAGCACTTCAGAAATCTCAACGTATGGTGCAACATCAAGTTATCAGGTAGGGTTGGATTTCAACCTGTAAAAGAGTTATTAAATGCTTTGTGGCTGATTTTATACGTTTTAATTTCATTATCTTCTTGATTGTCTCAAGATTTATGGATTTAGATTGAGGAGTTTGTTATGGCATGTGGAGATCGGTCATGATTGGCATATGGGGGTGGGTAGACTCTAGAGAGATTCGAGCCAGTAGAATTTACAAAAGGAATTATATTTTGACCTAACATATTCTCTGAATGTTTTTGTTGACTGCATTGAATTGGAAATATAAGACCCCTTACTTTATGCATTTACAAGTACAATGTAGATTCAAATAACTGCCTTAACATAATATACGCATGCCCTCGTATGAGTCCTACCTACCTACGCCTACGTGAATAAGTTCATTAACACATTTTAATCACTCCTTTATTGATTGTTTTGGTGTGATCTTTTCTTATACTAAGATCTACTTGTTATCATATACTGTTTATTGAATTATTAGAGGTGGTGTGTGCATTGCGGGTTTTTGGCATGTTAATATTGAAAAGGATGCTATGTGTAATTTTCCACCAGGCTTTTATTGTTCCCTGGTTTGTGCGTCTTGATCTGCTGGTGTTACCGTTTTCTATATAACATGCTCTTATGTGGTCGCAGGCTGGAAAATTTGGATCTGATGTCGAAATATGGGGCTGATGTTTGGAAACAACACAATCAGAGACTAGAAGCATTCTTATCAAGGTGGATGTAATTAACCTCTGTTTCATTTAATATTCTTTTGATCTGATTCTGTTTTCCATTTTCTTAATCCAATGTTTCTTTGCGATTTTTTTTTCTCTCTAATGACCTCTCATCCTTGTTTTGCACCAAACTTTGGCCTACATCCCTAGTAAAGTGGAAGTGGGATGGCTGCCTTTTGCAGTTTTAATTGCCTTTCTTTTCTAACAATGATAACATCTTTTTGTTTGAGAATTGGCCCAAAATCATTAAGAATTTGGGGTCACCATCTCGACTCTAAGAATTTATTAAGAACAAAACCACAAAGAAACTCAATACAAGACACCCCTATTTCTACTAAACAAGGCCTGTTTCCTCTGCCACCTCTAACCCCTAACAATAAGGAAACAAATTATAATAAATATCTATCAATTATTCTTCTAAACAAACTCTACAGTCTATTTTCTTATGATTTTCGTCCCATGATTTCATATTTTATTCCTCAACTTTCACAAGTAAACCAAAACAACATTTCACATGTAAAATAAAGATTGAATCAAAACTTTTAATCTAAATACTGGGGTTTAACCAGGATTATTAGGTTTTAAATCCTGGGATTTCTTTTGTGTGGTATTCTTATACCACAACACACCACTCCATATCATAATGTTTCAAGCTATTTGTGGCATTTTTATATGCACGACTGTATTTTGAAGGATAGCATAACACCTGTTAGCATGTATAAATTGCCAATTCCACATAGCTGTGAAATTCTTGGTTTGATTGGACACATTGTGACAGTTTTTTCTGTTTCTTTAAGAGTTTATTCCAAATTAAAAATATAAAATCCCTAAAATTATCTGATCATTTTGATCTTTTTTCTCAGAATGCAAGCACAGGCAACCGAGCTAAATAAAAAGATAGAAATTGTAAACCGGGAAAGAAAATATCATCAGGTACATCATGTGGTCGATATAATGTTACAAGTTAATAGAATAGTCACACGAGTTTCACATACATTTTTTAACAGCAAAATACAGCATATGAGCTAAATGCTTTATCAGCACAATGGAGGGAACTCGTTGAAAAGAACATTTCAATTGAAGCTGCTTGTGTGCACATTGAAAACCAACTTGAACAGTTGAAATCAGAAGCTGCAGAGAGGTATAAATTTGTATTCACTTTGGTCATAAATATAAAGTTTTTGTTACCCGAAACATTAATTTATTATTTTTTATGCAGAGGCTGGAATCTAGATATTAATATGGAGAATGGCTCTTCTTTGCCTTAGGGATGGTTAGTAATAAACTAATAATCCCCATCAACTTTAATCTAACTGTTAAATCTAAGAGGATGACACAATTCACAAATTCCCTGAAATTCAGGTGCATTTTAGTATATCTCCTAAATGGAGAAACAAAAGTCGCATTTACATTTCAGTGATCTATCCAAAGTCTCTCATTTGGACTATATGCATATTGTCTTTTGTATTTCCTGTGTTTTTTTATGAGAATCATGTTTTTCTTTTTGGCATGAAAAATCAGATAAATGTTTCCAAAGTTTCTCGTTGATGGTGTTATTTATTATGCGATGCTTTCTTGAGCTCGAATGTTTTCTCTTTGCAGGTTGTGTAGACGGTGAGATGGAAACAACATTGAATCAGGTCTACAATGCTGGAGAAGATTTTGAATCCTTATGATACGCCAATCGCTCTTTAAATGTTTGCTTAATTTGTGTTGGTTGTATATGAAGTAAGGGATTTGTAACCTTAAATATTTCCTTCCATGCTTTTGTAGTTCACACCAGTAAGATTTTGATTGCAAGTCATGAACAATGTTGCAGGAGTTTATAATACTTAATGCCCATCCGAAAACATGAAGTAAGGTTTTTGGACAATCATAATGAATTTACCCGCTATTGCAATCATCTCAATTCAAAGTATCTAGCTTGAAGTCTAACCTCGGTTAACCTAAAATGAAGGGATTTTCTTCGAGTTCATATTCTTTAACATTTATTGATGTTCGTTTTAGTCTTTTGATTCGGTTTTGCTTGGGAGAATCTGCTTCCAAAAGGCATGATGCCGTGATGAACTACTTAAAAGTATTGTCATAGACGGCATAAAGTTTTCGAGAACAAACTTTTTACCATGTACATTTTACATGTTATATGGTTTTGTTGTTGAGAAGCGTGTTATATGCCTTTTCATCGGGTAACAAGTAACAAAAGTAAAGAATTGAAAGCATATAGATGAATGACGCATGAGATGATATAGAGAAGTTGTGGAATGATAGTTGGTGTCGATGCTGTATCTATGCATCATGTATGTGTTCCATTATATATAAGTTACCTAAATTCACAGTAATAGTCATAAGAATGGTTGGGGCGCAAGCGCCATGAGCCACGGCAAGGCTGATGCTGCCCGGGTCCACCACCGCCACCCCCATTCACGCCACACCACTCCCCTTCATGTCATCAACTCAAAAATATGTGTGGGTGTAGTGTAGTGTGCCTTGGTGTGATAACACCACCATCATCAAATTTATGTGTGTGACAACACCATTACCATCAAACGGTTATATGAAGTGATTCAGAGACGACCTCTTCTACCTGTTATTAAGCTTACTCAGTTGCTAAATGTTGTAACTAGAACGAAACAATTTTCTTCTTCACTTCATCTTTTCAAACAAATGTGTCCATTGGTGTTCCTGTTGATAATTACTCCATGAGCGTCATGATCAGGTGTTGTTGTCAGTTGTATCGCACCGATGACGGTTTCGCGGTCCTCGGATGTTGCTTTAGGCGAGCAATCACGCCAGATCGGTTCATGTTTAATGCACTCTTAGATGGACTCATTCTAGAAGATGGGATTGTTGATGTAGAGAGATTGTTCAAGAAGCTTAGTAAACGAAAACTTTGTGAGCCTGTACATCACAATGATCAAATGGCTTTATAAGTTCGGTAACAACGTTACAGCAGTTGCTTTGCTCAGACTAATGGACCAGACATATTACAAGCCTAAAGTTGTTACATATAACACCATCATTGATAGTCTTTGCAAGGATAAGATGATAGATGATGCTTTGAAGCTCTTTAAAGAAATGGTATCTGACAAAAGCATTCAACCAGATGTCGTCACATATACCTCTTTGATCTGTGGTTTTTGTAATTAGGTCGTTGGGACGAGGCCTCAAAGGTGCTAAAAGAAATGGAGGATGAAAATATATCTCCAAACGTGTGAACCTTTAGCGTATTAGTTGATGCGTTTTGTAAGGAAGGCAAAGTAGAAGAAGCGGAGGGTGTTATTAAAGTGTGGTTCCGAACATAGTGACATATAATTCACTTGTTGATGTGCGAGGTGAAATGATCAAAGCAAGGACAACTTTTGGTTCAATTACGCGTAGAGGTCTAGTCCCTAATCTTGTTACTTACCGTTCTTTATTGAATGGGTATTTCAAGAAACCGAATATAGAAAAAAAGGTCATGCAAAAGTTTAGTGAAATGACCGCAAAAGGTTTAAAACCCAATCTAGTCACTTACAACATCATGTTACATGGTTTGTTTCGTGTCGGGTGTTGTGTAGCTGCACACAATCTCTTTGATGAGATGTACACACAAGGTAATACTCCAAATGAATGCACTTATCGAATAATTTTAGAGGGTCTTTGCAACAACCGTCAAGTTAAAGAGACACTCTCTTCATCTGTTTGGTCATTATGCATTTTTCATTCAACGGATACACTATGCTTACACATTTGTATTTGTTGTAGCTCAATGATGTTTGTTAGTTTTATAAATTCTAGCTATAACATGCTCTTTCACAGTTTATCAATTTTGACCTGCAGGGATTTCTTGACCAAAACTTGACCAAAGTTATCTATAGTTTATCAATTAATGTAGCTTTTATAAACAAATCTAACCTACTGTAATACAATTAATGATAAAATGGTTATATTATAAATTGTTTTTATAAAATATGAGAAATGAGTACCTATGATATTTTGTATATGATATTTGATATGTTTCTATAAAACATATATAATATCTAGAATTTTATTTGAATAGAAGCGACGATAATGGTTCGCACGAATTCTGTTCTTCAAGATTTCATCAAACTCAAAGGTAATTTCACCACCAACACTTTCTTTAAAACCCCTTTCTCTTTCGATCCCAACAAGATTTTTTTAGCTTCCATTCATTCAAACAGTGATCATCATCGATCTTTGCTTGAAAAAGTTAGGAACTTGAATGATGCATATAACCTGTTCGATGAAATGATTCATAGAAGACCTCTGCCATCTGTTGTTAAGCTTAATCAGTTGTTGACTGTTGTTACCAAAATGAAACATTTTACTCATTCTCTTGATCTTTTTAAACAAATGTGTTCTCTTGGTGTTCCTGTTGATAAGTACTCCATTACCATTGCAATCAAGTGTTGTTGTCAGTTGTATCGCACGAATGACGGTTTCGCGGTCCTAGGATGTTGCTTTAGGAGGGTTATTGCACCAGATGTGTTCATGTTTAGTGCACTCTTAGATGGACTCATTCTAGAAGATAGGATTGTTGATGCAGAGAGATTGTTCAAGAAGCTTATTAAACAGAAACTTTGTGAGCCTGATGTAGTTATGTACAGCACAATGATTAAAGGGCTTTGTAAGTGCGGTAATAACATTACAGCAGTTGCTTTGCTCAGGCTAATGGAACAAAGGAATTGCAAGCCTGATGTTGTGTTGTATAGCACCATCATTGATAGTCTTTGCAAGGATAAAATGATAGATGATGCTTTGAAATTCTTTAAAGAAATGGTATTTGATAAAGGAGTTTTGCCAGATGTCATCACCTACAACACTTTAGTTTGTGGTCTTTGTAACTTAGGTCATTGGGACGAGGCTTCAAAGCTGCTAAAGGAAATGGAGGATGTAAATATCTCTCCGAACGTACAAACCTTTACTGCATTAGTTAATGCATTTTGCAAAGAAGGCAAAGTAGAAGAAGCTGAGGCTGTTATAAAGACCATGGTTGAGAGAGGTAAGGTTCCAGACATAGTGACATACAGTTCACTTATCGATGGTTATTGTTTGCGAGGTGAAATGGTGAAAGCAAGGGCCATTTTTGATTCATTGTCACTTAGAGGTCTCGTCCCTAATCTTGTCACTTACAATGCTATATTGAATGGGTATTGCAAGAATATGAATGTAGAAAAGGCCATGCAAATGTTTCGTGAAATGACCGAAAAAGGCTTAAAACCTAATGTAGTCAGTTACAATACCATGTTACAGGGATTGTTTGGGGTTGGGCGTTGCGTAGACGCACACAAACTCTTTGATGAGATGTATGCACAAGGCCAGATTCCAGATGAATGCACTTATGGAATAATTTTAGAGGGTCTTTGCAACAACCATCAATTAGACGAGGCGCTCTCTTTGTTCCAATTGATGGGTGATAACGGGCTTAATTCAAACGTAGTTCTGTACACTATCCTAATTAAGGGGGCGGAGAAATGTGGGAAAGTTGATATTGCAAAGAATCTTTTTGATGATATAAGCGTCAAAGGTTTGCAACCTGATGTTAGGACAAATAACGTGATGATCAGTGGATTTTGTAGGGAAGGTCTACTAGGGGAAGCAAAGAAGTTGTTTCTTAAAATGGACGAGAGTGGATGCCCGCCAGATAATGTCACCTACTGTGTTCTTCTCCAAGGATATTTAAAGAACCAACACCTTGATGATGTAGATATGCTTTTACAGGATATGGATGGAAAAGGTTACTCACTTGATGCTTCCACTTTGTCGATGCTACTAAATCAAGTTGCAGCTAAATCACTAGATAGAAGTATGCTTAAGTTGATAGGTAAGCTTGTGCCAAAAGAAATGATTTGACAGTTCTAGTTGCCTACCTAGATAGCAGCAGTCTGGGATGGAGTGTGGATGAGAATGAATGAAGATTTTACTTGCAAAAGTAAGAAGGTAGGAAATCTCTATGAAATTCCATTTGGTCATTTTACATTTTCCATTTAATGGATTCACAATGCTTACACATTTGTAATTGTAGCTTAATGATGTTTTGCTAGTTTCATGAATTCTAGCTCTAACATGTTCTTTCACAGTTTATCAATTTTGAGTTGCAGGGATTTGACCAAGAACTTGACCAAAGTTAATTCATTGTTGAGCTTTCACAATTGACTACCTGCTGGATAATAATGCTAAACTGATTGTTCTTATGTGAATCTCTGTCCTTTCTGCGATTGGCTTTCATTCAAATAGAGCCATTGTGTTCTTGGGTTTTCTTTTGATGTGTTAAGTTCAGCAAGATGACTGAAAAGATACATGAATGATGATAATTTGAAAGCAAGATTAGCCATAGAGGACATGATGCAGAATGAGTTGAACCCTTCATGCATATGATGCAAATTTAGCAATGACTTTCTTCATGGTGTTAAAATGTAGGCATTTCTAGAACCAGCAAAAGGTACGTTCTAGATATTTCACAAACATTACAAATCTGAATTTTACTCAAGGGTATACCAAGTCAAAAGTTCAAGTTTTGACCATCAAACACATAAAATAGTACATGGGGTCTAGGTAACTATTAAAACGTTTGATTAATTATACTGTGATGATTTGTGGTTTTTGTCAGGAATGTCTATTAGGGGAAGCAAAGTTGTTTCTTATAATGGACGAGAGTGGCTGCCTGCCAGATGATGTTACTTATTGTGTTCTTCTTCAAGGATATCTAAAGAACCAACACTATGATGATGTAGATATGCTTTAACATGATATGGGTGGAAGAGGTTACTCACTTGATGGTTCAACTTTATCATTGTTAATAGATCATATCACAGCTGGTTAACTAGGTAGAAGCATACTTAAGTTGATAGGCAAGCTTGTGCCAAAAAAAAAACTAATTGACGGTCCTAGTTTTTCTGCCTAGACGGCTGTGTGGGAGAGAAATTGAGATGGTGATTGTCGCTTTGAGTTACTTGTGGGATATTGTTTGACCACCGGATTTCATAAAGTAGGAAATTATTTCCAAATTCCATTTAGTTCATGTGTTTGGTCATTAGACATTTTCTACTTAATGAACACACAGCGGTTGTTTGTATTTGTTGTAGTTTAATGTTGTTTTTTTACCTAAGTTGATAGGCAAGCTTGTGCCAAAAGAACTAATTGAAGGTACAATGGAGGAGGCTGAAATGGGTCAAGAAACAAGAAGACAGGGTTATGCATAAATGTGTAAAAGAGAAGAATAAATGATGATGATGCATCAGGCTAAGTTTAATCTTGATTCTTGATAATGTAATCTTGATAATGAGATGATTCTTGATCATGATGTTGATGATTAATCTTGATTCATGTGTTTGGTCATTAGACATAACCCATCTGATTTTGATTGTAATCTTGGATCTTGATATCATATTCTGCCAAGTGTAATCTTGATTCTTGAGTATCTTACAGTTAAAAACCCAATCTTGATTCATAATTATTATGATTTTATTGTAATTATTATGATTGTATTATTGTTGTTACTATTATAATATATCGTTAACGCTAGTGGCTAAGTTGTTAATGTCATCACTATCATTATGACGGGCGCAAGTATTTGCGGTTATCACTCTTATTGCTACTTTCATTACTATTACCAGTACCAACACTTAATCACCTTGATGAGAGTTAAAAATTTAAACATATCATAAAAATCACACGTCTCTTGTCCAAAGTTCGAATTCAATTCATTCATGTGGCCAAAACGGTATCATACGGTTGTACCACTCTACATTTGTGTTAAGAAATAGAGTATACTTTCCACCAAGCAATCTTAACTTGAAGGCATGAATAATGATATATTTGTTATAAGCAAAATTGTAAAATTGAATGTTGTAATATTTCATAAGGAAGAAAAATAATAAATTCAAAAAAATTGGTCTAGTTGCCTTCTAGACCAACGTTCAAACTCTCTATAACTTCTTTGTGATGATTCAACATGCTTGTGCGACGATGAAG